>OY757919.1:85131108-85376108 GCA_963585895.1 Sepioteuthis lessoniana | reverse complement strand
CTTATATATATATACTTATATATATACACTTATATATATATATACTTATATATATACACTTATATATATATATACTTATATATATACACTTATATATATATATATATATACATTTATATATATATGTATATACACATCCTGTTTGCATCAATTAACTGCAGTCCTTATAGAAGAAATCTTTAATGTTAACTTTTATTTAATAACAATGTGAATCTTTTGGTGTAGTTTATAACATAAATTATTTATTTCTCTTAGTTGGAAAAAAAATCATTAATAAAATCTGCAAAGTCTTCGGCTCCATTTCAAGTGCTTGGTTACAGATACAGGTTACGTTGTATCACCACAGAGAGAAGAAACTGATTTCTGAAGAAGACAAAGAAATTTCCCACATGATGGCTTTATTCTTGCTATAAATTTAACAAGTATCAAGAATCTTAGGTAGCTATCAGAAATGAATTCTTAAGGTATCAAACTACTTTTCAGAAAGATTTTAAATGCTGGTTGCACTCTATAAATCCTGTCTACAATAGGAGGTCAATCAAATGAAACCAGATACTGTGTCTGGTTAGTTCAGCCTAAGAAGAAGCAGAGGCCTTGCAATGACCAGAATAATTGGAGTTAATCAAAGCCCTGGATTTGTAGATGTCCAGTCAATCAATGTAGTCAGTAAAGCTATCAAGTGTGGGAAGACCATTACCCTGAAGGCAGTTTTATAACCCTGCAGCTTTCATACTAAAAGAGCTAATGACTAGGGGAGGGAGAGGCAGGTGTGAGCTGTGGCTAATGATTGACCATATGTTCAGGACAATCAATGCTAGGTATTGTTTAATCACTTTTTGATATGAGTAATAACCTGCCAACAAAATTTTTTTGCTGTTGTGGTTCTTCTACAAAGGCTAGTCATGTAAAGTCTCATAACAATATATCTATGAGGTCTGTCTAGAACTGTTCAAACCATTTGATATCAAGAAAAAAATAACCTACAGAGGATAATTGCACTTAGCACTTCCCTTGGGACCTCCCACAATTTATCTTTATCTTTATTGTTTTTATTAATATATTTCAGTAGGTTTGGTTTGGTTTCATGGCATATCAACCATTATACTTCATTTAATGCTAAATCCATTTGAATACAAGTTAACAGTTCTATTTAAAAAAAACTCAGTTTGGTATAAGTATAGTTTTTGTTTACACACAGTTAAATGTCAAAACAGTTCTATTTCAAATAATTCAATTTAGCATAAGTACAGCCTTTTTTGTTGACACAGTTAAACATCAAGCAGTTCTATTTCAAACTATTCAGTTTAGGTTAAGTACAGGTTTTGTTTACACATATTTAAATGCAAAAACAGTTTTTTTCAAACAATTCAGTTTAGCATAAATACACAGTTCTATTTGACCCATAGATTGGGTCCTATTAGGTGCAACCACTCCAAGCCAGAGTGGACCTAAGAATGATGAAAATAAAGGTTGGTTGTTTTTTATGGCATATCAAGCTTTGTAGGTTATTTAATGCCAAATCCATTCTTATGCAAATAGTCAGTTCTATTTCAAACAATTCAGTTTTGCATAAGGGCACAGTTTAATTGTTAAAAACATTTCTATTTCTTCACATTCCCCAAAGCCCCAGAATCAGTGGAACCTCACAATCAGATTGTTTAGTGTCATAATCATTGGGGGGGTTTACTCCTCTGCAGAGAAGCAGTTGGTGTATTCTACAGCCCCAGCCGACTGGACAATAAATAGAGTTAATGTCAAAACAGTATTATTTCAGATAATTCAGTTCAGCATAAGTACATAGTAAAGATATCAAAACAGTTCTATTTCGAGCAATTCAGTTTAGTATAAATATACAGTTTAAATGCTAAAACGCTAAACTCAAGAAACCATGGTTTAGTTATATTTAACCCATAGATAGGACCCTTATCAGGTGCTGCCAGAATAGGTCTGGGAGCAGTAGCAATAAAGGGGTACTCTGCATTCCCCAAAACTCCAGCATTACTGAAGTCTCACCATCAGATTGTTAAGTGTTATATCCAGGATACTTGTTGGGGGAGTCTTACTCCTCTGCAGAGATGCAGTTGGTCTAATCAGCAACCCTAGCACACTGGACCAGTTTAATTTTGTCAACTCTGGTCTTTTATAGGTGAATATAGCATCCAAGGTTGGTTTACCAAGTAATAACACCGGCTTTTTGTTTATTTTTAGTTTGGCAAACTTGGTTGAAAATAGGCTGATCAATGTTAACCTTCAACACATTTGAAAGTATTCAGTTTGTTCGCCTCTCAGAATTCTTAGTGTATTTAGTTAAGTGTAACACAAAAATGGAATATAAGATCAAGATTGTGCAAGATGAACCTCTTTCCAGTCAACTGGTTATATCAAAAGAGTAGACTGATCTGATTGACATTTGATGGTGAGAATGATTGGTGAATTAACATTGATCAACTTATTTTCTATCAAGGTTGCCAATGTAAAAATTAAAAAAAAAGAAAATGAATAAAGCAGCAGTGCCATTGTTTTAAGACACAGCCTCTGTTAATGGTCTTTTGAGGTGCTTGTGGTGTAATGGTTTTCATCGTAGGAAATGGACACGGCAACACGAGTTCAAATCCTGGACGAGGCTGATTGCATTTCACATAGCACTAATACCCTTGGGAAAGGCATGAATCCAATTATTCTCCCTCCAGCTATGGGTAAATAGTAGGATGGACTAGGTTCTTCAGCCTTGGTGAGGCAACTAGTCTAGGAGAAGGAAAACTCTGAGTTAAAACCTGTTAAACTCCGCTTAAAAACTGACCTTGTGTCATATCCTGCCCGAGCGGAGGGGGTGGTAAATATGGTTAATGGTCTTTTGATCAATAAGAATATTTCTATTGTACCACATTCCGCTTATTCTCCTAATCTAAGTCCTTGTGATTATATCTAGTTTACAAAATTTAAGACCCAGATGTGTGGTTGCAGTGAACTGTTGAGAACATGCAACAGATATCTTTTTCTCTCTCTCGCAATATATATATATATATATATATATATATATATATATATATTCATGATCTAAAATTTTCTGAGGCACATACATTTGAAAAAAGCCAGACTTATAGGATAAGAACTTTGTTGAAAATAAGGAATGATTTGAAATCTTTCTCGATAAAGAAACGGAACATAAATTCTACATAATATTTCTAATAAGTCAAATGATGTAATTTAAAACAATTAATGCTGATTCATTAATCAAACAGCCAACTTTTTCTTGTAATACAAAAATTTCCCTAGGTTTTTATGTTTTGCACTTTTAACACATCCATCGTTGATTTAACATCACTAATATCATCCCTAATAGACCTGATGATGGTTGATTAGAACTGAAACACGATAGTTTAGAATTATCTTCTCGATAAATCTTTCCTTCAACTTGGATTACCTTGTTATCAATTTTTCTTTATATATTCTTGGATTACAATCCATTATTTACTTTCATATAAATATATACATATGTAGGAAATGGAAAGCATTTTCTAAGATTTGGCGACTGAAAAAATATTGCACCACTGGTTTTAACCCCCTTTATACAATACATATTCCGCATTAAGTACAGGTTTTATGGTATATTCATTACTTATTTATGACTATCTGGTTTTAGTCTTTTCCAGGGAAACTAAATGCAATAAAATTGGTAAAAACACTGCCTGTCGTAAGCATTGCTAGTAACTGTAAGTGTGCTTGGCTGACTTCCATTGCTGTGAAAGTATAAGTACATCGTAGGGATTAGATTCATCTATTTTCCTCTATACCAAACTGATCATCAAAGTTGGTTGTCATGGTCTCAAAATTCAATTTTCAATCAATGAAAAATCCCCAAAATGAATTAATATCAAAGTACACTGTCATTCCATGAGAGATAAAGTTTTAGTATCGCTAGGGGATTTGCATTTAATATGTAAAACATGGACTTAAACAAAGCATTTAAAATACCATCTTACCTCGTTATCGAATCCGGAAGTAGTTGATTGAAACTGGATGAAGTAATGACAACATTACATAGGGGAGGAGCGCGAAATGCCCTGTTTTCATTGGCTGATGCTGAATGACATATGTCAATAAAGAACAGCCGAAGTCCAGCCTTACGGATTTTTTTGATTGTTTTAGCAATGTTATGGTGCGTGGCATGTCGCTATCAAGGAGGCAGTTTGACTCTTCTAGAGTCATGCCGGGGTTGCTGCTGGAGTCGATATGATGCGAAACCCGAAATCGGTGAGGGAAACAGTACATCACTGATGACCTTCCTTGATGCATTTAGGATGTATGACTTAAATAAATGTTGTTCAGGATGATTCACAAGCCTATAACACCATATAGCTTATTAGTATTTTTAGATAATTTAATTAATAAACAGATATATTTGGCCAGCCTTGTAATTCTGAAATAACTATTCCCATATAAGATGCCCTATTTTTCTAAATCTTTCAGCTCAAAAGTTTGGGGTGTACATCACACATTAGAATTATATAATAAACTTTTTTCCCAGTCACAAGCCTCACTACGTTCAGGACAGGATGACTGAAGTTTCATTCTATCTATAGTTTGAACTGATTTGTCCTAAACCATTCCAGAGAAATATCTTCGGGAATGTGTGTTTGTTTATGATTTTGTTTCTCTTAATGGGAACAAATTTTTTGCTGTCAGCTGGTTGCACTTTTCTGTGAACATGTCTGTGTGTTTGCTTAAAATACCATGAAAATTTTGTGTTTTAAGACCATATAAATTATATTATTACTCATTTTTAAGACCATGTAAATTATATTAATACTCATTTTTAAGACCATATAAATTATATTATTACTCATTTTTAAGACCATGTAAATTATATTAATACTCATTTTTAAGACCATATAAATTATATTATTACTCATTTTTAAGACCATGTAAATTATATTATTACTCATTTTTAAGACCATGTAAATTATATTATTACTCATTTTTAAGACCATATAAATTATATTAATACTTATTTTTAAGATCATATAAATTATATTAATACTTAATACTTAAAACAATAAAAATTCAAATGGTAAATTTCTACAAATTCTAATAAGTTAGTGCGATTTATGCACAAGAATTTTTGTCCAAAATTTGGTTGTTCTCAAATCATTACAGTAAGAATATTTAAAGGAATCCGTAACAACTTTTTTGTTCGACAAACATAATCTCCTTATACTTATATATATTATTAAATATTATTAAATAGACAACACAGAAAATCTTCTATTTCTTGTCTTCAAAAATTCTACCTCTTAAAATGTACTAAAAGTCTGTTTCTGTACTTATTCCTGATGTAACTAACAATATCACACTGTCTAATATAATTTATTTATTTCCTCCTACTCAACAGTTTCATTTCTATTGCACAAGATCCTCTTCTAGAAGTAACTATCAAGTAAAATACTCAGGAAAACAAATAGAATCTTTTTCAAGAATAGGTGTAAAAATCTAGAACGGTATACCTATTTAACATAAGAAAATTGCAATAACAAAATTTTAAGAAAAAATATTCTCTACTAAAAATACTCTTGGATACAAACCAGTTCCTTGAAATAGAAGCTTTAATAAATAAAATGCAAAATACTATGTAACAAAAAAAAAAAAAAAAAAAAAAATGAAAATAATAATACCCCCAGCCCCACTTACAAAATCCTCTTTTGCCTGGGCAGTCTAAGTTTAAACTCATACATATATCTTTTATTTATCCCCTTTTCTTTTTAGGGTTTTTTTTTGGCAATAAAACTTGTTGAGTTGTATGAATTGTTTTTATATTTTTTCATGAGGAAAGTACATTTCTTTTTTCACTCTATTACCCGCGACATACCATATAAATAGCTAACTTCCCTGCAATTCTTTTTCATTTCTTTAACAACGATGGTTGCCAATGATATACACTACAAAAATATATCTTCACCATCATTTTCAACATGAAAAATTTTCTTTTCCAGAGTTTTGTAGTCCAAATTCAGGGGTATGTTTTATACACTAATAATTACGGCTTACACTATTTATATCTTTTTCATTATGAGTAAATAAGGGTGTAGCTTTTCTTAAGGTTTAAAGGACAATTCATTTTCTAAGACAATAAAGATTATGTCGCGTATGACTTCGGTGTTACTAGAGTTGCAGTAAATCTTGAAGAGGGAATATTCTCTCATGTAACTTAGTGAAATGATTTGCTATGAAGCCAATTTCAGTGAGTGTCCAGTAAGAATGGAAATAGTAAGCTTTGCTGGTGAGGTAGACCTTGTAGGTTTAGAAAAAAAAAACCCCAAAAATCATACAATTTCTTGAATATACTCCCTGTATTCCCTGAAAATGAGTCGGATCCCCCACAGTAAACTATACCTGCTGATGAGGCTCCGCTGTGGAATGTGGAACATCCCTTCATTTCCATTATCCCCAGGTCCACTCTGATCTACAGCAGTAATACCTGTTAGGGTCCCATCTATGGGTTAAATAGATCCATTTCCAAATTATTTCCATCACACAGGAATGCTTACAGTACAAATGTACAAAAGGCTCTTGAATAACCAAAAAAATATGTTTGTTTGTATTTTATGGCATATTAACCTTTGTAGATTATTTAATGCCAAATCCATTTTTGTACAAATGAACAGTTCTATTCCAAACAATTCAGTTTAGCTGAAGTACACAGTATAATTGTCAAAAACATTTCTATTTCAAACTTTTCAGTTTAGTCAAACAGTTCTAATTCAAACAATTCAGTTTAGTATAAGTATAGTTTTTGTTTATACACAGTTAAATGTCAAAACAGTTCTATTTCGAGCAGTTTAGTTTAGCATAAGTAGGCAGTTTAAATATCGAAATAGTTCTATTTCAAGCAATTCACTTTAGCAGAAGTACAGAGTTTAGTTCTATTTGATTGATAGGTCGGGCCTTATCAAGTGCTACCACTCCAGGCCTGAGTGGACCTGGGAGCAGCAGCAATGAAAGGGTACACCACATTCCCTAAAGCTCCAGCATTACTGGAACCTCACCATCAGACTGTTTAGTATCATATCTAGGACACTCGTTGGGAGATGCTGTTGGTGTATTCTACAGCCCCAGCTGACTGGGCAATATAAATTTACACAATTCCCTAACTCCTTGGCATAAAATAATCCTCAACAAATTGAAATGCTGTTCAAATCAATAAATCATCATCTGACCACTAAACAACCTTCATCACTACCACCACCTACAACCATCACTTCTCTGAAAATTGCCTCGCTCTTGGTAAATATAGCAGCTACCATACTATTATGGTCATCTGCGTTCAGCTTAATAATATCACAGCTATGTAGGTACCTAGGTAATATGTTTCATATTTAATATCAGACTGGTAGTATGTTTATATATTTGTCAATAAGTCCATTTTTCCTGTAAAAGCTCTTACAGGCAAAACATACAGTATAACAAATAGACAAACACTCCAAATATTTTTCATATCCTATTTCTATTCCTTTTTGTTAGATATTCATCCATATATTTATCCATTCATGTTTAATGCCAGTTTGCAGTGTATGGTCCTTTTAATTAAGAATCTAATGTTTTGAGCATTTCTATTCTCCGACAAAAAGCAGGAATTGAGATGGTTTGATTTGGTTGTGTCTTATGATCAAACTTAAAAGGGTATTTAATGCCCAATTTTGTTTATACACACACATATATGATTTGTAACCTGTTAGTTTGTGTTAAATACAAAGTACTCAGAGTTCAACACTCTGCATATGGAGATGCCTTTTTACACCTGTCCTTCTCACACTCTTACATAAACCAATACGGCTGTTTGTTTACTTCCGGTCCTCGAATAATGTTCTCTCTTCTCGAGAGTATCAGGGGAGGTAACTTGCATGCCTTAACAGTTCTTCCCCCTTTTTCTTTTCATTTCTGTAGGGCATAAGTTCTGCAAAAGAAAATAGGAGAGTGTAACAACATTAAAGAGAGGACTCTTTCGGCTCAGACATGAACCCCAGGATCTTGAATGAAGGCACTCCTTTCTTTGTCAAGGCATCGGCAATTTGTGTGTTAGTTGGTACCCAAGAGATCTCTGCAATTTCTTTTCCTTCAAGCATCTCTCGCAAAATAACCTTCTCCATGCAAAGTCTCGGTTCATTCTAACATTGTAACTTTTATTAGTTTGTATGATACATTATTTTCAAATAAGCCAGGGCTCATTTCTTTGCACTAAGTCCAATGGTTGCAAATATTGCTATTCATTGCGTGCACACAGTTAACTGGTTTCAAGTATTGTTATATAATACCAGTAATTCAACTAAACATCAATTATTTGTTTGCACACAGTTAAATGGTTTTATGTGAGTAAAGAGTTCTATTTGATCGAGAGAGAAGTGGGACCTTAACTGCTACTACCAGTGAAAGTCAGTGGGGACCAGAGAGTAACGGAAAAGAATGGGTAATTCCACATTTCCCAATGCTCTAGAATCGGATCCTCACCGTCAGAAGCAGTTTCATATCATATCCAAGGGACTTGTTGGGGTCGGGATGAGGTCGTACCTCTTTGCAGAGATGCAGTCGTCCTATTCTTCAGCCTCGGCTTAATGGGCAGAAGAATTAAGATTGTTTTCACAAAACTTCAAAGATCAGTTCTACTGCATCAACTTATTGCTATTCTTCCTAGTATTCTATATTTATATGGAAACTGTTGTTTTTTTTTAACCTTGTTATGGCAGTCAAGGAGAAAGTAAACTATGAAATCAAACCAGCTTTACTATGCTTAAAAATTGACCTTGTGTGACATCCTGATTGAGATGGAGGGCTTATATATATATATATATATATATATATATATATATATATGCTTCTTGGACTCATTTTTAATCTTTTATTTTCTCATATATCTATTTTAAATATCAATAAAAATAAAGATAAATTTCTGAGAAGATAAAAGAAAATTTTTATTTTGAACTTGAAAAATGGACACAAGTACAGCTGAAAAAGACAAAAAACAACAAACAACTGCCAGAAAAAAAAAAAAAGTGTTGGAAACAAAGAGATAGAGTGAAAAATAGAGAGGCACACTTAGATAAAGACTGATAGAGATAAGAAAAAAATAAAGACAGGTAGAGAGATTAAGTGAGAAACGGAAAAAGACAAGATTGTGGAGAAAAGGATAAAGAACAGGAAAAGGGAAAAAGAGGTGGATGTAAAGAGAGAGAGAAAGAGAGATAAAATGGAAAATGATGAAAATAGAAAATATTAATAGAAGAAAATGATAGACAAGAGACAGAGAAAGGAAAAAAGAGAAAGCGATAAAAGACGAAGATAATAGAAAGAGAAAGATAATAAACAAGAAAAAGATTCAAAAAATGAGAAAAGTGAAAAGGAATAAAGAGATGACAGCAAATGAAATTGAGAAAGAGAAGAGACAAAGAAAATATTTTGAAGGAGACAAGTGACAGGGAAAAAAGACAAAACAAAAAAGAAATGAGATATATGCTCAAGTTAGAGAAAGATGAGAGATGAAGAATGAAAAAAAAAAGATGAGAGATGAAGAATGAAAAAAAAAGATGAGAGATGAAGAATGAAAAAAAAGATGAGAGATGAAGAATGAAAAAAAAGATGAGAGATGAAGAATGAAAAAAAAAGATGAGAGATGAAGAATGATAAAAACGATGAAAGATGAACAAAAGAAAAGATGAGAGATGAAGAAAGGAAAAAAAGAGGGGAGATGAAGAATAAAAAAAAAGATGAGAGATTAAGAATGAAAAAAAAGATGAGATTTGAAGAAATGAAAAAAGATGAGATGAAAAATGCAAAAAAAGATGAGAGATGAAGAAAGAAAAAAAAGAGGAGAGATGAAGAATGAAAAAAAAGATGAGAGATGAAAAATAAAAAAAAAGATGAGAGATGAAGAATGAAAAAAAAAGATGAGAGCTGAAGAATCAAGAATAAATGAAAAAAGATGAGAGATGAAAAATGAAAGAAAAGAGGAGAGATGAAAGGAAAAAAGATGAGTGATGAAGAATGAAAAAAAAGATGAGAGATGAAGAAATGAAAAAAAAAGATGAAAGATGAAGAAAGGAAAAGATGAGAGATGAAGAATGAAAAAAAAAGTTGAGAGATGAAGAATGAAGAAAAAATAAGAGATGAAAAATGAAAAAAGATGAGAGGTGAAAAATGAAAGAAAAGAGGAGAGATGAAAGGAAAAAAGATGAGTGATGAAGAATGAAAAAAAAGATGAGAGATGAAGAAATGAAAAAAAAAGATGAGAGATGAAGAAATGAAAAAAAAAGATGAGAGATGAAGAAAGGAAAAGATGAGAGATAAAGAAAGATGAACAAAGAATGAAAAAGTAAGAGATGAAAAATGAAAAAAGATGAGAGATGAAAAATGAAAAGAAAGATGAGAGATGAAGAAAGAAAAAAGATGAGAGATGAACAAAGAATGAAAAGATGAGAGATGAAGAATGAAAAAAAAAGTTGAGAGAGGAACAAAGAAAAAGATGAAAGAGAAAGTTGGTCATTTGGTTGTATGGCATGTTTAACCTTATTGGGATATTTTATGCCAAAGTCAGTTTAACAACCATCGTCATCTGATAATATACTGTACAAAAACCTATCTTCTACTCATTTTAAACAGGCCAACACTTAAATATTTCAAAAAGATAACTTACTCATTGAAACCAAATGCCACAGAGAAAAAACAAGAAAAGATGGTGAAGGAGTAAAGAACGAAAAATATGATAGAAAAGACAAAGAAAATAAAATTGGGTATGCTGATATTCCAGAAAGTCAGCTCTCTGAAAGAGAAATTACATTTTTTAAAAAAATATTGTTTATCAAGAAATAATCTTAAATGAATAAAATAATCTTTTCAGTTTGCTTAATTTATCTGCCTAATTTATTCAATTCATTTTATTGTACACACACATACTCTGATATTACTATTACACTAATTTGCAAATAAAGAGTGCTCAATATCAGTCATAGAGCTTATATATGTTAGGACAGTGGATACAGACTTGGTTCTCTGATCACATAGACAAGAAAGTGAGTCACCAAGCACCAGTGAATGTATTCTTATGTGATCCTAGCATATATATATATATATATATATATATGCTAGGTGATATATATATATATATATATATATATATATATATATATATATATATATATATATATATACACCGACAAATAGTGTATATTATTTGTATATATAAATTTAATCTTTCACTGTCCATGAGTATACTTTGTGTAAAATAACTATCTAAAACAACAAATGGAAATTCATTATTAAATTAAAAAAAAAAAGGTTAAAAAAAAAATCAGAAAAATTCTGACATCTGACCATTAAGTTTATTTGTACAATGCAAAAATAAATCCCTCGGAAATGGTTTTCAAATATTTATGACTGCGACTGATATTGTTTGGACGTAGTACAAAAAAAGTCACATGACAACTAAATTGATTAAAGAGTCACTCACAATCCAACAATTTTTTTTCTTCATTTTAGACCTCTTGAGAGCTGGCAGTGAATTACAAATTACCAAGAGAAAGTGTGTCAAAATTCTGTGGAAAAAAGCGGTGATAAATGCTTATAGCAGCATGTACACCATATGACATCTCTATGCAATCACCTCTTGTGCCAATACAATCAGCAGTTAACAGTCTAAGAAAAAGAGAAGTGTATGTAAGAATAAGAATTTTAAAAAAAAGATGTTTAAAAGATAGAGGCAAATATGTAGGGAAAAGAAGAGAAAAAGACAAGATTAGGAAAGAATAAGAAAGTGTTAAGATATTTAAAAAAAAAAATGAAGGAAAAAGAGAAAGAGGAAAGAATAAACCAGAAATCAGATGTTTGGTTTGGTTTGGTTTCTTTGTTTAATGGCATATCAAATCTTTTTAGATTATTTAATGCCAAAGCCATTCTCCTAGAAGAACAGTAGTGGTACAATTTAACACATAGCTGGGAGGATAAGGGGGTTCATACCTTTCCGAAGGGTATTTGCCCAAAAGTGAACGTAATAGCGGGACTGGAGTATGAACTTGCGTACTACGATTCCGCAGTCCATCGCTTTAACTATTACACCACAAGGACACCCCTGAAATCAAATGTGGATGAGACTGAAAGTGAGAAACAAGGAAAAAAGAGAAGTGTCAAAATATGAGTAAAAGATAGAGAAAAAACAAAGAAAAAAACAACAAAAAATAAGTTAGTTTAAATGAGCAAAATATATTTTGTGCTCATGCTTTTAAACCACAAGGTACGCATACGCCTGCTGTACTTTCTTTATTTCACCAAACAGAAACTTGTCCTCCTTATGGAATTTGTACCAGATTAACTTCACTCTACTGCCTGCTGGTAACTTATTTCATTTAAATTTGTAACACCTGCAAATTTTCTACAGATAATATATGCATTCAGTTTCAAGTATTAGAAAGTGTACCACTTAACATTCATATTTAACAACTGTAAATTGCATCGCACATTTTAAATACTGATAAAAGATGAAAGTAAAAGTGCACTTGTTGAAGTAGTTGCCTTTTGTCTTTATCTTTTAAATAACTGATCGCCATCTCTATCCAACGTTTTTATTTTTGTTATCAAGATACTTGAAATGTACATTGTCTATGATTGTCTGTTTTGGTTTTTCTACATCCACCAAGAAATATTCCAGAGCTAAGAATGAAAATGTTTTTAGGCTATGGAATAGTATGCATGGTACAGTGATAATTATTACAGAAAATACACTTGGTGACCTAAATTTAAATCCTGGATATGTTGGTGCTTTTGAGAAAAGCACATAACCATTTTCTTCCTTCTCCAGCTATTAGTAAACAGAAGGGGAGACTGCACCATTTAGCCTTGGTAAGACAATTTATGTTGGAGAAAGAAAACTGTCTATCATTTAAGAAAATATATATCTTGTACTATATTCTATCAGGGACAGAGGGGTTGGATAAATACATACACATAGGCTTGGTTATTTTGATTTGATTGATTTTAATGGCTTGCCAACTTGACCAGTTATTTTATGCCTAGAGGTTAGGGAATTGTATTCATTGTACATTTATGGAGTTTGTACATTGTACATAGTATCGAGTTTGGAAAATTGTTAGAGTCAGTGTTCTGCTGTTTAACTGGCAGGAGACGATCTAAGCCAAACTCCAGAAGGTGGAGAGTTATTTCATGACACACTGGGACATTCTATTGTGCACACATGGGCCTGCTCCTTCTCTGGGTTGTTATTGGCTTCTGGTCTTTAAGTGGATATATTAGATTATAAATAACAATTTCAGTCTCATAGTAGCACAGACTCAGTATTTTAGCTGGATGTGTAGTCTGATACATGGTTAAGCTTGGCTGTGTCCTAGCTATGGGGGCTGTGTGTTTAGGCTGCTTGATGCGAGTGCTGGGGAAGCCTGGCATTCGTGTCTCATGGCTAAGACTGACATTCCTTGGATCTCAGAAGGTCATTCCTCCAGACTCTTGTCTTCTCTGGTAGAGCATGATTTATCACCTGGCACCTGAGACACCCCTTTTTAGAGGAATGCCGATGGAGTCCTAGGGCATTTTTAGAACTGCTGGACATGAGTGTTCTATGACCCTGCACCGGAGTCTCATGCTAAAAAAGGCCTTGTGCCAAACTTTGGTGTATGTGAGGCACCAGACAAATACTGGGTCTGTACTGAGTTACAGCTTGTTTTATTTTTGTCTACCCACTGGATGCTCGATTGGACCCTAGGGTTGGTAAGTGTTATTGTGATTCTATACATATGATATCAAGTATTCTTATCTAATAAAAATAATGTACACCCAGTTGTATGTTTCAAGTATTCCTATCTAACACTAATAATCAAATGGTTTTAAGTAAGTAATTCTATTTAATAATTGCCATTTTTTTTGCACACAGTTATATGGTTTTAAGTAATTAATAATAATCCTTAGTAAACAACCAAAGTTTTATGTACAGGGTGATAAAAAAAACAAAAACAGAACCCATATTACTTCTACAAAAATAAATGGGTTCTGTTTTTTTGTGTTCACCCTGTAACTATTCTTCTGATGAGTAATCTACAGTTATATGGTTTCCAGTATTCCTACTGAATATCAGAAACTTTTAAATAAGTCAATTGGGATCCTAAGAGGTATTACTGCTCCGGGTCAGAGTCTAACTGGGAATAATGACAGTGAAGAGGTGTTCCAGAACAGGAGTTTCACCATCCAGAAAATCAACAAATAAAAATAAAAGTGGAAACTCGATAAATATCTGGACATTGCCAGAAAGCTATCAAGTTGAGGAATATGAAGGTGACAATCATATCAATGGTTGCTGGAACCACTGTAACCATTCCAAAGAACTAAGAAAAGTTACCGGAGGAACTGGAATTCTGAAGAAATTTGAGACTGTTCAAACCTGAGTATGACTGAGGTCAGATGAAATGGAAAAGTCCAGGAAACTTGGGAAAAATTAGAATAGAGTTTTTTCAAGAATTATAATTATTTTTAATAGAACTATCCTAACAGCACAGATTCTTATGATTCTCTTGCCATCTATTCCTGCAGGTCATTGCTCTTAGCAAGTCCTCTAGGTAGCATCCAGTGTCCACACAGGACTGATGAATTTGAGTTTTTGTTAGTTAGCCAATGCTGGAGTGACCGTCTATAGTAATCTGTACGAGAATGTTGCTTATGAATTCATTCTTTTCTTATAATTTTTCTTTTCTTCAAATGAATAATTGAAAATAAATTCTTTAAAGTTGTTTATCTAAAAAGTGAACTGAATATTAATATCAATCAAAATAATTGTTCATTCTTCTGTATATAAGAAGTAGATAATATTATTGTAGTAAACAGCTATTTAATTCAAACACATTTTCTTTTTTCATACAAAATGTATTTTGTTAATTTTTTAACAATTTCATCAATAAAAATGTTTATGTAACAAATAATTTTAAAAGATATTTTCAAAAATATCACACAGAGTAGAAAGATGTATCTTTCTAATTGAATGAAACCCATTTTTAGTTATCAAAAGGAATTTTAATCAAAGAGCAAAAAAAAAAAATCTTTGTTTCGTAAATGCAAAGGGAATCTCTTAAGTTATAAGACAGTCTATGTGTTTATGATCAAGATAATATCCTTCAATACAGCTCCCTTGGGAAGCCACAAGTCAATAAATGTTATTTCTATCTCTTGAAACTGTCAGCCCAGTTGGCTGCAGTTGTAGAATACACTGACTGTGTCCCTGCAGAGGGCTAAAACTCCCAGTCCATGAGTGTCCAAGATATGACATTTAACCACCTGATGTCTAGATTTGGAGAATGTGAAGTACTCTTCAATTACCATTGCTGCAGGGTCCACTCTGACCTCTAGTGGTAGCATATGATAGGATCCTCTCTATGGGTCAAATAGAACAAACTATGTGCAAACAAATGACCAATGTTAAATTGTGACTGTTATATAGCAATACTTGAAACCATTTAACTGTAAGCAAAAAAGGTCAGGCTCATTTAAGAACGTTATCTATGAAATATGTTTGAAAAATATATATCTAATATATGTATAAACAGGATTTGACATTAAATAACCTAAAATAGTTGATATGCCATAAAAACCAAACCAATTCACATATATTTAATGTATATGTATAAATCAAATTTGGCATTAAATGACCAACTAGGTTGATATGCCATAAAAACTATAAAACCAAACCAAACCTGTAGTTCGAAACTGTGGAAAGTCTCCAACTGACACAAACTTCAACTGTTTTATCATTTCCTGTTCTATGTTCTCAAATGTTCCTAAATTATGATCACTGAGATGGGTATTGTTTCTTTGTGTAGAAGTCAAATAACATTAGAGAAAAACAAAACCATCAAATTAAAATATAACACAAAGTTTAAGGTGACAAGATTAATATTCAGCCCAAATTCAGAAATAATCACTCTATTCCAACAAAATTATCAATCAAGCTTGTAGAATATTGGTTGACTTGAAAGTGGTCTGATACACAAATAGACTAGTGCAGATCAGATCCACACTGCCATTTACTGGATGAATATATGGCTTAATAGACACCTCTCATGCAGATGTGTTGGGCAGGTCTATCAGAGCAAATGGACCCCCATACTTTGTCACCTGAGCTGATGATTACAGATATAGATAGACCACATCAATCTGTCGAAGAACCAGGAAATGGTGGCATTATGTTGCAAAGTGACCTGGCATCCTAGGGCCCTACTCAATCACCGCCATCAAGAACCACAATTTCCAGGGTGCCATCTCGACTACTTCCATACAATCCACCTGGCAATAAGGAACTGATTCCTCCCCTACGGCCAGTGTGCTTCCACAATGGGGAGTGGAAGGAGACTTAGAAGTCAAATAACTCACCTGCTAACATGGCTGCCTTCTAGAGTCTTCTTGGGGAAAAGCTAGCCAGCTAAGCTTACCTCATTTATAAGAGTACCTAATGAAGCTGGTGGGTTGATCCATTTTGCTTGGATCAACCTGCCCAACACATTTGCTTGAGTGGTGTCTATACACCCATATATTTATCCAGTAAATGACAGTGTGGATCTGATCATCACCAATTTACTTGTATGTCAGACTGCTTTCAAGTCAACCAATATTCTACTCTTTGGAACAAGAAATAGCTACAATGATTAAAATTATGGGGGAAAAGGGTGTTATGGTATCAGAGAAATGCTCTTTTAGGCCAATAATTAATTTATAGATTATGTTTTGAGAATTATTATCAGCTGATTAAGGTTAGTTCATCAATAATGATTATCAACTGTTAAACAACAATCAGATGTGATAAGTCGTCCCTCTTATTGCATTTCCTCATTCAACTATCCCTTCATTCAGTTGATTTATCATAATGTGTATGTTCTAAATCTCCAAATGTCAACCACAGATCTCACTTTGAATTCTTGGGAAGGGAAAATTGTGACAAAGGAGACAAAGAGGGCTGTAAAATCACCAGAATATTTTTTTGGACAAAACCTCCTTCCCAAAGTGAACTTCCAAGACTGCATTTATAAGTCTCTTTATTTCAAGAGAACAGACATTGCAGGATCATGTTGACAACTTGCCAAATACTGTGCACCTAGCTGAATGGATGTGATGGCTATTAGTGGTGTGTTGTTCACATAGGAAATATATAGCTCATTTAAACCAGCAAAGAATCTGGCTCTAAACAAAACAATCCTTAACTTTTTGGCATCATTAACATCATATATAATCATATTTTCACCAAAGAAACGATTGAAAAACAAGAATATTTAACAGAAATACAGAATTCTGAACCATCACTTTTTTCAGTAGGTTATGAAATGTCTTCATACAGGGAAAGGAGTAGCGCCTTCCCCTACACTTCAGTGTTGTAGCTACTGAAAAGGGAGCCTTCTGGTTGGCCTTGACTACGATCGCCAATGAAATATCTTTAGAAAACAAGATTATTTATTATGAGTAAAAATTTAGATTTAAAAAAGAAAGAAAAAAATGAAAAATTAAATTAAAAGCACCTAAATTTTTAGTTCTTATCCATGATAAGACATTTTTAATCAATAAAATAAAATTAAAAGTGAAAAATGCTGCTTTGATTGAAGAGATCCAATTCTTTATTTGTTGAGTCTCTTTAAATATTGCCAGGTAGTTCATTGGATGGTTGTTTGGATTTTATGGCATATCAACCTTTGTAGGTTATCTAATGCTAAATCCATTTTTATACAAATAATCATTTTAGTATGAGTACATAGTTTAGTTGACAAAAACATTTCTATTTCAAGCTATTCAGTTTAGTCAAACAGTTCTAATGCAAACAATTCAGTTTAGCATAAGTACACATTTTAGTTCTATTTAACCTATAGATAGGGCTCTATCAGGTGCTAACACTTCAGGCCAGAGTGGACCTGGGAGCAATGGCAATGAAGGGGGTGCTCAGCATTCCCCAAAGCCTCAGCATTACTGGAACCTTACCATCAGATTGTTTAGTGTCATATCTAGGACACTCAATGGAGGTGCAGTCATTGTATTCTACCACCCCAAGCGACTGGGGTAGCCAAGTATTTGTTGGTGTATGTGTTAATATATGATTCAATATTTCATTTACAATAACTGTTCCATATTTTATAAAAAAATTCATCTTAAAATTGAAAACATAAAATAAAAAAAAATATCATTCCCCCCCACATCCATCTCATTAAAAAATAATTCAAGATGCCTTTGTATTTATAGTTTACTGATTATTTTCACATGCAAATTATATTATTAATTAATCACTGGTAAATTAGTTAGAATGTTTCACAAATTCACATTCAACTTATTTGGAGATGAATATAAATTAAATTTGGATACAAAAGGTGCATCAAGTAAAATGTTTGAGAAGCCCTGCTTTAAATTATCCTTTATATGATACAATACTGATTCTGAATAGCATCAAAGAAAAATAAAGCTTCTAACCAAGGACTTTCGTGATCAGTATATCAATAGTTTGCTTTGACAAGAACCTACTTATTTAATCAGAATGTTTTAATAAAAGTTTTACATTTGCTTTTTTAACTCACTTAATGGCTTTTATCTGTGTTATACATGTGACAATGAATATTATCTTCTAAAGAAGGCTGTAGAGTGGATAGGCTGAAGTATTGTGTTAACCCTATCTAAAACATAAATAATGACTTGAATTATCTGAAAAAAAACTAGGAATGATAATGACTTCTTAAAATTCTAATTGGAATAGGTCAAATCTTTTAGTTTCATTACCCACGATTCTTAGCAAGAATTTCACGGCCTCTCTTTTGCCGCATGTTGTTGAGGATTCTATTTGTGCTATGATATTTTTTGTTGGCTTTTTCCAACCAAAAACAAAAAAGGAAGAAAAAAAGATCTCTTAATTTCCTTTTAGATTTTACATCTTAAGAAGGCTGTAGAGTGGCTTGACTGAAATATCATGGCACTCCTTTGAATAGAATCTCCCGTGACTATGAATGGTATAATTAAAAGAAGGCTGTTGAGTGGATAGGCCCAAACAAATAATGATCTTTGTTTGAATAAATCTCAGAATGATAATGATTTTTCTTAAAATTGTAGCTAAAACTGGTCACATTTTTGAGCCTGGATAACCAACCATTAATTTTTTATCCTTACATGCTATTTTTTGCAAGATTTACACTTATTCATCACAATCTCACTTTGGCGTCAATATCTTTGAGTTGTTGACAGTGCTTTCAGCCACCTTTGCCCGATTAGACATCTCTGGGTCATGAGACAGTTGTTTAGAATGTAAACTAGTCTTGTGTTCTGTTTTTATTTGAGAAATATTATCTTCAACTTTTTCATTTATCCTTATTATTCTCATGTTTCTTTGGAAACATTTTGTAAACAACGTAAGCTAGACAATGAGCGAGTTTTGTAGTTTGAAATGATTATGACTCTTGTCAAAATTATAGACAGTATAAATTACCTATAATTTTCCTACCATTACTGGTATATAAGTTGTACACTAATGAAAAAGCATGATATAATTTCAGAATTTCATAAATATTACTACTATTTTGTGTGACTCGAGTAAGCTTGTTATTGTATAAATTCTATAAGTAGGATATAGAATTTGGTAATAAATAAAAACTAAAAAAATATTCATTTTGAAAGTATAACAGCTCTGTCATAAGGGTTTAAAATATGCCAATTGGATCCTCTCTGAGAGATAAGACACTCCAAAAAGACGCTTCTTGAGGATGATAAACCTATATCTGGTGGTGAGGCTCCAATTTTAAAGGTCTGAAGAGCGTGAAATATCTTTTAATTGCGATTAATACCAGTTTCACTCTAAGGGTTCAATCTCTGAGTCAAATAGAACTGATACCCTGCATCATTCTGACCCAGAGTGGTAGTACATATTAGGGTTCCATCTTTTGGTCAAAAAGAACTGTTGGAAAATTATTTGTATTATATAGGAATACTTGATACTCAATGGTAGTACATGTTAGGGTCATATCTATGGGTCAAATAGAACTCTTGGAAAATTATTTATATTTGATAGGAATACTTGATATCATATCAAAGTCATTTGTTTGGGAATAATTTCTTAAGCTATTAATGTTTACAAAGGATTATAATTATTATAACTAATTATGTGAAACAATATAATTGCTTGCAAGGTATTAGAGTAAGAAAGGAATATTTGAAACTAACTGTGCATAAATTAATGATTATTTAATAGAAATAGTTACTGTAAACCATTTGTTTCTAAATTATTATTAGATTGAAATTCTTGATATCATATACCTGTGCAAACAAATAATATTTAAATTATATTCATATAAAGTGAAAATAAAAAGAGATATGATAGCAATGGAACATTGAAAACATAGTTATGTTTGTAATCAAAATATTAAGATTTTGGCATTAAATAACCCATAAGGAGTTGATTGGCCTTAAACCAAACCAAAGTGATGTTCTCTTATGGACCCCCACTCATGGCCGAGAAAAAGCAGGGCAACCAGCTCGAACCTACATACAATGGCTCAGTGAGGATGTGGGATGTAGCCTTGAGGACCTGCCAGAAGCAATGAACGAATGGGTGTAGTGGTGAGAGAGGGTCAGGGATAACCATGCTGGTGGCACAATAAGGTGATGAAGATGATGAAGATCTTTGATTTATATGCTTTACTTTCTTTGTTTAATTGTATATCAACCTTTATGAGTTATTTGATACCAAATCTATCCTTTTATAAAAACCCAAGTGGCATTACTGATTAATTCTTAACTTAAAGGGATAAGAAAGATTATACCTTCCAAAGGTGAATGTAATAATATGACCTGAACTTGAACTCACTGACTACAATGTCAGAGAGAGCACTTTAGCCACTCTTCCAGGGGGACTCTCCACCTTTTATTTCAAAGAAAATTAACTTTTTCTAAAAGATTGGCTCAAGTATTATTTATCGACTTATTTATGAGTCATACTGTATGGGGAATAAATTTATAGTTACTGTAATGCAAATATTATCTTCAAAAGATTCAAGCTGAGGCTTCCTTTTCACACTGTCTGTAGTTTATAGAAATTACCGACACCCACAAGCATACACACTCAACTTTTATGTACAGAGAAGTGAAAAAATAATGGAGTCATCAATAAAAACAATAAAATTTATTAGGAAAAAAACTATATATATATATATATGTATTCACAGAAAATATTTATGATGATAAATGATTTAAAAAGCAATCTTTTTACGTAAGAGTATTTAGTACTTATATACATATATAATAATAATAATGTATGTATAAAGTGGACTATTCCATCAGGGGAAATTTTGTAACTTTTTTCTCTTAATGGCTAAGTCATCTCCTGTGAATGAATAAAGTAAAAGGTAAAAAGTTTGTTTGGGTTTTATGGCATATCAACCTTTGTAGGTTATTTAAAGCCAAATCCATTTTTATGCAAATAGTCAGCTCTATTTTAAACAATTCAGTTTAGCATGAGTACACAGTTTAATTGTCAAAACAGTTCTAATTCAGTTTAGTATGAGTACAGATTTTGTTTACACACAGTTAAAAGTCAAAACAGTTTGATATTAAACAATTCAATTTAGTGTAAGTACAGTTTCAATGTCAAAAACAATTCCATTTCAAACAATTCAGTTTAGCATAAGCCCACTGTTTAAACGTAAGTACAGTTTAATTGTCAAAAACACTTCTATTTAAGCTATTCAGTTTAGTCAAACAATTCTAATTCAAATAATTCAGTTTAGCATAAGTATGCAGTTAGTTCTATTTAACCCATAGATATCAGGTGCTACCATTCCGGGCCAGAGTGGACCTGGGATTAATGGCAATAAAGGGGTGCTCTGCATTAAATTTGTTTCTTCGTGTTTATATATTTTTATTATTAATATCTCTATTGTTAAGCAGGAACCACTCATTGTGTACAGTTGTGGTTGTTTGCACTATTTTTCTTTGTTGGCTCAGTTGTATGTCAGTTGTGACAATTCAGTGATCGGAAGACACACCCTCAAAAGAGAAATATGCCTCACAATTGAAGGAGGTGCCCGCGGCGTAATGGTTATCTTTGTAGGAAATGGACACAGTGATACAAGTTCAAATCCTGAACGTTAGTGATTGCATTTCACATAGCACTAATACCCTTGGGAAAGGTATGAATCCAATTATTCTCCCTCCAGCTATGGGTAAATAGTTGGGCAGACTAGGTTCTTCAGCCTTGATGAGGCAACTAGTCTAGGAGAAGGAAAACTCTGAATTCAAACCTGTTAAACTCTGCTTAAAAATTGACCTTGTGTCATATCCTGTCCGAGTGGAGGAGTTGGTAAATATGTATGCCTCACAATTCAAATGCGCTATTATTCCATTTCTTATTTATGAGGATGTAGTCTATCTGTGGATCAACATTATTTGCATTGGAGTAGGTCCATAGTTTTCCCTTTCTTTTCTGAAATTTAGAATTTAAACAAGTCAATCTATTTTCTTGTGTGAAATCTGTTCAATGTTCCCCA
Source organism: Sepioteuthis lessoniana (assembly GCA_963585895.1). Taxonomy (NCBI): domain Eukaryota; kingdom Metazoa; phylum Mollusca; class Cephalopoda; order Myopsida; family Loliginidae; genus Sepioteuthis; species Sepioteuthis lessoniana. The sequence goes on along the minus strand of OY757919.1, from coordinate 85,353,573 downwards.
TTTCTGTTTAACAAGTTGTGTAAGCTGAATTTGTTGTTTAATTTTTTTACCTATTTTACATTCATGTTTCCACTGATGATTAGAATGTTGTGTTTTGAGATGCTATGAACAAGGGAGGATAGCTCGTTATAGAAGGCAATGAGGTCCATTTTGTCACTAACATTGGTAGGACTGCAACAGGAGATGATTGCTGTGGTGGGGTTGCCATTTAACATGGCTACCATCATCCTCGGTTGTATTTTCATGATGCTATCAAGTGATTTTAGGGCTTGTTGACCGATAAGCATACCTACACCCCCTATTGCGGAGTTGACCAAGTTTTCCTATACAGATGCCGAGACAAACTTCCATCCATTGCCAGTTTCATGGTATTTTATATCTTTGCTTTGAAGGTATCAGTGTTCTTGTATGCATATTATGTCTATGTTATGATCTATTACTGAAGCTGCCAAACTCAGTAGTTGGCCTATTCTATTTAAGGTTCTGATGTTGAATGCTACGATTTGTATTGTGCGTTTAAATTTTGTCAATTTTGTTTTAGTTTGAGTCCTGTTGCTGATTTTTCAAACTCTGGTGCCAGAGCTCCAACCTCAGCAGGACGGACCCCTTTTTTATCCGCACAAAGGTTGATTCAGTTTTGGCAAGTGGTTTGAGTATGAGTCATGGTAATCATTTGATGGCTGTGTTTTATTCTCATCAATAGATGCCACCCTAAAAGATGAGTAGCTATAGTTCCGTGATTGAATGATTAGATCCTGGCCATTGACCCATAGGGTTTGTCTGCCCAGTATTTGGTTAGGCATGTGCACCTTTATGTCCACAACGGTGGTTCCCATGGCTTCCGAGGTATAGCATATAGGGAAAAAACCCTTTTCCTTTACAAACTGCTTATCCCTCCACCTCTGAAATAACAGTGCTCAATACACTAAGTATTTCATATATATATATATATAGTCATCCACAGATTGTTTCATTGTATCACAACTCCTCAGTATGGCTAGATAGACATGTGTGATGCTTGAAGCTAGGGTTGAAACCTGGCTTACTTTACACCCACTGGATTTCTACCGCTTAGCTACCACCAATTTCAGAGTAAGCAACAAGACTTTAATGCATATGTATCCCATCTGTTTTGTTTACATATATACACTTAATGGCTACCAAGTACTCAATGCATTACACAAGTGACAACTGATAATTCCTTCATTGTTGGGTCCATATGTTTTGTCCTTTAGGCCATTTCTTGTCAACACCCATTTCCACTCTAGATAACATGAAACATTGAGCAGGGTTACATTGCACTTAACCTGCATATGTAATATTGTAGAGTTAGTCTGGCATAGTGGCTAATCTGCTGGACTGTGATATCGTTGTGAGTTTGAAGAACAGTCTCACTATTATATTCATTTTCAGACTCATTATCTGGGGAAAGATTTGAACCCCCTTATCCCCAGGGAATGGGTTATATAGTATCACTACTTTTCTTTCTACAAGCATGGGTTTTGTGTTAAATAACCCATGATGGTTGATACACTATTAAATAATCAAACCAAACAATATATTTAATACAGGTATATGTAGATCAAAATTCGTTTTTTTTTTGTCAGTTTTGTAAAATATACATGAAAACATGTCTTGTTTAAATCCAACTCTTTTTCTCAAGAAATCCTGATATTCATGTGTTTGTTATGAAGACCCTCCAGCTATATTTCTAGTCTTTTATAAATAAAAAAATAATATGAAGAGAAATGATAATCTCGCGGTAAGCTAAGATAATGAAGAAAAAAGAAATAAAAGAACCAAAAATAGAAAAATATATGAAAAAGCTAAATTCATGCAGACTCATATGCAGAGCTTTAAAAAAAATCATAATAAAAAGAGAGAAATTATATATATATATATATATATATATATATATATATATATGTATGTATGTATATTGCACGAAAGATTATTTGGAATGCAGAAGAACAATAGAAAATAAATAAAATAAGCATGAAAAAAGTGTTATGAGACTTCAAAAGAAAAAAGTTCTAACATTGATAAAAATGAAAACTTAAACATTGTGGGGGAAAAAATCCGCGGGAAGAAAAAATTTAAAACAGCCTTTCTAAATATTAATAACGTTTGCATTGTGTTTCTATGTGTAATCATAATCCAGCAAAAAGAGTTGTGAAATTCACTTATAATGCTTTAACCTTGCTAATAAAACAATTTCCAGCCAAATTAGCAACTGAATGATTATTTTATCGGATCTGCATTCATGTCGACCATCTAATTTTTGGGTCATTCAAATTCTAGATATAACAGAGATAACTATGAAATCCAAATTTAAATATTTTAATTATTGGTTTGTTTTGGTTTTATGGTATATCAACAACTGTAGGTTATTTAATGCCAAATCCATTTTTATACATATAAACAGTTCTATTTCAAATGATTCAGTTTAGCATAAGTACACAGTAATGACAATAAAGGGGTACTCTGCATTCCTCAAAGCTCCAGCATTACTGAAGCGTCACCATCAGATTATTTTGTGTCATATGCAGTCTTATCCCTCTGCAGAGATGCAGTCAATGCATTCTACAGCCTCAGCTGATTTGGCCCTTTAATGATTGATTGACTGATTTAAATGGTATGTCAATCTGTCTTGAGTTATTTTATGCCAAAAAGTTAGGAAATTGTGCATATCATACATCTATATTTACACTCTTTGTGTAGTTTCATATCTTTTGCACATGATTATTCAATAGAGTGTTTGCCAATAGTCTGGGAGACCTGGGTTCAATCCCAGGTCATGTCATACCAAAGATTTTAAAAATGGTACTTGATACCCCCTTGCTAAACTCTCAGCAATATAATTTATGTAACATGGATCAAGTGGAGCAATCCAGAGAATGGAGTAGCACCTTCCCCTACACTTTGGTGTTGTAGCTATTGAAAAGGGAGCCTTCTGGTCACTCTTGACAATGGTCACCAACAACAATTTTATATGTAAGTATTCCTATCTAATAAAAATAATTTGCCAATGGATCGATTTGACACATAAATGGGACCCTAACATATTACTGCACTGGAACAGAGTAAACCTGAGAGTAATTACATTGAAGGGATACTCCACATTCCTTAGATCACCAGAACTGAGGCCTCATCATCAGATACATTTGAGTTCATTACTCAGGATGTCAATTTTGCAGGGGGGATCTTATCCTTCTGGAGATGATACAGTCAATGTATTCCAAACCTCACCAATATAGGGGTTGATTCTTTTAGATCTTTCCATGCGTCAATATCATGGGTTCTTTGAATGTCTTAAAACTATTCAATGATATTAAATTAATTTCAAATCATGAATAAAGAGAAAATGTCAACTAAGAAATAAGAAAATACAAAAAAATCAATATAAAATATATTATCATGAGAGATTCTTCAAGTTTAATGTTCAATTACAGTAATTTTTTATTTATAATACACGCATTTTCCCACATTTTTAAACCTAAAAGTTTGATACCTTATAAGAAACACTTTACTGTGGGCAGGCATTAAAAAAAATACATAGCTTTATACTACAAATGTCAGGCAAAGCGTTTTGCCTAGCATTTGTAACTCTTCTCATTATCAGGTCATTTAAAAAGATTCATATCTAAGTTTCATCAAGTCACACAGACAGCATGGATTTCCCTGACTCTCTATCATTCATCACTCCTGGCAGGTTTTCCAAACTACATTCTGTGTTCACACAGAGAGCTGATGCAAATAAGTACTTGCTGGTTGTCTAACACTGGTGTTTCCTTGTGTAGAAGTCCATGGAAAAAAGTCAATCATGAGTTTGTCGTTGCTTCTTCAGCAGTGTTCTGCATGTCTTCTTCATAAACCTTAATAGATTTGTTCAGATAGATGTATAATTAAGCTTTATGACTTAATTTTTTTCATGAATGGTGATAATTCATAAGAAATACCGGTATATATTGCTCTGATCGCTGCCTTGCACTACTTGGATGCTAACAAAATGGCTGGAGAAGAAGCTAGATGGCAATTACACAAGAATACTGTGAGCAATATTGAACAAGTCCTGGCGGCAACACCCCACAAAGCACCAGCTATATGGCCACCTGCCTTCCATCATGAAAACTATCCAAGTTAGATGAACTAGACATGCAGGACACTACTGGAGAAGCAGGGATGAGCTCATAATTGATGTACTCCTATGGACCCCCACATAAGGCCGAGCAAAAGCAGGATGACCAGCTTGAACATACATACAGCAGCTATATGAGGATACGGGATGTAGCCCTGAAAACCTGCCAGAGGTGATAAATGATAAGGAGAAGAGGCAAGAGAGGGTCAGGGATATCCATGCTAGCGGCATGACATGATGATGATGATTACTCTGATTGATAGTTATCTCAGGGGATACTCGTGGTATAATTGTTATTGTAGAAAATGGACATGGCAGTACAAATTCAAATCTTTGATGAGGCTAATTGCATTTCACATAGAACTATTACACTTGGGAAAGGTATGAATCCAATAATTCTTTATTTTGCTATGGATAAAAGTAGGGCAGATTGACTTGGAAAAGGAAAACTCTAAATTCAAACCAATTAAATCCTGCTTAAAAACTGACCTTGTGTCACATTCTGTTTGCACGCAGGGGTTGATATATATATACATAGATACGTCAGGAAAGAGTTGCCATTGTTGGTGTGGAAGTGATGGTCACCTTGTTTAGATCAATGGAGGTGTTTGTGGTTTAATTGAATAGCCGCTACAACACAAGAACTCCATTAGCCCGTATACCAAGGCTGATCGCTGACCTAATACTTATTCACCAACTCCTCCACTCAGGCTGGATATGATACATAGTCAATTTCTTTTTTTTTAAGCGGAGTTTAACGGGTTTGAATTCAGAGTTTTCTTTCTCCTAGACTAGTTGCCTTATCAAGGCTGAAGAACCTAGTCTGCCCAACTATTTACCCATAGCTGGAGGGAGAATAATTGGATTCATACCTTTCCCAAGGGCATTAGTGCTATGTGAAATGCAATCAGTAACGTCCAGGATTTGAACTTGTGTCACCGTGTCCATTTCCTATGACGATAACCATTACACCATGGACACCTCCTGACTTCTGACCTAATAAGATGCAGGGTGATTTTCTGAGTAATTTGTTGGATAGAAAAAGCAAGTCTTATTAGCTGTCAAATATGATACTTAAAGTGTATCTACAAACCAGATATTCAGGAGTTCTATCTCTGGGTTGAACAATGCATATAAAGTCATATATTCTACTTTATGGGAAGAGACATGTGAATCTCAAGGATGAATTAGATAGGAAGAATTAACTGATGTGAGAAATCCTCTGCATAGACAGTGAAATGAGAACAATCTACTGCAGTGGGGAGAATAAAGGGTTCAGTTTGAAATTCCCAAAAGGTTACCAGCGATGATCCACAATGGAAATAGTGTTGTCATTACTATTGTTATTAACCATTCTTTACCAAACAGCCCATTCATTCTAGGCCAACCTTTTGTTTGACCCTAATATAGCTTTGCATTTGTATTCATGTCCAGAATTATTCTTGCCCTATTGGAGATTTTCTTGACCAAATCAGCAAATTTTATATTCAGCACAAGATTGACCCTTTGATGGTCATTTTAGAAATGGACACACACAGAAATAATTATTGACACATGTATACCTTCATATGTGGGTAAATATAAATATATATACAAAACTACATCTATACACAGTATATATACAGATTATATACATCCTTATATATTAAATATAAACTTATTACAAACTTTCAAGTGTGTATGAGAATATATATATATATATATATATATATATATATGTGTGTGTACGCACACACACCGATTATATGAACATGTTATAGACATACATATCCGTGTATGCACACTTTATATACATACATATCTGTATACACACTCACAGAGGTATGAATTTATATACACGAATGCACATGTTACATACATATCAATGTATACATATAAAACCTACCTATGTACATACGTAGACATTCAAATCAATATATACATATGTATATATATATATATATATATAAACATGTTGATCATCAGATAAATATATATATATGAACACACACACATTATACACATTAACATCAATATGTATTTATATATTTCATACGTTCATATCAGTATATATATTATCTCCATTCAATATCAATATATATAATAAACATTCAAATTAATATATATATTGTATATATATATATATATATATTATACAGATTCATATCTACATCATTGAGAAACTAGAAAATCAATAATGATTCATATCTATCTATCTATATATATATATATATATATATATATATGTACTCATTATGCACATTCATGCATACATACATACAATCCTATATATATATGAGGATCATTAAATAAGCTTCCAGACTTTTATGAAACTCTAGTCCCCTTCAAAGTAATCTCCTCTAGCTGCAATGCACTTGTTGCACTGTTCCAACGACTTCTGGAAGGCCCCATGGAGGTCCTCTTGTGTGAGCATGTCAATGACCTTCGTCACAGCCTCTTTCATCTTTCATCTCCTCAATTGTCTCATAACGACAGCCTCTGAGCTTAAGGAATAAGCAAAAGTCACAGAGAGCAAGATCTGGACTACAAGGAGGGTGAGGAACTATTTTGATGCCCATCTTAGTCAAATAGTCTGTGACAAGGATGGAGTTGTGGACTAGTGTATTGTCCTGGTGGAAATGCCACTGACCCGATTTGAAGAGTGCTGGCCTCTTCCCTAGGAACCTCTTCCTGAACTCCCTTAAAACCTCAACATAGTAACCCTAATCCTAACCGTTTGGCCAATCAAATCTGGTATATTGACTTCCTTACTCCTCCCACACTTCTCATCATCCCTCACAGACTCCCTGGCTTCCTTGAATCTCTTATGCTACTCAAAAACTGATGCTCAATTCATGCAAGATGGTTGAAAAGCAGTTTGAATCATTCTATACGTTTCTGTGGTATTTTTTCCAAGTTTAAAACAGAATTTTATGGCATATTGTTCTTCTAAAGTGTCCTCACGTCCAGATCGCATTTTTGAAATTCACCAGCTATAACAATCAGGCTTTAGTAGGGTGTATTCCAATTGCTGCTGTAGCTGTTCATTTGAAGCTGAAATCATAAAAATTGGTCAGTCATCTCATAAGATGTATAGCAATAACATAGTGAATTTTCAAGAGTTTACGACAATTCTAAATGCCTGTACAAAAGAGTCTGGAAACTTATTGAAGGTTCCTCATATATGCACCCACTTACACATTATATACATTCATATTATTATATACACACTTGTTTGTATGTATATATATATATATATATATATATATATATATATATATATATATACATACATTCATATAAATATACATGTATCTATATTCTATTCTCAAAGTATATTTGCAAAATACAAAGATTGCTTCTAGAGATATATAACAGACCTTCATGCTTCCAAAATCCCAATTTCCACATCATTTTTCTATAATATAAGCTTCACACACATACACATTGGCAGGCACAAATTTACGTAGTAAATAGAATTAAAATAGATACCAAGATAAAAAAGATGGATGTTATATTTTGTTATTCATATATATTTATAAATATACATTTATATATACATCTACACTAAAATATACTCTCACACATATGCAAATGGAAACACACACACATATATATATATTTGTATTTAAACAAAAGCACACACACACAAATAAAAGCACTCATTTGGTAACGGTTATTTTCATAGGAATTGGTATGACTCGACCTTTAGCATGAGCACACAGTTTAATTGTCAAAAACAATTCTATTTCAAGATATTCAGTTTATTCAAACAGTTCTAATTTAGCCATTTCAGTTTAGTAGGAATATAGATTTTGTTTACACACTGTAAAAGTCAAAACAGTTCTATATTAAACAATTCAGTTTAGTGTAAGTACAGTTTCAATGTCAAAAACTGTTCCATTTCAAACAATTCAGTTTAATGAAAGTATGCAGTTTAGTTCTATTTAACCCATAGATAGGGCCCTATCAGGTGCTACTATTCCAGGCCAGAGTGTACCTGGAAGCAATGGCAATGAAGGGGTGCGCCATGTTCCCCAAAGCCCCAGCATCACTAGAACATTACCATTCCAAGACACTCGTTGGTGGGTGGTCTTACACCTCTGCAGAGGTACAGTCGGTGTATTCTATGACCCCAGTTGTTTGGACAAAGTCTAGGAGAAATAAAACGAACCTCTTGAACTCTGCTTGTGGCACAGTTCTAATATGCTGGACTGTAACATTGTAGAAAGCAATTTTAATACCAGTCAGATGATTACAATCACTTTCAGACTAATTTCCTGGGGAAAGGTATGAATCCTCTTCTCCCTTCTGATATGGGTTAAATAGTACAACTACAGTTTTTTTTTAAAAGGTTGGTTTTGGCATTAAATTAAATGGTTGATATTCATTAAAAAATGAAAGTACACACACACTCTCACACACGTGTGTATGTATGTATATATATATATACACATATATATACATGCACAAATATGCATGTGTACACACACACACACACACACACATGATATACACATTCCAGTTATATTATATATATGTAAATATATAGTTGGTTGGTTGGTTTCTTTGTTTAATGGTATATCAACATTCGTAGGTTATTTAATACCAAAGCCATCATTTCAAAAGAATAGTAGTGGTACTATTTAACCCATAGCTAAGAGGATACCTTTCTTAAGGATATTTGTTCGAAAGTGAATGAAATAGTATGACTGGAGTTTGAACTTGTTTATTATAATTCTGACATCCACTGCTTTAACCGTTACAGCACAAGGACACTCCCCATATATATATATATATATATATATATATATATATATATGTACACACATGCGCATACATGTAATATCAACATCCAGTTTTTGTCCATTACCTATTTGCTCTTTAGGCATACATATATACAAAGAAACACAGACATAACTCACACATATATGTATACACACACACACATATATTAGTGAATAAGTATTGCATTAAAAGTAATAGAACATTTTTAAAAAGCAGCCAAACTGACTTTTACATATTTTCCTGAAATTTTCTATTTGACTGCTTATAACTCTTTTCACCTCCATTTGGGCAGACATCTTAAAATTAACCCAACTGGTTTTAACTACAATTGTCAGATGAAGGGGTTTTGCCTGATATTAATAGTTCTTCCTAACATCAGGTCGTTTTTAGAGTCCCAACCTATTCAGGTTCTTGTTAAATCCCAATACTTTACTTTTAAAAACATTAATATATAGGATTTATACTCCTATTTTTTTTAATGGCCATATTACAAGAAAGTTCTAGAAAATATGATACTGATTCACTTGTTCCTGAAACAAAGATGGTAGACCTCAGTAAACAAATCAGTTTTGAGAGCCCATTGGTCAGGAAAGTCACATGATTTATGCTCCCAACTATGTCCGCATCTTTGATTTTGTCCTGTGCAAAATAAATGGTGCATTTGGAGCTGATCACATGACAAGGATTAGCTATATATACTCTCAACTTCCAATAACTCACCCTCATACATTTTGACCTTCGGAGACAGCTTGGCTTTGCCAGCTAGTGACACAGCTCAATACATGCAACATGGGTGCATATATACTCTGTGACCTTTTTCTTTCCTGTTCTGCCTTTTTCACTGGACTTGTTCCAGTTTCATGTATTGCCTAAATTTCGTCAAATCCCAAAAGAGACAAATGACCAACATGGGAGAAAACATGTCCTTCTAGAATACATTACTCTATTCCTGTGTATTGATACTTTGCATGAAATACTTTAATAGTTTACTGGACACTTTTAATATTTAGTCTTTCACCATAATATTCATGTTAGTTACATACTCACATGCAGAGGAATATTTAACAAGCTATATTAGAATATTCATAATGTTTTGTGATGTTTCCTTTTTATGTACTTGTTGATATATAAATTTATTTTTGTTTGTATTGCTTTGTTTTGAATGTTCTTTTGTCCTCGTCGTTTACATTGTTTGCTTTTCGATAATCAGCCACCATAAATTGTGGGAGCAACATCATTCGGCAAACAAACCCACAAATATTTGTTAGAATTTACCATTTTTAGACTCCCAACCTATTCAGGTCCTTGTTAAATCCTAATACTTCCCTTTTAAAAACATTAATATTTGTTAAATCCTAATACTTCACTTTTAAAAACATTAATATTTGTTGGAACTTACCAGAACTGGCACCACTTAGAAATCTGACTGATGTTATTTTATAGGAAGTATATCACATTTGTTCTACCTTACTACCTTAGATGTGGTTGATTTATTGGGTTTTATGGCATATCAACCTTTGTAGGTTATTTAACGCCAAATTCATTTTTATGTAAATAATCTGTTCTTTTTAAAACAATTCAGTTTAGCATAAGTACACAGTCAAAAACATTTCTATTTCAAACTATTCAAGCAGTTATATGTAACAATTCAGTTAAGTGTAAATACAGTTTTAATGTCGAAAGACAGTTCTATTTCAAATAATTCAGTTAAGCATAAGCACGCAGTTTAAATGTAAGTATGGTTTAATTGTCAAAAACATTTCTATTTAAGCTATTCAGTTTATTCAAACAATTCAGTTTAGCATTAGTATGCTGTTCTATTTAACACATAGATCGGACCCTATCAGGTACTACCACTCCGGGCCAGAGTGGACCTGGGAGCAATGGCAATGAAGGGGTACTCCACATTCCCCAAAGCTCCAGCACTGCTGGAACCTCACCATCAGATTGTTTAGTGTCATATCCAGGACACTTGCTAGGGGGTTCTTACCCCTCTGTAGAGGTGTAATCAGTGTATTCTACAGCCCCAGCTGACTGGGCAATATTACCTTAGAAAAGAGTTACACCTAGTTTACATTTGTAGAGATACTTGGGTTTTAATTTAAGGGCTACTGCAGCATGAGAATTCTACTTGCCAGTAACCTAAAGCTAACACTTAACCTTTTATGATATAGGATGATTTTCCAGGGTATTTTCTTTGGAAAAAGTCTGACATATAAGCTATCAAATATGGTTGTTACCTTTCAACACAGCTTTTGTCTGATCCAAAACAGCAGTTCAGGAAAAATATTTATATTTGTCTGGTTAAGTGGTTAAAAGAAAGATTTTAAGAATATTTTTTTATCAAGGGAAAAAGAAATTAATCTTTTGGTTCTACAACAACATATATATGTAAGATTAAGGCAGACTAACAACTTAAAACTGGTAAAAGCAAATATTGATTCAACTTAACAAAGTTAAACCTCTGGATATGAAAAAAAATTCAATATCTGCTTTGAAGGATTTGATATAAAAAGGACTAAATATAATTTTGCAGAATTGAGTTCAGAAACTGCATATCTGATTACACTTCAGATTAGCAAGGAGATTTAAATATAAATTTTGGTGAGATCAATTTAATTTGTGGTTCATCTGTTCTTAGAAACATAATCCAGTATGTAGAACAAATCAAAATTCAAAATTATTGGAAAAAGAGATGATTAATTAACAATTAAATGTGTGCATATATGTGGTTGTTTGTGTATGTATAAATATGACTAATAAACTACACTCACATACATGCACACACTCCCTCTGTGTGTGTGTGTATATATATATATATATATATATATATATATATATATATATACACAGAGATTTACTCAGTTTAGTTTAAGTCTAGTATAGGGAACCAAGTGAGAATAAAAATAATTAGTGATAGTCTACTCATTCAGAAGAATTACTATTACTCAAATGGGGGTGCCCTGTACTCACTCTCTCTCACACATATATTTGCAGGCCTTCATGATGTAATGGTTATTGTTTTTGGACATGGACATGGCTACCCAACTTCAAATCCTGTATGATGCAGTTTGCATTTCACATAGCATAAATATGCTTGGGTTTTATGGTATATCAACCATTGTAGATTATTGAATGCCAAATCATGTTTATATATATATATATATATATATATATATATATATCTTTAAGAAAAAACAACGAAACCAATCACATAAATAATTTCTTGTCCTGATGGAATTACTCCCAACTCCGGTTTAACTGGACTAAGTATACTATATATATATTTATATATATATATGATTTGTAAATTCGTTTTGTCAATAACATTCTTAAATGAGCCTGAGCTAATTTTTGCACACAGTTAAAAGGTTTAAATTATTGCTATATAAAAGTAACAATTTAACAACAGTCACTTGATTGCACACATAGCTTGTTCTATTTGACCCATAGATAAGAACCTATTAAGTGCAAACACTCTAGGTCAGAGTGGACCTAGGAGCAATGGCAATGAAGGGATATTCCATATTCTCTAAATTTCCACACCATCAGATTGTTTAATATCATATCCAGGACACTCATTAGGAGTTTTTACTTCTCTGCAGAGATGTAGTCAGTGTATTCTACAGCGCCAGCTGACTGGGCTGAATATCCTTGGGAAAAGTTTGAATCCAATTATTGCCATTGGCTTAATGGGTAGAGTGTTCGCCAATGGTCCGGGAGACTGGGGTTCTACCCTAGGTCGAATCATACCAAAGAATCCAAAAATGGTACCTGATGCTGCCTTGCTTAACACTCAGCATTACGAGGTACGGATCAAGGGTTAGGTGGAGCAATCCAGGGAATAGAGTAGCACCCTCCCCTACACCTCGGTGTAATAGCTATTGAAAAAGGAGCTTTTGGGTCACCCTTAACAATGGTCACCAACTTTACTTTACTTATTTATTTATTATTCCTCTAGATTTGGATAAAAAGTTGGTCAGACTAAACTCTAACTTTGGTGTGACTGATTAGATAGATGAGAAATGGAGAGTTAGGAAGCACTGTTGACTATCCTAACTTTGATTTAATTTTTTTTTATGTATTAACTGTTCATTGAAACAACAATAATATATCATAAGTCATGCTAACAGCACAGAGTTCCCTGACACCCTCTTGCCATCTGTCCCTATGATACATCACTCTTGGAAGGTCTTTTAAGGTGCATCTTGTGTCCATACAGAGCTGATCTAAATCATTGCTGGTCAGCCAACACTAGTATGTCCTTGAGTAGGAGTCCATAAGAGAATCTTGCTTCTGAGTGATGAATATTGGTTGACTTGAGAGTGGTCTGACACACAAGTAGAAAATGATCCCCATTACCATTTACTGGATGAATATATGGGTGAATAGAGACCACTCATGCAAATTTGTTGGGCAGATCATCCTGGCACCACAGATAGACACCACTCGTGCAAATGTGTTGGGCAGATCATCCTGGCACCACAGAACAACCCACCTGCTACATTAGGTGCTCTCCTATAAAATGAGGTAAGCTTAGCTGGTTTTTACAAAAAAGATTCAAGAAGGCAGCCATGTTAGAAGGTGAGTCATTTGACTTCTACCATGAGTTTATCCTTGCTTTTCCAGTAGTGCCTTGCATGTCTTATTTATCCTATTTGCCTGGTTTGTAAGATCGGAGGCAGATAGGCATTGAGCTGCTATTTTGTGAGATGCTGCTTCCAGGGCTTGTTCAAGACAGTACATCTAGTGTAGCTCTTATCTTGCTTTTTCTCTTACATTGAAATATTTATATATACATATATACATGAATATCTAAGAATAATTTTACAATAAATTTATAAAGAAGAAATAGATATATGTATGTATATAAATGTAATACATCAACTAAATATACCATACATCTTGTTTTTTCATTGAAACAGAAAGATAAATATTCGATTGAACCACTGACACATGCACACACCCATGTATGCTCTACATACATACATATATATATATATATATATATATAAATTTATCTAATACTGATATATATGTCAATATATATACTCACACAAACACATCCATATATTGATACATATTTATATTCACCTTTTATATATATATATATATATATATATATATATATATATATACACACACACTCTACATTCTCATAAAATTGGTCTGGTATAATTAGCTTATCTACACTTTTATATACATATATGTATACACACATATATATATATATATATATATGTATGCTCATTATATCTAGTCAAGTTATGTATGTAGAGTGTGTGTGTTTGTGTGTGTGCTTGTGCACAGAAATGTTCCTAACTGTGTCTGTTGGTACGGACACATACATACATAGATAGATAAATATCTTTTATCACTCAATCTTGTTATCATTTATCAAGCCACCCACTTAGTCATATTTCTTTCCTTTTTTTTTTATCTATCTCCATCATCCATGTTGTATCAGGTCATTTCATGTGCAGACAGTTTGCCGTAAGCTTCAATTAAATGCGCAGCTTTCCTGATGAGAAAACTGGTTTGAAAAAGAAATCAGCATTCGCATCCGAATCAAATACAAATAAAAGCAACAGTCTTTACCAATACTTTTATTATCTATTTCATCTTTAATGCAATTTCTTTAGAGCAAGTGACCTTTTCCACAAGTCTAATGATATTTACAAAATCAAACATGAAAATTATATAAAAATGGCTTTAAAATGAGTAATGAAATTATAATGATATCTCTGTCATTTTTCAATCACTAATAGAATAATAAAGTTAATGATAGCTTTGATGCACTTAGCTAATACTAACACTAAAATTAATTACAAAATTAATGAATATCAAAAGGTAAATGTTAAAAATGCGAGTAATTATAATAATAATGGTAATAACAGCAATACTGGTATTGCTTATCAGTCACTTCAACTTGTAAAGTTGGTGACCTTAGTCCAGGATGACCCAAAGGCTCCTTTTTCAATAGCTACTATACCGAGGTGAACCAAGGTCTCCCAGACCATTGGCAAACACTCTAACAATCATGCTAATGTCACCGACTCATTGGTTAAAGTGTTCGCTAATGGTCCGGAAAACCTGGGTTCAATCCCAGGTCATGTCACACCAAAGATTTTAAAAATGGAACTTGATACTGGCTTGCATAACACTCAACAATACAAGGTATGTATCAAAGGTAAAATGGAGCAATCCAGGGAAAGGAGTAGTGCCCTCCCCTACACCTCAGTGTAGTAGCTATTGAAAAGGGAGCCTTCTGGTCGCCCTTGACAACAATCACCAACTTTACTTTTTTTTTATCAACTTACTTGAACAAACTTTCCACCCCTTTACGTGTGTTTGTGAGATATCTTGCCAAAGTTAATGCCAAATACAAATCCTGTTCATAGTGCCATGTAGGATTTGTCAGGTTGTGTAGGGCAATTAGTTATGAGAGTAATTAATTGCGTTAGCAAAGAGCAATCAGTTGTGAAGACAGGAAACTCAATTCCCGATTGAGGAACGGGAACTATTTATGGTGCCTTGGGGCATCCCATTGTGCACAAGTGGACTATACCATTGCATAAATCGTCATTGGCTGCTTGTAAGTGAGTGTTTTATTATATAAACCAGCTTCAGTTTAGCATTGTAAGGAGGACGGCTCTGAACGACGACCTGCTTTATTTTTGTCTGCCAGCTGGACGCTTTACGGAGGTATGTGTTATTGTTATTCTACAATTGGCACCAACACAACAATTTCTGATCTCTCTGATAGAATGAAGCAAGAATTCTTCCAAACTGTAGTCATATCAATACTACTGAATGGTTTCACTGAATGGAGTTTAATAAAATGTATGGAGAAAAAGCTAGATTAGAACTGCTATATTATACTGCATGTTGTTTTGATTGAATCCTGGAAGCAGCACTCTACAAAACAGCAGCTATACAGCTAGTTAGGCTATGTGTAACAATCTATGTTTGATCTAGAACCCCTGACTGAAAACGATTGTTAACCAGGATTTGCAGTGGTCACCAAACTTTGTTGGCCATCTAAATGTTGGCAGGAGCTGGACAGATATTATTACCCACATGAGGTGGAGGTTCGAGCGGAGTGTTCAGTGAAGTCCGTTAAAGATGACAGGATTTCTCCATTTGTTCTCTTTCGGTGATTGAGATATGAAAAGACAAGCATTTGCATATACAAAAAGTGGACCTATCAAATAAACAGGATGAGTTGGTTCTGACTTGAGCAAAAAAAGCAACCTCACACATAATGTCCCTCATCTCTTTTCACCTACTTCCATCATTTCAAAAACTAAACAGCAAATAAAGCAACAGGGATCCTCACACTTGAGGTGTGTTGTTTTTTTTTGTTTTTTTTGTTTCTCCTCCATCATTGACACAGCTGTTGTTACTAACCAGGATACACCATTCTCAATCCCTCTTCAACTGTGGTTTTTGAGTTATGAAAATATAGAGGACCCTGAAAGAAATATTGCGGCACAGCTTTACATCATAACAAAGGAATAGTTTAAGATGTGCTTTTGCCAATAGATAATGAAGGACTATCATAAAGAAAGATGAAGTGTACATGAAAGAGAAAGACTTACGTTTATATGAGAGAAAGAAAAAAAATGAGGAAAAGAAATCTATGCCTACTTTCCGTCTAAGATATACAGATAATATAAATACAGTATCTCTAAAATTTGTTTATTTTTTGTTTAATGGCATATCAACCTTCTTGAGTTATTTAATGCCAAATACATCCTTCTAGAACAACAGTAGTAGCACTATTTAACCCATAGCTGGGAGGATAAGGGGGTTCATACCTTTCCTATGGGTATTTGTCCAAAAGTGAATATAATAGCGCGATTAGAGTTTGAACTCACTTACTAGGAGTCCACAGTCCATCGCTTTAACAATTACACCACGAGGACACTCCTTATATAGAAAGAAGATTTGGGGTGTGATCAAACTTTGTTTAATGGCAGATCAACCTTTGTGGGTTATTTAATGCCAAAGCCATCCTTGGATAAGAAAATTAGTAGTACTGTTTAATCCATAATAGAAGTTGGTTTTGTTTGATTTTATGGCATGTCAACCCTTCTAGGTTATTTAATGCCAATTCCGGTTTATACATATCATTTGATTTGTAAACCGAAGTGAGCAAAGTTAAATAGTTCCAAGTATTGGTATGTATCCCTAACAGTTGTATTTCAAACAATTGAGTTTTGCATTTATTTGTTTGCACACAGTTTAAATGTCAAACAGTTTTTTTGACCCATAGATAGGACCCTATCAGGTGCTACTACTCCAGGTCAGAGTGGACCTGGAAGCAATGGCAGTGAAGAGGCACTCTGCATTCCCCAAAACTCCAATATTACGGCAGACTCACCATCAGATTGTTTAATGTCATAACTAGGACACTCATTTGGGGAGTCTTACCCCTCTACAGAGATGCAGTTGGTGTATTCTATAGTCCCCCTCAACCAACTGGGTTGGGAAGAAATCGGTGTTTGTACCTTTTCTAAGAGTATTCGTCCCAAAATGTACATAATATTGTCACTCAAGTTCAAACACACTGTGATGTCACAGTACAGCATGTTAGCCACTGTACCACATGGATTTCCCTCCTCCAAATTTTTTTCAAAATTTAAATGCAGACACCTAACAGAAACTGTTCTCAAGGTGTCGAGATTTCACCCACACTAATTCTTGATAGTTTCTGAGCAGCAGTTTTTGGTAAAATAGAGAATTGTACAAGTGCTGCACCCTTTATACTTACCAGACCTAAATATATACGTTTTACACCATATTAAAAAAAAAGTGTTTCAGAAGTACTTCTATCAATAGAATAAATGTGTTGATTGCTGAGGTCTCCAATCAAGAAAAATAATGTTTCCTTTGCTGTTCATTTGTTTTGGCTTATACTGCTTTATTGTCAATACTTTTTCCTTCAAGTAAACAATTGACAATGAATAAAATGGAATCTGTTGGCCAAGTTCAAATTCTGGCAAAAGATGCTTGTGGCTTATTTCATACTTGGACTCTTCTCTCTTTAACTTAGGGAATAATTCAAGGGGTTCTTTAACTGTTCTCAGTCCAACCAAGAAAAGTTTGATCTTTTGGATAGGATTTTTTTTAGAAAGGTTTAAAAAAATCAAGAAAGGATGTACTGAGTGTATTAGACTATATAGATACACTCTTTAGCTTTGTTAGGCAACTAGTATAGGAGAAAGATAACAGAATAATTAATTAGGAGTTTGAAATCTCCAAGGCACTCCAAAATCTTTTTTTACCGTGTTCTTGTATCAATGCTTCTAAGATTTTTCAAAGCAGTTTAAAAGGGCAAATCCAACAGTAAATAGCATCATTTTATTGTGCTCATTATTCTTTAAAAATTTTTACAAAAATGTTTTTAGAGTTCCTTAAGGCTTAGCGATGATTACGTTCTTTAGTTGATTATTTACACTTGTTTTATGAAGTTTGTCCTCATTGTAAGGCTTTAGATCTTGTTCAGGTAAAAATCAGCTTAGGTCATGACTTTTGGAACCAATGAATGGTGTTGGGTGAGATATGACTGTACCAACATTTCAAGGAGCAAATTACAAATAACCGTAACAAAAATATTATCAATAGTGTAGAAGGCAACAACACAAAACAGCAATAATAATGATAATAATAACAGCAACACTTACCAGAGGTCCAGCCTATTCAGGATTAATGCTTAAACTGGACAGGGTTGGTATTTATGAACAAACATATCCAATGAGATGTTCTAGCCAATCACAATCCAAGGAATGGACTGGCCAACGTGTACACATTGGAATCTCCCAATGTACCATAAATAGCTCTTTCATTGAGGACTGATTCACTTCAGTCTTTGCCTTGCTAAAGACTTTTGTCTTAGCCTAGCTACTGACTACAAGTGTGTTTCGTGATCCAACAAATAGATTTTTAACTTTCATAAAATGAATTGTGAGAGATCTGTACTTAAATAATCTGAGAGATGACCCATGAACCTATTAGGTTCCTGTTGCAACATCTGTCCATGATGATAATAATACTTCTGTTTCATCTCATAGTTGTTTCCATTATATTGAGAATCTGGATGATTAAAAAACAATGTCATGAACAGTGAATGCCAACTCCCACAAAATTATCATCCAGTTGCAAATCGGACTGGAAGTCATTTTATTCTCAAAGTCATTTTAAGTATATAGCTCGAATAAAAGTTTTGCTATGATGTGCTGTTTTTGCTGGTTTACTGTTACCAGCAGCCATTAGGGGAATTTTCGAAAGATATAAAGAAAAGGATAATCAATATAAAAGCAAACCCAGCCAAATTGACATTCTTTTACCAATTCAACAGGAAATGGTTTAATCCTCTTAATTAGAGCTGTTTAAAGGTAATAAAGACTGATCCATTGACTTAAAGGTTACAGTTTTCACCAATCGTCCAGGAGATTGGGGTTCAATCCCAGGTCAAGTCATAAATACTCTAAAAATGGTACTTGATGCTTCCTAGCTTAACACTCGGTATTATAAAGGTATGGATGAAGGGTAAGAGGAGCAATCTAGGGAAAGAAATGGCGCCCTCCTCTACACCTCAGAAATTGTGAATTAAATTGGAAATGAATTATTATCTTAGTTAAACTTCAGTTTGCCCTTGACTACGGTCGGTTAACTTAACTACTTAAGCTTAATAAAAATCTCACTATCGTACGAGTCAATACTCTAATGTGCAGAATAAACAACAAGAACAACACTTACCGGTTCAACAGCCCCAGTTGGCAGACAAAAAGTAAAATGGGCAGTAACCCAATACCGAACCTGTAGCATATTAAGCAAGCTAGTGTATACACACACACACACACACACACACACACACTAATATACCCATTTACTGGATCAGCAACCGATCATCAGCCAGAGAATGGATTTTGCCACTTGAGAGCAATGGAATGCTCCAATGTCCATATAATCTTGCCTCAAGTCGTAGCATTGCTTTTTTACGCCAATGAGTATTTACTCACTGCTATTTGAGCATTACAAACGAATTCCAACAACTATGATGTACTATTTTTGAGGGATTACCGTTACATTCTAACAGAATTTAAGATACCTGCTTTGTGTAACGATCATCATCAAAGACAATGGAATTAGTGACTGAGTTCAAATCCTGGACAAGGTTTTTTTATATCTTACCTTGCACTTACGTCCTTAACAAAGGCATGAATCCACTTGTTTTGGTTTCCTTGTTTAATGGCATATGAACCATTGTCAGTTATTTAATGCCATTCTTCTAGAAGAACAACAGTAGTGATACTACTATTTAACCCATAGGTGGGAGGATAAGAGGGTTCATACCTTTTCCAAAGGTATTCATCTGAAAGTCAATGGAATAGCCTGACTGGAGTTTGAACTCACTTACTACGATTCCTCATTCCACTGCTTTAACCATTACCCCACGAGGATACCCTCAAATCCACCTGTACTTCCTCTCTAGTTATGGGTAAATAGAGTTTACTTGGTTCTTTGGCAACCGGTCTGTGAAAATTCTCAATTCAGACCAATTTTGCTCTGTTTAAAAATTGACCTTATGCTATATTCTGCTCATGGCAGAGGAGATGGATAAATAGATACATTCTGACAAAATGAAAATTTCAATATTATATAGTGTTGCGATTGGTTCTTAAGAATATTACAATTTCAGTCGCACTCTCATGATTTCCACTTTAAGCAAAGAGGCTTCCAGACAATTTTAACAACATGGAGGCTGGTGGATTGTATAAACCTGTAAAGAAATTATCATCAATCTATATTGATTTGTCCTTTAGATATCATTATATTTGTACTTGGAGTGCCAAGAGTTCAAGAGGATTCAATCTTATCAAAGATGGGACATTTTTTTTTCTTTTACTTGAAAACAGTAAATGTTGTTCTTGAATAATGAGAGAGTGAAAGACAGTGACGAGTGCTGAGGATGAAATAAAACAAAATAGTTGGAGGAGACAAAGCAAAATTGAAAAACAAAAATAAACTTGTATGAATGACAAGAATAAGAATGATAAGGAAGAAACAAGATAGGATTAATAAAGATAAAACTAATTAAGAATAAAGAAAAAATTTACTTAATATAATCTAAAATCAAAATTTATTGAAGTTATCCAAAGTTGTACAGTAAACTTTCATTGTAATGCCACTTATTCTAACCACACGATTTAATGACACTTGCATTTTAACATGTTCGTCTTTTATATTCTTGAAAGACTATTGTTGGTTGGTTGTTTTACTGCATATTAACCCTTTTTGGGTCATTTAATACTTTTTCAATCATACATCCTAGATGCATCAAGGAGGTCTTCAGTGATGCAACTGTCTTCATCACCGATTTCGGATTATTTTTGCCTCATATCGGCTCCGACAGAAACCCCGGCATGACTCTGGAAGAGTCAAGCCGCCTCCTCGATCGCGATGTGCTATGCTCATGCCTCTACCAAAGCAAAAAAAACTCTAATAAGGCCGGACTTTGGCTGTTCTTATATACATCTGTTCTTCAACAACAGCCAATAAAAAAAGGGCATTCCACACTCCTCTACTATATATAATACCATCTTTACCTCATCCGGTTTCGGCCGACTACTTCCGGATTTGGTATCGAGGTAAGATGGTATTTTCAATACCCATTCATGTCCATGAGTTACACTTAACACGACTTACACAAATCCCTCCCCAAATCTATCCTATATTAATATTTTCAAATTAATATGAAATAAGCCCCTACTCAAACTATTCAGTCAGTCTTTAACTCTTACCTCATACCCTTATTCGAAACCAAAAAAAATAATGATATCATTTTGGTTTTGTTTTATGGCATATCAACCATTGTTGGTTATTTAATGCCAAATCTATTTTATGCATATAAATAGCTCTATTTAAAACAATTCAGTTTAGCATAAGGACGCTGATCTATTTAACCCATAGATAGGACCCGATTAGGTGCTACCACTCCAGGTCTAAGTGGACCTGGGAGTGATGTCAATGAAGAGGTTCTCTGCATTCACCAAAGCTGTAGCATTACTGGAGCCTCACCCAAAAATTGTTTAGTCTCCTATTCAGGACACTCATTGGGGGAATCTTACCCCTCTGCAGAGGTGCAGTTGGTGTATTCTACAGTCGCAGCTGACTGAACCAGACAATTAATGATTTTTCTGCAGTTACAGCATATGAAAATTTTAGTACATGATTGTGAAAGTTTCTAAGCCCTTTAAAAGCACAACCCAAAGTTAAATTCTAGATCTGAAAACAAATTAAAAAGTATAAGTTTTATCATCATCATGTCGTGCTGCTAGCATGGATATCCCTGACCCTCTCTCGCCACTTCTCCCTATCATTCATTGTCTCTGGCAGGTCTTCAGGGCTACATCCCATATCCTCACATAGTTGTTGTATGTATGTTCGAGCTGGTCGTCCTGCTTTTGCTCCGCTGTATGCGGGGGTCCATAGTGTACATCACTTATGAGTGCATCCTTGCTTCTTCAGCAGTTTCCTGCATGTCTGGTTCGTCTAACATAAGTTTTATAATTAATGATAAGTTTGAAATCAAGCATAAAGAAAGACCATATTGACAAACTGGTTTGGTTTAGGGAGCACTGTTCATGAAATGAGTCTTGAGCAGGAATAGCCTAACAGAGCCCATTCCCCTCTAGATCTGGTTTGAATTCAAAGATTCCTTCAAAAAGACCAGGTGCCCGTGGTGTAATGGTTATCGTCATAGGAAATGGACACAGCGACACGAGTTCAAATCCTAGACGAGACTGATTGCATTTCACATAGCACTAATACCCTTGGGAAAGGTATGAATCCAATTATTCTCCCTCCAGCTATGGGTAAATAGTAGGGAAGACAAGTTCTTCAGCCTTGACAAAGCAACTAGTCTAGGAGAAGGAAAACTCTGAATTCAAACCTGTTAAACTCCGCTTAAAAATTGACATTGTGTCATATCCCACCCGAGTGGAGGGGTTGGTAAATAGGGAAAAAACCAGTTGCTAAATCAATGTTAAAAATCTCAGTCTGTCTTATTATTTCCCAATATGCAACTGAGAAATGCAAACAGCCTTGTCCAGGGTTTGAACTTGGGTAACTGAATTCACTTCTTATGACAACAATTATTCCATGAGTACCAGCAATATTGAATAAATAGAAGTGTATTCATTTCTTAAGTTAAATAGAAGTGTGTTCATTTCTTAAGTTAAATAGAAGTGTGTTCATTTCTTAAGTTAAATAGAAGTGTATTCATTTCTTAAGTTAAATAGAAGTGTATTCATTTCTTAAGTTAAATAGAAGTGTGTTCATTTCTTAAGTTAAATAGAAGTGTATTCATTTCTTAAGTTAAATAGAAGTGTATTCATTTCTTAAGTTAAATAGAAGTGTATTCATTTCTTAAGTTAAATAGAAGTGTATTCATTTCTTAAGACGACATATGTCTTCTCTAGTTAATGACATATAATCTGAATATGCAACTACAGACCATAAAAGGGGAATAAAAAGTATTTATCTGTATGTTTTGATTTTCCCTTTTGATTACACTTTGTATTGAAGCCATACGAGATAGCATTAAACCTATTATCCAGCCCAGTTGGCCGGGGCTACAGAGTACACTGATTGCATCTCTATGTTTAATAGTTTTTTTCTATTATCTGGTCAAGAAATATCATTTTATAGAAAAGAAAAGGTGTTTAAACATAGAATTCTAAATTGTTTCTACACATTCTGTTAAAATTTAAGATAATTTGAAAGAGAATTGAATAAGTTATTAGATTAAAGACAATCAACTTTTCCAAAATATTCTGTACATCTTTGATGATATTCTTTTAAAAATAGCCTGTTTATATGGACAGGTAATAACTATTATTGAACATGATAGTTAAAGTCTTGTAGTCTAAAATGCTATCAGTTTCCCAACTATCAATGAAACATGGAAAGTAGAGGACAGTTCGCATTTAATGGATGTTGGAATCAAACTTCCTGATTTCCACCCATTATAAGACTTAATTTTCTTAATGCTTCTCAATGATTGATTGCACAACTTAAAAAAAAAAAAAAAAAAAAAAAACCGTGAATGTAATGTTCAGACACAGCACAGATCCCAATGGCTATGTAATGATGATAAGACAAAGAAACCTTGGATACTGCCTGCCTAAAACAGCTCTTCCAACAGTTTTTTTAGAAGAGTCAACTGATTTTTTTTTGTTGTCTTTGCTATTATTGCAGTGTTTCAACCAATCTAGTCTATAGATTCATTAACCCTTTAATTATTTAAGCCCAATATTTTAAGCTACAGGTTATTTTACTATACACAATGAACCCAATATTTTCTGTTGAAAAAGGTTATCCTTGGTCAACTGCAAATTCTTCATAGATTACCTCAACTATTATACTAATCGTTCAATCAAGGTGGTGTCATCTCTTCATTCATGGCAAGTTTCTGAAATTCTTAAATCAGTTCATGTACTTTGGAAGCAATATCTCATCTACTGAAAGAGATGTCAACATACACATAAGTATGGCATGAACTGCTAGTGACAGGTTAACAACCATATGGATGTCTGATTTCTCTGATTAAATAAAATGGGCAATGTTCTAAGCTGTAGCCATATCAGTAATACTGTATGGCTGCACCACCTTCAATTTAACCAAATACTTGGAGAAAAAGACTGCTGGAAACTATACAAGAATGCTGCTTTGAATAGATCTTAGAAGCATCACTCCACAAAACAGTAGTTGTACAGCCACTTATCTCCTATCATACATACCATTCAAGAATAATAAGCAAGATATACAGGCCATTGCTGGAGAAGATTAATTTATAAGCAATGTTCTCCTATGGACTCATACACATGGACACACCAGTAGTGACTGACCAGCAAAAACTTGCATTCATGAGCTCTGTGCAGACACTGGATGCCATCCAGAGGATTTGGCAAGAGCGATAGTCAATAGAGACAAATGTTGACTAAGAGTTAAGGAAATCTATATTGTTGGCATGCTTTGATAATGATAATTACAATGAAGGAGTTTACTCTACAGGACAGTGCCCATCTTACGAAGCAGTCAGTCTACTTTTGTCTTGCCTTATCTAAAGATAAAATCAAATTTGTTCATGGTGAACCACTTTGACTGGCCATGAAAAGTAAAAATATATAGCTTGTGTCTCTCAATGATAACAAAATTTACACAAGGCCTTTTTAATGTGAGCACCTGCACAGTAACATGTGATAGATATTTCCATTGGCTTTCACTACAAGACCATCACATGCAATTCTTTTAATCTATTGGGTAGGTGTTGCTGGGGAGAGATCTTCTGAGAAAAAGCATCTGTAATTATATCTACAAATAAAAACTGGATATTAGTTGCCAACAGAAAATAAATAGTGAACTAATAGAAGTAACCAGGTGTTTGGGAAAAAAAATGGAAGATAAAATATTTTAATTCAATAATTTTGGTAAATATTTTAGCAAGATTCTATCGATACAGAAATATGAACATGACATAAATACACAAAATGATTTTTTAAAACAAAGACAAATTCTGATTAATTTCCCACAGGCACTTTAGAAATAATATTTCTTGTTCTTCCATCTTTTACAAATATGTAGACTTCTTTTCTTTTTTCTATTCGCCATTGCTGGCCATGGAAAAAGTGTGCAGCATGTGACCTCATCTTTCTTCCCATATATAAGGTCAATAAAAAATGTTTTTTTCCTTCATATCAGATTCTTTATCTCATTCTGTTTTTACCAGAAATGGACAATTTTGCCCTCTGATGACTTTCAGTGACTTCAAATGAAAATCTTCCTTCGATAGGCCATTTTTGCTGGTTTACAGTTACATATACACATAGAAAATGGCTTCACACTGGCAAAAGAAAGAAACAGAAAATACCCCACATAAACTATTACCAACACGCACTATGCCAATGACATAGCTCTTCTGGCAAATACACCTGCCCAAGCCAAATCCCTGCTACACAGTCCGTACAGGCAGCAGGTGGCATAGGCCTCTACGTCAATGCTGACAAAACAGAATACATGTGCTTTAATCAAAGAGGCAACATCTCCACATGACGAGAGGACTTTGAAACTCATGGACAAGTGAACCTACCATGGAAGGAGCATCTCATCAACCGAAAATGACAAACACAAAACTAGCAAAGGCATGGACTTCTATCAATAGGCTATCAGTCATATGGAAGTCAGATCTGTCTGATAAAATAAAATGCAGTTTTTTCCAAGCAGTGGTTGTACTAATACTGATATATGTATGTACCAAATGGACACTAACTAAGCATATGGAGAAAAAGCTTGATGGCAATTATACCAGAATGCTGTGCGCTCTATTGAACAAATCCTGGAGGCAACACCCCTCAAAACAGAAGCTGTACAACCATCTACCACACTTCATGAAAACCATCCAAATAAGATGACCCAGACATGAGTTACACTGCTGGGGAAGTAAGGGCAACCTCATAAGTGATGTACTCTTATGGACCCCTTCACATAGACAAGCAAAAGCAGGACAATCAGCAAGAACCTATATTCAACAGCTCTATGCCAATACAGGATATAGCCTTGAAGACTTACTGGAAGCAATGGACGATAGAGATGAGGGGTGAGAGAGTGTCATGGAAATCTATGCGAGCAGCATGACATGATGATATACATTGTAGGAATTTCAGTCACATCTTTACAAAAAGATAGATGCAGAGTGAATTTGAACTCCACAAAGTTATCATTCAGTTTCCAATTGGATTAGAAAATATTTTTTTCTCTTTTCAATATATTGCTGTAATGAAAATCTTGTTCTGATGTGCCATTTTTGACAGTTTACTGTTAAATATATATGTCATAGGAATTTCAGTCACATTTATTTAAAGATAGATATACTAAATAAATATCATTATAAAAACTCCTGATATTTTTTATGTTGTTCTTATCTTCAAACAAATATACTATCTTCAAAAGAATCTATAAATATGCAGACTGGACCAAACCATTCTAAACAATGCATATAACAGACGCAATTCCATATTAGTTAATATGCAACAACTTTCTCCAATATTTTCTTTGCAAGGTAAAAAGAGCAATCTCTCACTTTATTGTTGATTGTATCATTTAGAAAATGAATGGGAAAAACCACACCTTTAACGGGACAAGTCACAGGGAAAAACAAAGATTATTTAATAAATACACTTTACTTTTAAAATCAAAATTCTGTTGCTCCTCTGTTGGTAGATGATCAAACTCATTAAAATACAAATTATTTACTAGAGAATCCATGATTTTATGGTAAAGCATTCAATGATGACATTGATGCTTCTATTTAGGAAGGTGTAAAGGAACCTTATTAGCATTTCATAATTATTTAGATTGAGAATTTTGACGATTAAAAATGAATTCACCATGTAATTAGATTCAATTGTAAATTGAGATGGAAATGAATTATCATCCAAGTTAGCCTTATGTAAATTCAAGCATTTTAAGTGTATTACTCTTGCTAAGATGCGAGAGTTTTATTGGATCACAGTTTTATGTATAAATGTATATAATATTACCAATAAATAAGTAAACCTCTAAGATTTTTTTATAAAACGTTAATTTTATTCAAAACCAAAGATATCGGAATTTTATTCTTTTTAGCAGAATATTATCCAGTCAAAAACGGATATTATTAGATATTATCATATACATCTGCAACTAAAAATAAAATAGCATAAATATTAAGGGTTTATCTATTTTTGGACAGCTGCAAATTCATATTTTTGGTTGGAGAGTTTCTTTTATGTCAAGGTTGATGATAAATAACTAAGTTAAGTTGGTAACCAGAAAGCTCCCTTTTCAATAGCAACCACAGCGAGGTGTAAGCAAGGGTGCTACTCCTCCTGGATTGCTCCACTTTACCCTTGATATGTACCTGATATTGCTGAGTGTTAAGAGAGGAGGTATCAAGTATCATTTTTAAAGTCTTTGGTATGATATGACCTGGGATTGGACCTAGGTCTCCTGGATCATTGGCAAACACACTACCCAATGGCTAATAATATGCTAAATCATGAAATAGCATACAGAGACTCCAAGTGGGAATGTGCTTCATTTAATGGCAGCTCCTACACAACAATGGTCTCTTGCAATACTTCCATCAATACTAGCAAGAAATGGATATCATCACTTTCTACAATGAGTTATCTTCCTTATCAAACTCATTCCTTAACACAACATTCTCATCATCAGTAGAGACATAAATGCTCATATTGGCAAAGATGGAAATAATAAATTCTGCTTACAAAACTCTTCAAACAGAAATAAGAAACATCTAGCAAATTTTTTACTCAAGAACTGGCCAGTATGCCTAAGCATAAGATTTGAGAAAAGGGAAGTTGTTATTCTCCATATACTGAGTGTTGTAGTCTCAGTTCTTTATATTTAACATTGGTAGCAGAGCTAAACAACACTATGGCTTCATAGTATTTTTCTCCACCTGCATTACTTAAGGATAAATACAGTACATGGAAGAAAGAGATACAGATTTGGGAGATGGCGACATCACTGGATAAAACAAAATGAGCCCCCATAGTATTTTTATCATTGGAAGGAAAAGCCAGAGAAGCTATTTTGGAGTTGGATACTGTGATTCTTAATTCTGAGGATGGAATGAAAAATTTGTATGGAAAACTGGATACACTTTTTCTGGGACGGGAGGAGAAGCGACAGCCACACTTGTTTATGTGATAGGGGAACGAGGACTTATAAAAAAGGGCGTCACTCCGTATACTTAGTGTTCTAGTATCAATTCTTTATATTTAACAGTTATGATATCCAACCTCCGGACATTAATGAACCCTTCCGTGACTATTAAAACTGGGAGAACATTCATCATGGTAGCTGTAAGTTCTACCCAGCCTAACACTTCGGAAGTCAGACTGATGTTTGATACTCTGTTGTATTATACTTTCGTTAATATACTTTGTTCCATATGAACCCGAGTTGTGTTATTTTTCCGGACCCTTACTGGTCCACAACAGAAGTAAAATTACGGACTGAAGAAGCCACTGCCTTAATGCTCATGATAGAATAATAACAACACTTACTGGCTCAGCAGCCCAGCTAGCGTCCAGCTGGTAGACAAAAATAAAGTGGGCTCTAACTCAATACAGACCCCGCTACATCAATGAGAGTGCTAGTATAGCCACACCTGGGTTGGCAATTAATCACTAGCCAAGGAATGGACTCAACCATCTACACATTTTGGAATGCCCTGATGTGCATATAATCTTCCCTTCCTCATGCTCAAGTCATATCCGTCTAGACGCATAATTCGACATGTGTGAACAACATTCAAGTGCGAGTACAATATACAACAGAACTTTGACATGGAGATGCACCAACCCAAATGACTCTAAAGCACAGCTAGATTATATATTCATGAATCATAAGTGGATAGATGGCACTTAACTGTGAGGCATACACCTCTTTTGAAGGAGTATCTTCTAGTCACCGAATTAACTCAGCAAAGATTTACCTGATTCTGCACAGAAATAAGTGCATAACAAAGAACTAAATGAAGCATTACCTGGGAATCAATAGCAGTAAGATAAAAACTAAATAAAATGACAAAAGCATCCTTACTAAATGAAAGAAACCCAATGAATGCCAATGCACAGAAACTTAAAGTCCATAGAAAACTAACACATTCTAAAAACAACAAATACAATACATTCAAGGTCAAATCAATAAAAACAGTAATTTGGTAGAAGATAGACAATTATGATGTGTATGGCAGACATTAAATGAAATGAGCAGAAGAAATAACACTTTGAAAGCAAAATCATCAGCTACCAGTCAAGAAGAAAGTCTACAGAAGTGGAAAGAACATTCTAAGAATTTTTTGTAAATCTTCCAGAAATCACTTATAAATCTATCGAAAAAATTATCAGTAGCCAATGAAACATCAAACTTGGACAGTTTACAGTGGAAGAACTTGATGCAGTACTGAAAAAAATTAGAAGCTGAAAAGTTACAGGCCTCAACAAAATACCACCTGAAGAATGGAAAACCAGAAAATTTGGTGACATACTTCTTCGATTATATATCACTTGATATAAACTAAACACAATAGAGAAATTGACAAAAAGCTGCATCCTCCCCTTCTCAAAGATGTGACCGGCATTAAATGATCCTTTGTGGTTGATATGCTGTAAAACAAAACAAAAATCCCTAAGTACTGCAGAGGCATCACTGTTACTACTCTAGCTACGAAGGTATCTAATAACCTGCTTCAAAATGGTTTTCAAAAAAATTGCTCCACAACCTCTCATATTGTTACTATATATCAAATCATCTTGATACAACATGTTTGTCGATTTCTCTAAGGCATTTAATTCCATACATAGAGCACAGATGAAGCTAATACGACTAGTATATCATCTCCTCAAAGAAATGCATCAATATAAGGTAAAAATCACATGGCTTATGCCTTTTTAGTTTTTATACCAAAAATGATACCGATTTACCTTTTTGTTTTAGTGCGAAAATACTACTGACAAATTTACAAACAGGAAGGTGTATCATTTGTTTATATAGGTTGTAGTAAAACATTTGAAACAGTCACCTGTGTGAATCTAGGCAAGTGGTAATGGTTGAACTCATAAGCAATATACTCCTGTGGACCCCTTCACATAGATGGTAGGATGACCAGCTAGAACCTATATACAACAACTCGGTGCCAATATAGGATGTAGCCTGGAAGACCTCCCAGGAGTGATGGATGATAGAGACAGGTGGTGAGAGAGGGTCACGGAGATCCATGCAGGCAGCAAGACATGATGATGATGATGGCAATGGTAGCTGAATCTATATCATGTCTTACCCTTATTTTTTTTCAGATACAATAATAGCTTGGACTGGTGCACATTTAATAAAGGGTGTGGCAGAAATACCTCCCACATACTAAACTGTCACCTATGTTATTCAAGTACATCTAGGCAATCTTTTTTTTACAGATATGGTCATTGCTTAGATGGGTGTACACTGTACATTTGCTGCATAAACATTTGTTAAGTCTGGTGAATCTGCAATTGCTATATATAAAAACTTTTTGGGCTCATTTCCTGTTACATCAGAATGATGCTGTTCTGGATAGAAAATTGATGCTGCTATGGGTTGAAAATTCTATTTGGTACAGCATCATTCTAATGCAAAAAGTTCACTTGCACCATACAAGTAATAGTTTAAAATCTGGGAGGTATTTTTCTCTGCACCCTGTATACTTAAAACAACTATAGTTGGTTTTATATTGATTTCTTTGAATATAACTCAAGAACAGTTTGATTAGTCGCAAGTATCTTCAAGTGGCTTGGTATTCACTAGTTATTATTGTTGTTATGATCCTTGGTATTATGAAAAAAGTCTGTGTTAATTCTTAATAAATTAAATTTGCTTCAATGGAGATAGAGATAAATAGATGCAAGTTCATGCATTGGACAAATCAATTTATTGTCTGGTACACAGACTTCCATCACGGTAATTCTCTTCACTTATTGTAGAATAAACAAAAAGAACTATAGAAGGCAACAACACACAACAGCAATAATAGTGATAATAATAACAGCAACACTTACCAGAGGTCCAACCTAGTCATAGACTAACAGCTTCAACTGGACAGGGTTGGTATTTATGAACAAACATATCCAATGAAATGTTCTAGCCAATCACAATCCAAGGAATGGACTGGCCAATGTGTGGACATTAGAATCTCCCAATGTGCCATAAATAGCTCTTTCATTGAGGACTGATTTACTCTTGGTCTCAGCCTTGCTAAAGACTTTGGTCTTTGCCTAGCTATTGACTACAAGTGTGTTTCAACACTTATCAAAAATTTTCCTAATTCAATCTCGAAGAATTCAAAGACTTGTACATATGATTCTTTCAGAATAAAAAATAGATGTTTTCTGTACTTTTCGGAAAAACACATGCCAGTAAAAATTCCTAAGTCAAATAAACCTAAATAGACATTTTCTAACATAATGTATATATATATATATATATATATATATAGTGCATATATTTATATTAAGTGTTTAAAATGTTTGATATCATTTGTGAGGTACTGGGGGTTTCAGAAAAAGTAAAAAAAATGGATGGAGGAAAAGCTTGGCGGCAATTACACAAGCGGGTGTTGTCCAGACTTCCACATAACCAGCCAGGTTTAAAGGAACTCATACCTCCCCCCAAAACCACTACCCTCGTGCGATGGGGGGGAGATGTTTAATAACAATAATGCATACCTCTGTAAAGCGTCCAGCTGGCAGACAAAAATAAAGCAGGTCATAGCTCAGTGCAGTCCTTCTTACAATGCTAAACTGAAGCTGGTTTATATCATGAAATACCTTCACTCACTTGCCAGCAGCTAATCACGGCCCATGCAATGGAATCGCCCACTTGTGCACAATGGGATGCTCCAAGGCACCATAAATAGCTCCTGTTCCTCAATTGCATCAAGTGTAGCTTCCTGTCTTCATGACTGATTGCTCTTTGCAAACGTGACTAATTATTCTCGGCTATCGCAACTAATTGCCCTACACGACCTGACAAATCCTACAAATGCTGTGAGCAATATTGAACAAGTTCTGGAGACAGCACCCCAAAAAGCAGCAGCTATATGGCTACCTACCACCCATCATGAAAACTATCAAAATTTAACAAACCAGACACGTGGGACACGGCTGGTGAAGTAGGGACGAGCTCATAAGTGATGTATGCCGGCGGACCCCTTCACATGGATGAGCAAAGGCAGGACATCCAGCTTGAACCTACATACAGCAGCAGCTCTGTGCCAATACGAGATGTAGCCCTGAGGATCTACCAAAAGCAATGAATGATAGGGATGTATGGCGAAAGAGGGTCAGGAATATCTGTACTGATAGTGCAACATGATCTTGATGAGTAATCTGATAATTTGATCAATTCTTATTCAAATGATATCAAATCTAAACTGCATGAGTAGAGACAAATCAAACAAATCAAATGTTCAGCACTGAAATATCTTTTCTTTTCTAGTGAGTATACTATTTTTATACAAGGGAAAAAAGATTACACACAGAATTTTGAGTCGTTTCTACACACACTGTTAAAATTTGTGATCATTTGTGTCAAAGTTCTGTACTTGAGTGTAGTTCATGTGTTGAATTATGTGTGAAAGTGAATACGCACTTGAGCATCAGGAAGGGAAGATTATATGCGCATCGGGGCATTCGACAATGCGCTGGTGGTCTCGTCCATTCCCAGTGTGGTGATTGGCTGTGAGCCCAGGAGTGGCTATACCAGCGTGCATATATACTGGCCTGCCCATTAGCATTTTTGTCAGTTAGCCGATGCTGGCCAGGTCGCCGAGTCAGTAAGTATTGTTTATTATTTTCTCCTGTGCGTTAGGGCTGTAGCTTCTTCATCACCCCTCCGACCCCTCACGTGTTGGTCAATTTGTTATTAGATTATGAAATAATATTTCATAGAGTATGTTTTGCAATATTTGTATGTGTGATAGTTCCCAGAATAAAATCCACAAAGTTAAGAGAATCATGCTGATGCCACATATTGCATATAGTCTGATCTTAGCTTCCTTGGATTATTACTCGTTCCAATTCATGTCTCACTTTTTGCACTCCTGATACTTTAACAAGCAATTGAAGGTGGAAGCTTCAATGAAGGAGTTCCTCAATTCAAGAAATACTATCAGAATTGAAGCATGGAACAAGCAGAAAAATAGCTTCGGATGGTCTAAAATGATAGCCTCTACTTTAAATGCTTGTCTCTTTTTGTTGTAACTTGAAGAAAATGTTACTAAAATATTGTAAAATTTATGACTCATCCAAATATCAATAGCTCTGTTGGCAGTCAAAGGAGGAATATTTTGACAACATTTACAATTCCCAAGAGAGATTCTAATAAATTTCACCTAAGGCAGCACTATTTTATTTGTTTCCAGAAAGACATGAATCCTTTGTGTTGGTTCCAATTTGAAAGCTCATTATTTTCTTGGGCAAGATATACTGAAATTCATTGACAAAGATATTGGAAGTGCTTCAGAACAACAGGAAGATAGAATGACAATAAAAATATTGAATAAATAAATAGTTGGTTATTTAGATAGCATCAGTGATTTTTGAAAAAAAAACATCAAACAGTAGAAATATATTATAGATAGGAGGTGCCCGTGGTGTAATGGTTATTGTTGTAGGAAATGGACATGGCGACACGAGTTCAAATCCTGGATGAGACTGATTGCATTTCACATAGCGCTAATACCCTTGGGAAAGGTATGAATCCAATTATTCTCCCTCCAGCTATGGGTAAATAGTAGGGCAGACTAGGTTCTTCAGCCTTGGTGAGGCAACTAGTCTAGGAGAAGGAAAACTCTGAATTAAAACCTGTTAAACTCCGCTTAAAAATTGACCTTGTGTCATATCCTGCCCGAGCGGTGGGGTTGGTAAATAAGATTATAGATAGAATGACTGAATATAAATGGATAAATTTGGGAGTGATAATTATGTATTCGCACTGGTCTAAATATTTGTAAAAAATTATTTTGTTTAGTTAAGATAATTGTCATATGAAATTTTCATACTGTGGCATCATTAGTTACACATTATTCTATTTCTTTGTCTAATTTCTTTTATGTTTTATTCTTATGGTATAAAATATGTATGGTCTATCAGTGTGTACATTTTATGTCAGTTTCACCACCATATCTTGTCTGTACCTCACCAGATGTTCAGTAAAATAATGACAGACTGTTGCCACTATCATCACTTAAAGCCATTCAATTCCAACTGGCCATATATCTATAACCTTTCCAGCTTGTACTCACGTCACACCAACAGAAGCTTTGTCAATCTTCACTCATGTCAAACTGACATACAAAATATATTTCCACACCAGCTTAACTAAACACCAAAAATATGACCACACATATATCTAATATTATAACATAGCTATTAATATTTTCTTCAAAGAATGAATTTTTTTTTTTCACTTTTTTCTTTCAGTAGCAATTTTAATTTAATATAGGTTTGCTAAAGTATTATATAGAATAAGACTTTGCTTATCCAAACAGAGCTACAAGTAAAAAAAAAAATGCCCTGAACAATACCAAAAAATGGCAATGGCCTCTCATATAGCAAACCACTGGAAGTAAGCTTAAAATCTAACATTGCTGTTGGTTCATTTTGCACCGAGAGAGTTGTCAGAAAATTGAATCAAAAAACAAATGTAATCATCACTTAGCAGGGTTAAAAAAGAAGCATGAATCAGGTAGTGAATAGAAGAGAGAAAGCAGAGTAGAGACTGGAATAGAAATAAAATCCTTTGTGTGAGGAATTTTCTTTTGGCATTAGAATATAATGTCTATGTTCTGAGCACTTGGCAGAATGGCAGAGAGAGAGAGAGAGAGATTAAAAAATATCTGACAGGCAAATTTGCCACTGGAATATCTATTTTATAGAATGGAAATATTATAAATAAAATATCAAGAAAGAATATTTCACTTCATATTATGAAAATGCTGTTTGTCAAATCTGAGAAAAAGGGTCATTGATGTTGACATTATTTTGAATATTTAAGTATGGGGTATCATAAGGGTTTCAAGAGAGAAAAACAAAATTTCTGCTGAAGTTGCTTCTATTCACATTATAAGATTTCCTTTAGAAAAAGTATGAATCTACTTATCTTTATACTGTTTTATTTGGCCAGTTGGCTGAAGCTGTAGAATGCACCAACTGCATC
Source organism: Sepioteuthis lessoniana (assembly GCA_963585895.1). Taxonomy (NCBI): domain Eukaryota; kingdom Metazoa; phylum Mollusca; class Cephalopoda; order Myopsida; family Loliginidae; genus Sepioteuthis; species Sepioteuthis lessoniana. The sequence goes on along the minus strand of OY757919.1, from coordinate 85,317,839 downwards.
TCAGCAGAGTGGTAAGATCCCCTGACGAGTGTCCTGGATATGACACAAAACAATCTGATGGTGAGGTTCCAGTAATGCTGGAGCTTTGGAGAATACAGAGTACCCCTTCATTTCTATTGCTCCCAGGTCCACTCTAGCTCGGAGTGGTAGCACTTGATAGGGTCCTATCTATGGGTTAAATAGAACTAAACCATGGTTTTTAGAGGGTTTTTTTTTACATTTAAACTGTGTACTTATTCTAAACTGAATTGCTTGAAATAGAACTGCTTTGACATCTCAACGACGTACTTATGCTAAACTGAATTATCTGAAATAAAACTGTTTTTACACTTAACTCTGTGTATTGCCCTGTCAGCTGGGATTGAAGAACACAATGACTGCAACTCTGAAGAGGGGTAAGACTGCCCCCCAACGAATATCCTGTATATGACACTAAACAACTTGATTGTGAGTTTCTAGTTATGTTGAAGCTTTGGGGAATGTGGAACACCCCTTCATTGCCATCACTCCCAGGTCTACTCTGGCTTGGAGTGGTAGCACCTGATAGGGCCCTATCCATGGGTTAAATAGAACTAAACTGCATACTTAGGCTCAACTGGATTACTTGAAATAGAAATGTTTTGATATTTAAACTGCATACTTATACGGAATTAGAAGTGTTTGACAAAACTGAATAACTTGAAATAGAAGTGTTTTTGACAACTGTGTACTTACATTAAAACTGCATACTTATGCTAAACTGAATTGTTTGAAATGAAACTGTTTTTGTATGCTAAACTGAATTGCTTGAAATAGAACTGATTAATTGTATAAAAATGGATCTGGCATTAAGTAATATAGAAAGGTTAATATGCCATAAAACCCTAATAACCAACTAAACAACCAACCGACAATTCTGTCTTATCATTAACCATGGTTGCATCATTTGGACTTTAATGAAAGGTCTGGGAAAAAAACTAGGTGGAAACTTATCATATCTCTCAACTGCATTACTCTTGGGATTTGGCTCTTAAAGACTTTATTCCTAAAGTCTGCAATCCAGTCAGACTGTTTTGTTAGATAACTTCCTTATATAATTCTTTCACATGATCTCTCAAAATGACTTCCAGAATACATTTTAAAGGCTGACATTCTCTTACAGAATCCTACAAAATGACATCCACAAATAACATCTCTCAAAATGACCTCCAAAATCATTCTAGAATGGAAAAAAATATTGTAAATTATGTATTAAGGCTGATGGCAAATATTTTGATGAATTTTATTAAGTTATAGACAAAGCAATAATTATGTTTTTGAAAAAGGTTTTTCCTTTTTTTAATACTCATCTTGTATACTTAGTCCGTTGTTTTGATTTAAAGTTCATTATGAGAGAGAGGGAGAGAGAATAATATCCATGTTACTGTAACATCTGCCTTGATAATCCTAGTACAATGCTCATTTTTCATAAATATCATTCAGGCTATTTTTACCTACCTTGAAAAGTAATAATCCTTATATCACTGTTGCTATATTCATTCTGTGAGAGTTTCTTTTCAAGGATTCTGTTATTATAACTATTATTATTATGGTTATGCTTTTATAAGAATGGTGCAACAGAATTATATGATTATGATTACTCACCAATGATTTTCTTCTGCAAATAACAAGATAGGGCAAGTGTGAATTACAATCTACAAATATCAGGTTCTAAGTTGTAAAGCCTTATCAGCTTTTACAGAATATTTCTATTTCAATGAGGATCTCACAAAACTTTGCAGTTCATGTTCTATGTAGCCTTATATATAAAAGGGATTCCTATTTTTATATGCCAAAAGCATTTGCCAATTTTCTGGTAAAAGACAATATTTCATTATGCACTAGTTGAAGTACCGGCCTCTGCAGCAAAGAGGTCATAAATATAATTTTTAAAATTTGGTTAAATTCATTGTCTGCATAAACTATATTTTGTATCATAGTCTTGAACAAGGTAGAATAAATATGAAAAATAAATTGTTTAAAAATTACATCAAGGAAAATGAGGGGTGATCTAATTGAAACTTTCAAAATAACCGAATTTTCAATTATGGTAGACATTTTTTTTTTTTTAATATTTCTCCTTGTAGAGAAAATTTACAGTCAAGACAGATTTCAAAAACTAAGTCTACTTACCAATTGGATTTTTTAGCTTATAGAGTAAAATATTTTTAGAAAAAATTACCTAATTAGATCAAAAATAAAAGGAAAAAAATGGTAAGAAAAAGAGATTAGGAGGGCATTTTTGGAAACTATCAGATGAATTATTCAACAGAATTTGATCTGTACATAGATATTGTATGAATAATGTCTATATTCTGTGCAAATGTTTTTTTAAAGGTTCATCATAAAAAATGGAGATGCCCAAGGAAGCATATAACAAACAAATAACTTAGGTGTCTATAAAATGCTTTTTGACAAAAATTCAATGACTTCTCAAAACTATATAAATAGAATAGTTCTACATAAACTGAATCTGACAGAGATAACACAGACCCCTTCAATCATCAGAACAAAGGAATAGTTTTACTATAATTATAACCAGCAGTGATCCAAGTCTTGACCTCATTATAAATGTTCCTGGATATTTCAGCTAGTTTATACAAATAGTTACAAACAAAAAATTCATAAAAACTTGTTCTAAGTCATTCAAGTATAGCAAAAAAATCTTATGATATATTTTGCGCCCAGGCAATACTGGCTACTTCTGCTAATCTCCAACTCTTGGATATAATTATTTATTATTGGAATAGGAAATGGAATCTGTGGTGGATATGAAATTCGTGAAAGCTGAACAGACAATTATAGCAATTTATATGTATATAGACTGAAGGTGTAAAACAATTTATTTCCATTATTATTCATTTATGTGAGTATTTTCTTTCTTAGCTTAATTTTTAATAGCTTAATTTTTATCAAAACTCACTAGTCTTCATTTCTGTAACAGTGAGTAGCAGCACAAACCAGAGATAATGATGAAGAATTAGCCCTTGGTGAGACTTGAATTCTCATCCACTTCTTGCTTTTTAAAAGTCTGGTTGTCTTTACTGCTAGATTATCCTTTATTCTATCTTTCAATTTCTTGAAATGGTTTTGGTTGTTGTTGTCTTAAAACACACGTAGTGCTCACAGCACACTTTATTCTTAATTTTTACATGAAGCACTTTTCATCATTACCATTAATTTTGATTTGTATTTTCTTGAATCCTTTAAATTTTTAGTCGCATTCTTTTTATTGTCACTTAATCTTACTGAAAAAACAATTGGAGTAAGTCGGAATAAAAATCAACTGACTTTGGTTTTAATCAAAAACATAAATTGTTTTAAATCAAGATAATTGATTATGTTCTTGATAAGGACCAATAATGATTGAAAGAAATCAAATTAAAAAAAACATAGTTTTAATATAATCATGGTCTACATTTGTGGTATCTTACTCACCTGCAAAATTTTTTTTTTAATTTGGTCTAAATATATATTATCTAAACATTTAATATATTCATAAGATTGGTGTAGTTTGGTTTGATTTTATGGCACAACAACCATTATAAGTTATTAATGCCAAATCCATTTTTATACATATAAACAGTTCTGTTTCAAACAATTCAGTTTAGTATAGTTTTTTTGTTTACACAGAGTTAGAAGTCAAAACCATCCTATTTCAAGCAATTCCTTTTAGCATAAGTACACAGTTTAGTTCTATTTGACCCGTAGTTAGGACTCTATCAGGTGCTACCACTCCAAGTCAGAATAGATCTGAAAGTGATGACTATAAAGAGGTACTCAGCATTACCCAAGCTCCAGCATTACTGGAACCTCACCAGCAGATTGTTTAGTGTCATATCCAGGACACTCATTGGGGGAGTCTTACCTCTCTGCAGAGAAGCAGTCAGTGTATTCTACAGCCCCCCATCCCAACTGACTGCACCATTCATAACTGTGAGGAAAAGAGAAATATTCATGTTTTTCCCAATGATATTAACACTTGTTGTGGTAGGGGTCTTACCTTTGTGCAGAGAAGCAGTCAGTGTATTCTACAGTCCCAGCCGACTGGGCTAATATATTTAAGAGGATAGATGAATGATTGCATTAACAGTTATACTTACTGACCTTTTTGTATACATGAAAATTGTTTGAGTATTTTTGTATCTGTATCTGTCGATATGGTAACCATATAAATGCATTTATTTACATTTAAATATATCTAATTAACAGCCTATGTAAATATCTATATAAATGTGCCTTTATAGTTGGCTTGCTTTCTCTAATAGTGTATCAACCTTTGTGGGTTATTTAATACCAAAGCCATCCTTGTAGATTGGTTGGTTGTTTGAGTTTTATGGCGTATCAACCTTTGTACACCCTTGTAGAAAAGCAGTGGTACTATTTAACCAATAACAGCAGGGACAAGGAAGTTCAGTACTTTTATGTCTTGTGAATTATACATATTCACACAAACCTATCTTGTGAACTATAAATATATATATATATATATGTGTGTGTGTGTGAGTGAGTGAGTGCATGTGTACATATTGTGAATGAGTTAGAAATACATACTGATACACCACAGATTATATTTTTATGCCTATTTTTTAATCACACACAGAAACACACACACACACACACACATATATATATATATATATTATATATATACATGAACACACACACACACACATATATATATATATATATATATATATATATATATGCCAAACTACACACATTGTTATTATTATGCACAATATTGCCTTATTTAATATTTTAGAATGAACAAATATAAGTATATATCATTGTTATTGTATGTGTATGCGTGTGTGTATATATATTTGCGTGTGTGTGTCTATTGTAAATGAATCATACAGATATATTACAAATTATATATATATATATATATATATATATATATGTAAAGAGAGAGATAGAGAGAATGCCATTTACATATGTCTTTCAAATTATCCCCTTTGTTATCATAGTAAACTATTATTCAAACTATTGCCATGTAACTTATTTTTTCATCAACAAACAAATATGTATATATCACTTATTTTAAAGTATATATATATATATATATATAGACCGAGAGAGAGAGTGTGTGTGTATGCATTTTAAATAAAGATTATATATATATATATATATATATATATATAAAATGAAACAGACATATACATATAGATTGATGCTCAATAATTCACATTATTATCATTATACACACTACTGAATTGTAACTATTTATATATATATATCTATGCATCACTTTTATTATTAATATATATATATATATATATATATATATATATATATATATATATTTATATACATATATACAAACCTGTTGCTAATGTATACATGTTGAATTGTAAGGATTTTCTACCTTTTAGATGAAAAAAAAGAGCACATTTAAATCTGACAAAGATTGAAAAGGATATGTGAGTGAGAAATAGAAAAATTCTCTACTGGTGAGAATTTGATTGGAAAACATTTTCTATTTTCATTTGTAGATAAAAGCAGATGTACAAGCTATTAACCAAAATGTTTGGAATAAGATTATTTGCAAGAAGAAAAAAAAAAAAGAAGTAAAGTCAGTTAATCCAAATAAAAGGAATAGCAATCCAGAGAAAATTAGACTGTAGATTTCAATGGAAATGTTAAGAAAGATGAGAAAACAAATAAAATGAAAACTCTTCAAAAAGTAAAGCAAAAGTCTCTGGAATTTTGAAGATTATTCCAATCATTCCATTCAAGCCAAAAGATATGCTATGATCCACATTTTTTTCTTCAGTGTGTAACACTTTTCTATATTACCAGAATATTCCATTAAAAGAGATGGGTGAACTAAGTCAGTTGGTTTCTTTTCTAAATAAACCATCTCATAGAAATTCAAACATTTCCAATAATTTCTCCTTTGCAATAATTAGTCAAAATATAAGTAAAAAAAGTAAATTTGGCAACCTTAGTCGAGGGCAACCCGAAGGCTCCCTTTTCGATAGCTACTACACTAAAGTGCAGGGGAGGGGCACTATTCTTTTCCCTGGATTGCTCTACTTTACCCTTGATCCATATCTTATAATTCTGAGTGTTAAGCAAGGAGGCATCAAGTACCATTTTTTGAGTCTGTTATGACTCGACTTGGGATTGAACCCATGTATCCCGGGCCATTGGCAAACACTCTGACCATCATGCCAACCAAATATACTTGTTGAACAGTTGACAAGGTAACAGCAGAAGATGAGAGGGGTAATTAAAGAATAATGAGTCATTTAAAACTACTGAAATATTTGTTAACCAGTTGATAGTGTGAAACAAGTTAACCATAGAAGATAATATGAAATAACATAAATATTTTTTAACCAGTTGACAGGGCCAATATAAAAGGCTACAAAAGAAATAAAAAAGCAAAAACTAATGATAAAATAACTAAAATATTTGTTAATCAATTGACGGTGCTATCACCAAAGATGAGATGGAATTGAAGAACAACAAGGAAACCTTTTTTTAAAGATTTAACAAGGCCATAACAGTTGACAAAGTTTATTAAAAAGATAAAATAAAAATATATAGAAAAGTAAAAAAAGACTTAAATATTTTAGTCTGTAAACAACATTCATTGATTCTGACAAGTGGGGAATGGTTCCTTTGACCACCTCATGAAAAATTTAGTACCTTTGGGAATCTTAGAAATAATACTAATTAGATTCTTCCTAAAAGCTTAAGTAATGTTGAGAGTTTTTTTTCTTCTCAGATAAATTTTATCAGTTTCTACTTTCTCCATGATCCAAGATAAAATGAAACTCATCATACTAGGAAAACCTTCTTCCACTGATGCCTGATTCAGTTCTTTAGCTTGTGGGTCCATTGAAGACAATTTGGGGATGTATATGAATATGTTTCCAACAATGATTTGATTAATTTTAAGGGAATTTCAACCCATCTCAGGTTATTTTATTCCTAGAGATTTGTGACTTATGCTTATTACAATTTCATATTTAAATTTTTTATGTAGTTTCTTAAATGAATTTTTGTACACATTCGTATCATACCAAACATTCCTATTTAATTAATTTTGGTTGGTTGGTTTGTTGGTATATCAACCTTTGTTGGTTATTTAATGCCAAATCCATTTTATACAAATAATCAGCTCTATTTCAAACAATTCAGTTTAACATGAGTTTAACAGACAAAAGCATTTCTATTTCAAGCTATTCAGGTTTGTGAATACACAGTTTAATTCAGTTAAGTCTTACAGTTTTAATTCTAACAATTCAGTTTCGCGTAAGTATAGTTTTTGTCCACACACAGTTAAATTTCAAAACAGTTCAATTTCAAACAATTCAGTTTAGCATAAGTATGCAGTTTAAATGTCAAAACAGTTCTATTTGAAACAATTCAGTTCAGCATAAATACGCAGTTTAAATGCCAAAAACAGTTAACTCTCAAAACCACAGTTTAGTTTTATTGGACCCTATCAGGAGCTACCACTCTGGGCCAGAGTGGACCTGGGAGTGATGGCAATGAAGAGGTTCTCCACATTCCCCAAAGCTGCAGCATCACTGGAACTTCACCATCAGATTGTTTAGTGTCATATTCAGGGCACTTGTTGGGGGTGAGTCTTATTCCTCTGCAGATATGCAATCAGTATATTTTACAGCCCCAGCCGACTGGGCTACCCATCTAATTAAAAACATTTTCACACGGTTGTATGACTTCAGTTATTCCTATGTAATAAATTTATACACAACTTTATTATTTCAAGTATTGAATTCTATTTAATAATAATAATTTTTTTACACACCGATATAGGGTTTTGAGCAACTAATGATGATCCTAAATAAACAATTACAGCTATCATTCTTAATAGAAATAATTTGTAGTTATAAGGAATTAAGTTTTCTTATCTGATACAATAAGTTTTAAGCGGATCTATTGAACCCAATGAGGTAACTTTAATAGGTACTACCACTCTGGGTCTGAGTGGGCCTGAGAATAATGGCAATGAAAGGGTACTTTATGCTATCAACATCTCCAGAACATGAGCCTCACTATCATATGAAATTTAGTGTCATACCCAGGACAACCTCCCCAAAAAGTCTTCACACACAACAGAGATTAATACTCTGAATGTTGTGATGCTTTCATTCCTTTATCTTAGTTAAATCAATCCAATTTGTACCATCAAAGCCCATTTTTCTGGATCGCTTTTGACATCAAATCCTATGTTACCTCATCATGATACATATTTACCAACCCCCTTCGCTTGGGCAGGACATGACACAAAGTCAATTTTTAAGCAGGTTTGAATTCAGAGTTTTCCTTTTCCTAGGCTAGTGGCCTCAGCAAGGCGGAAGAACCAGTCTGCCCTACAATTTGCCCATAGCTGGAGGGAGAATAATTGGATTAATACCTTTCCTAAGGGTATTAGTGCTATGTAAAATGCAATCAGTCTCGTCCAGGATTTGAACTCGTGTCGCTGTGTCCATTTCCTATGATGAAAACCATTACGCCACGGGCACCTCACCATGATATATGCACTTGTTTTGAGAAAGTAGCTGCCTTATCAATTTATATGAAGTACTTTTTGAATGAAATGCTTTTGGCAAAACACAGGTTTCTGCAAGTGCGGCATCCTTTTTGTTTGTTAGGCTAAGCTCCATGTGACTTTTTCTTGTTTTCTAAACTGAAAATTTATCTCAATAGTAAGATTTGAGGATGTGGAGGACAACTTCACCCCCAATCAAAAGTGGTCATTTCAGAGGTGCTTTGACAAATGGAAAACTTATTGGAATAAGTGTTGAATGAGGACTAATTTGAAGAAATAATAAATTCTATTGATTATTCATTTCTGTCTTAGTAAATACAGCTCCTGTCTCAATATCTTTAACACACCTTGTATTGTTGGTATTTACTGAACAAAACTATAAGCGTAGATTGAAGCTATTACAGTAATAATGATCTGTTAATCATTTGAGTCATACTTAGCATAATGTTTATCATTAAAGGAAATGAAATCTGTGGCCAGAGTTCAAATCCTGGTCAAGGATGTTTACATTTCACGTAGTGCTAATGCACTGGAAAACAGTATGAACCAGTTATGGGGGAAAATAGTAAAGCAGATATGGTTCTTTAGTCTTGATACCATAATTAGTTTAGGAAAAGAAAAAATGAATTCAAATGAGCTTTACTTTGCTTAATAATTGACCTTGTATCACATCCTGTCCATGGGAAGGAGGTGTAAAAATACAGTGTGACATGGATATAAGAGATTTTCTCTGGTCCCGTTGTCCCTTATATAAGAGAGTTCGTTTTAAGTGACAGTGTGATGTCGTAAATCGGTCAGAGACAGTTAGAGAGAGAGTGAAGTTCAATGACTTAATCTTGACTAGTCTAGAGACACGGTGTGTCCAATCTGTGTCTGTAGGAGACACCCTCTACTTTATGATTTTGCTTTCTGTGTCTAAGGGGAGAGAACTGTTTTGAAGGCCATGCACATGATGAAACAAGCACTTTTCATGGTCAAACCGTCAACAATTCAAAATTGTTTTAAAAAGGCCGGCTTTGTCCTTGAATCATTGGCTGAAGTGGAAGAAATACTCGATGAAAATGATCAAGTTTCTCCACCATTGGGCATGGAGCAAACAGATTCTGACAAATTTATCAGCTTCAACGACTGTACACAATGTTATGGAGAACTGACTGACACGGACATCACACGTGGTATAAAATCGGATGATCAAGATTTAGACGAAGATGATGATGCTGAAAGTGTAAGTTCTGAAGTTTCTGAAAGTGACAAACCAGTGCCAAATTCTTTGGCTGCATTGAATGTTCTTGAAACTCTGACAGCCCACTTTGAAGCAAAAAGCAGTAATCCTGATGGCACATTGAAAATGATTTACGGACTGTATGAAAGTGTTCATAATGTTAACAAAGAGATTTCTGTACAATCAAAAATGACTGACTTTTTTAAGAAAAAGTAATTTTTGATTGAATTATTTGTGAAAACTGATTGAAAATGTATTTTTCTCTGTGTTTTTGTGTTTTTTATGTCTATAACTGTTAAATTAAGTAGTGTTCTGTACGTAAAAAGTGTTATATGAAGTGTTCTCATACTTACCTAAGCAAAATAGACAAAACCCAGATATAAGAGGCTTCTTCTGTGGTTCCCCCATAACTCTCTTATATCCGGGTTACACTGTAGAAACTTGTTAATTAAAACAGCATGGCTGAATAGGATATTATAGTATTAGTTTGTTTATAAAGAGAGAATACTTCTAAGTAGCCGAGATGATAGTTTAAATAGACAATAACAGAAAAAGTAATATCATTTGTGAAAGGTTTTCATTATACTGTAGGTTTAGAATTTCTGAGAATTTCCCCAACAGAAGCTGGCTGTCTCCTTTAGCCTTCAAGAGAGACAAAGATGATGTTAGAATTTATAGTACACCAACAGAATTAGTTTGTTTATATAGAGAGAATACTTCTATGTAGCCGAAATCTTGGATGATAGTTTAAATAGACAATAACAGAAAAACTAATATCATTTGGAAAAGTTTCTTTGATTTACTGTTGGTTTACAATTTCCAAGGATTCTCTCTACTGAAGCTGGCCGTCTCCTTTAGTCTTTAGAGAGAGAGAGAGAGACAGACAGACAGACAGAGACAAAGACACTTTATTTTTCTTCAAGCATTTTCTTTTATCACTGTCAGTATCTCTTCCACTTTACTCACAGATCTTATTAAAACTTATGATGATCTGTGTATATAGTTGTGATCTTTGATTTTTGCTTAGTCTCACAGTTTTCTTGCTTACACATTGATATCACGTAGACATCGCAATTTGAGCTCATGTTTCAGACATTTCCTGATGTCTGGTCTTGTATTGAAACATTTCCTTGAGAGCCCACAATGGAGACAACTTTAGGCTGGGTTTATTTAATGCACATTTGTAGATAAAGCATATGCACTATCATTATTAGTGTAAGTGTATTTTCAGAAATGACAGCAATGAATACATAAATTTTGCAAGTGTCTTGTACTTGGCATTTTCTTGCTTATGTCGAAGACTTCGAAAATAAATTTTGGTGTTTCATTTGTTTAATTTGAAATAAACAAAATTCTTTTTTTTATATCATTTCAAGTGTCCACTACACAGGCATTTCAAAAGAAAAGATAGAGAAATATATATATATATATATATATTGTCATCCACAGACAGACTGTTTCGTTCTATCAGAACTCTTCAGTGTGGCTAGACCCGCAGGACGCTCGAAGCCGGGATCGAAACCCGTCTAACTTTACGATAGATTAAGGTTTCAGACCACACAGCTACAAACGGACTACGTTGGCTAAGGGAATTTTAAGGTATTTTATTTTTAGCAACAGCAGCAGCAGCCTTTGTTTACTTTTTTTAATACCCTATCGGCTACCAGAGTGCTCAATTCTTACGAAGAGCTTTGCATTACGCTAGGGGCGGCCGACAATTCCTTCGCCAGAGTGCTCAACCCCCATGGGGGAGCGTGTGTGTGTGTGTGCATATGAGTTTGGCTCAATCTTGCTAAACAGAGGGATCCCAGATACTGCTTACAGTCAGCTTAGTTTAAGGATAATTCACATGGTTTCTTTTAATTGGATAATGGGATTGCTTAAAGAGATTTCCGAACCTTGGAGTGAAGTCTGAATGTGTTTTGTGAGCTCAAGTATAGGATATTTGAAGGTTAAGGGTTAAGGGGTTCAAATGGTTATGTACCTAAAGATATTTAAGTCTGACTTCTATAATCATTCAATCAATAAGACAATGCGCTTTAAAAAAAATGAAGCTTTTTGTGCATCGTAAGTTGTGGATTAAATTAATGATAACTAAATTGATGAAATCAGTTGGTCATATGATATATCTGCATCTGGAGGCTAGCCAAAGAATGATAAAGGGAAGTCTAGTAGTGTCCCATACAGCATGCCTCCCCTCTCTATACTACCAATATTATCCAAAGAAAAGTCAAGTGGTGATTCAACGTGCCACTCGCGCGCTGTCACATGAATTGCCTGAATGGGATCAAAAAGAATATTAGACTGACTTAGAAACTTTTACTTCTGCTTTTCAGTTGTCCTTTACCTTTGCTGTTTGCCCACTAAAGTTAAAAAGCAGAAATTATGTTTGCCCACGAAAGTTAAAAAGCAGAAATTATGTTTGCCCACTAAAGTTAAAAAGCAGAAATTATGTTTGCCCACTAAAGTTAAAAAGCAGAAATTATGTTTGCCCACTAAAGTTAAAAAGCAGAAATTATGTTTGCCCACTAAAGCTAAAAAGCAGAAATTATGTTTGCCCACTAAAGCTAAAAAGCAGAAATTATGGATTCATACCTTTCTTTCCTAAAGGCATTAGAGTAACGTGAACAAAGTGTCTAATAGAGAAATTGAACTCGAATCTGCAGTTTCATTTTTGATTTGATTTAAATTGAAAATAAAATATATTCATCCTTTTCACATATAAGTTTGGTTTTGGTTGGGTTGGGTTTTATGGCATATCAACCATTGTAGGTTATTTAATGCCAAATCCTTTTAATACATATATATTAAATATGATTTCTGAACAGATTTTGTGATAACATTTTTAAATAAGCCTGAGCTCTTTTCTTGCCAACAAATGTTTTGAATTCAATTAATCATCAGTTTATCCACAATTAAATGATAAAACAGTTCTATTTCTAACTATTCAGTTTAGCATGTCAAGAAAATTAAATAATTCAATGTACCATTCTAATAATTGCAATGTATCATTCAAAGTTCAATTAAACATCAGTCATTTGTTTACACATAGTTAAATGATCAAACAGTTCTATTTCTAACTATTCAATTTAGTGTCAGTTTAGAATAAGTACAGTTTAAATGTCAAACAGTTCTATTTGACCAATAGATAAGACCTTATTAGGTGCTCTTACTCTGGACCAGAGTGTACCTAGGAGTGATAGCAATGAAGGAGTATTCTACAATCCCCAAAGCTCCAGCATTACTAGAGCCTCAGCATCAGATTGTTTTGTGTCATATCCAAGAAAATCTTTGGAAGAGTCTTTTCCCCTCTGTAGAGATGCAGTCAGAGCATTCTGCAGCCCCAGCTGACTGGGCCACATTTTACATCTAAAATGCCTGTGATTAGCTGTATACAAATATGGTGCATATATATATATATATATATATATATATATATATATATATATATATGCAAGGTCAATTCAATAAAAAAATGACATTTATATGATAATTTTCTTTGCTTGTAAAATCTCTGAAAGTAATGTTAAAAATATTCAAACAGTTCTGTTATTCCAAGCATCAAGGCTGGTGCTATTAGAGAGATACTGCTGATAATGGTACTGTTGTTTTAAGAAGTTACTTACAACCACTTACTTGAATATTTGATTGTCTGAGATTGTGGCCTGTACTCTAATAATGGCTAATGTGAATGCACAAAACACGACACAGTAGGGTTTCCCAATATTACAGTGAGCAAAACGCATCTCAAGAGGATTACAGATGTGGAAGCTCAGCTGCTAATGGAATTAAGATATTCTCATCCTGTCACAAATGTCGTGCAGAAAATCCCCTGACAGACTGTTCAGTTCCAGAAACCAAATTGGCCATTGCATTCTTTGACAATAAATTCCTGACAAATTTTTATTAAAACAGTAAGAGATTTTACAATGCAAAAAACAAAAAAAAATCAGGTCTTTCCCTTTATTTTTTTTTTATTTTCTTGGCTAAATTAATGTTTCTAAAAAAATTCTCTTTTTTAAGATAAAGAACAATTTATATAACAGTCAAAGAAGATATACAATAGAAAACAACACAGATGCAACATTGATGATCTAGTACTTCATGCAAATACACCCACTTGAGCCAAATTCCTGTTGTATATCCTGGAGCAGGCATCCAGCACTATTAATCAGTAAGTGAACTCAGATAAAACCAAGTATATGTGCTTCAAAGAAAATGGTGCCATATTCACATTCAATTACAAGCTTCTCAAATTAGTTGGCTAGTTTCCATACCTTGGTAGCAATATCTCATCTACACTAAATGATGTCATCATATGCGTAGGAAAGGCATGAACTGCTATTAACAGGTTATCAATCACATGAAAATTTGATATCGAATAAAATAAAATGGGAATTTTTCCAAGCTGTAGTCACATCAGCACTAATGTATGGAGAAAAGACTAAACAGGGACTACGTAAGAATGTTACATCCTGGAAGCAGAACCTGTCGAAGTTCTGTTGTATACTGTACTTGAATGTAGTTCACACATGTCAAATTACGCATCAAGGTGAATACTGACTTGAGCATGAGGAAGGGAAGATTATATGGGCATTGCAGGATGTACAGGTTGTCTAGTCCATTCCCTGGGCAGTGATTGGCTGCCAGCCAAGGAGTGGCTATGCTAGCATGCATATATATAAAAAAAAAGCAGTAGCTATACACCAACTTGCCTGCCACTGTATCTCCCATCTTACAAACCATCCAAGTAAAAGGAACAAGACATACTGGCCTCAGCAAGAGAAATAAGGACAAACATATCTGTGACATTCTCATGTAAAATCCTACACACTGATATACCAGTGTTAGCTGTCAAGCAAAGACTTACATACATCAGCTCTGTATGGAAACTTGATGCAATTTGGATGACATAGCAGGAGACATGGCCCACAGAGATGGATGGCAAGAAAGAGTCAAAAGAATCTGTGTTATCAGTATGACTTGATAATGATGATGATGATTTCTAGAATCTGCAAGTCCAGTGAGTCCGGTAAGGCATTGACGAGACCAAGTTAAACTTCTGGTGTAAATGGAATTGTTAGATATTTTCATTTTATTTTTCTATTTCCTTGTTTTATTTTAATTCTACTGATGCTCACAAAGAAAATGTCTGTTTTATTATATATGGAAGATGTTAAAATGGCAAATCATTTGGCCTGCTCTAATCAGTTCCTTTGCTTATGATTATTAGCGTTAATTTTTGCTAGGTATAGGGTCGCAACTGAATTATTACTGACAACAGCCAATGAGAGGCATTGAATCAGCCTCTGTTTTAAAATATATGACAATCAGACAATTTTATAACAGTATCAAAGTAGCAGTTTTTATCTATTTTTATTATGGGAGCCCAGACCCTTTAAGCTCATCCTTTAATCTATCCTCAATCTTTCTTGACACTAAATTTGATATTGTCATTTTTTGTTTTGATTTTGTTTATACCAAAACAATTAGTAGAATCTTTTATTTTTTAGACGAAGCAACTGAAAATGAAGATTAGGGAAAATCCGAGCCAAAATTTAAAACTATGTTCAGTAAATTTTGTGAATCTCTTTCATAAATCATTATTCATTTTGACTTGTATTTTTATTCTTTTAATTTTTATTTGCTTCTTTGTTTTTTTACAACTTACTACTATGGTAATGATTAGGTTAGGATATTTGTTTTAATGGTATATCAACCTTTGATGGTTGTTTAATGCCAAATCATGTTCATATATGTGTGTGTATATATATATATATATAT
The DNA here is from genome assembly GCA_963585895.1 of Sepioteuthis lessoniana. Taxonomy (NCBI): domain Eukaryota; kingdom Metazoa; phylum Mollusca; class Cephalopoda; order Myopsida; family Loliginidae; genus Sepioteuthis; species Sepioteuthis lessoniana. The sequence continues at coordinate 85,302,282 of OY757919.1, read as the reverse complement.
ATATACACTTTCAAGAAAAAAAAAATTCAGTCACATAAGGATTATAAATTTATTTCCATCCTACTAAGAGCATTGATATGAATCAACAACTCCCAAAAGATTTAACAGGACTTCTTCAGATCCAACATGGAATATTTGCTCTGTGATTTTATTAACATTGAGCTCTTTACCAGGAATATGTAAATATTCCAATTTCGAATAATTTAATGGTCCTGATTCCGGCTTTACTGAAATGAAGAATACCTTATATATATACATATATATACACTCATGATTTGTAAGCAAACAGTTTGTTGGTGACTTTATTTTTAAATGAGTTGTTAGAGCTCACTAGCATGCAGAGAGTTAAATGACTTCAAGCATTGCTATCTCAGTGCAATTGCCCCTCAGCCACTGTCTTCAAGTCCCTTTATGATAAAACAGGGTTGGGTACTTGTTTGCCACAAGAGCAATTTGAAGAATATGGTCTTGACAATCGTATTGGTGCTAGGGCTTGACATGACATGTTGATTAATTGAATTGGGCCTCTCTGAGCATCCGTCTAGCTCAGTAAGGGCTAAAGTGGAATGTTGCAGGTCATGTGATGACTGTGGTTGCCAGGTCACTGACAGCTAAGCTACCAGGATTCAGTCCTCAAGCATTTAGGGTTGCTACCCACAGCCAATAGGTAGCCTTGTAGCTGGGGTCTCACTCCTTTGAAGAGGTGCAGGCAGATTATCTTACTGTTCGAGCCAATGGGGTGGTTATGACAATGAGGAACATTATTAATTGGAGATTATAATAAAGGATAAGCTTAAGATAAGACTTAAATTTGTATCATGTTTTGCTTTGGGAAAAACTTTGCCAGCTGCTAGTCACTAAGCTACAATATCCACAGCTACAACAGGTGCTTGTTATTATTGCTTTTATTACAAAGTTACTGATATTTTTGTGTCAACATTTAATATTGTTCATTTTTTCTCAAATTTTTTTGTTCCCAATTTTTTCATTCTAACATATTTGAATTATTTATCTATAATAATGAGAAAACACAGGATTGGCTAGGATAAAGGATTAATTCTAAGTGTGATAAGGACTTGTGTCTTCTGGGACATGAAAAAATCTGATTCATCATCTGGATTATGAGAAAACCCAAATTTAACCTTTTACTCTAGTTCATTACTTTTATTTTCTTGACCTCTCTTGCTGCCATATTTTTTTATATTATTCTTTAAATCAATGATATTAATTGCACCTTATTTTTATTTTTAAATGAGACCAACTTTGAACACATCTGGTTCCCATTGCATGAATTTACCCAATTCCTCCACTGTAGTAGTACTGTTGTATATTGTACTTGCACTTGAATGTTGTTCACACATGTAAGATTATGCATTGAGATGACTCTGACTTGAGCATGAGGAAGGGAAGATTATATGTGCACCAGGGCGTTCCACAATGCACAGGTGGTCGAGTCCATTGCCTGGACAGTGATTGGTTGCCAGCCCAGGAGTGGCTATGCTAGCATGCATATATACTGGCCCGCTCATTGACACAGCGGGGTCTGTATTGAGTTACAGCCCACTTTATTTTTGTCTGCCAGCTGGACGCTTGCTGGGCTGCTGCGTCGGTTAGTATCATTACTTTATCCTGCATGTTAAGGAACTGACTTCTTCATCCACCATGGGTAGGATGTGATACAAGGTCATTTTTAAGTGTTGCACTGTTGCTGGAGGCAACACCCCACAAAGCAGCAGCTGTATGGCCACCTACTACCCATCACGAAAACTATCCAAGTTAGATGAACCAGACATGCAGGACACTGCTGGAGAAGTAGAGACTAGCTCATAAGTGATGTACTCCTATGGACCCCATCACTTGGCCGAGCAAAAGCAGGAACCTACATACTGCAGCTCTGTGAGGATAGGGGGTGTAGCCCTGAGGACTTGCCGGAAGTGATAAACGATAGGGAGAGGTGGCGAGAGAGGGTCAGGGATATCCGTGCTCATGGCACGACAAGATGATGATGGTTGCTTCAAGTTCAGAGTTTTTCTTCTCCTAGACTGGTTGCCTTACCAGGGCTGGAGAACCCAGTCTGCTTGATGGTTTCCTTCTTATTTATCCATAATTCATGGTGGAGAGTTTAAGAAGAGATGGTTTCATGAGTTTCTCAAGTGCATTCGAGCAAACTTTAAGGTCATCAGCTCAGTCCAGTATTTGAACTCAGGTTGCCGAGTCCAATTTTAATGATTATAACTGGTATACTAAATGCAAATTGATAGTAACAGTTGTCCACAATAATACTGATTTTTCTGTTTTGGAATGAGAGAAAGATTCTAATTAGCATTTCCTTGTTATTTTGATTGTATATACTTTATTACTTTTCTATCCTATATAATTTGAATAATTAAAAAATGATGTTCAACATAAAGGCACATTACATTAAATTACCATTCAGTTGCAAATTATCCCCAGAATGGCATTATTCAATAAATCTAAGTATTCTAAATTTATCAATTTTATATGAATTTCTCTTGGACATTTTTCTTGGGTTAAAACAACATATATTTCAGATTAGGAGGTGCCCTTGGTGTAATGCTTATCGGCATAGGAAATTGACACGGCAACACGAGTTCAAATCATAGATGAGACTGATTGCATTTCACATAGCACTAATACCCTTGAGAAAGGTATGAATCCAATTATTCTCCTTCCAGCTACGGGTAAATAGTAGGGTAGACTGAATTCTTCAGCCATGGTGAGGCAACTAGTCCAGGCGAAGGAAAACTCTGAATTCAAACCTGTTAAACTCTGCTTAAAAATTGACCTTGTGTCATATCCTGCCCAAGCGGAGGGGTTGGTAAATATATATATTTCAGATTTAGTGATTCAAATCTCATATCATTGCTTAATTTAAAACTTGACTGAATTAAAACTCTATTGCTTGACACATTTTCATTGTTTGGGACGTTATGAATAAGAAAATATTGCACAAAGAAGCGGCATTTGTACCTGATATTCCAACAATATCATGGCAAAGCAACAAAGTTTGGTGGTAAGATACTGCTGGTGCGGTCTTGGTAAGTGGTAATTATATATTGACGACAAAACCCTGAATTAGTCTTGAGTCATCTGATGAAAAATATATATACATGCACACACAGACCCATGTGTGTGTATATATAAAAGTGGGTTGTGGGATTACTTGTAGATACCCATCTCCCAGAAACTTCACACATCAACCTGGGAGTGGGCATAACTCACAATGAGTGAATGCTATCTTACATGTGTGTATATATATATATATATATATATATATATATATATATAAATATATATATATGTATATACATATATAAACACAAGCATATATATTTATATGTATACGCATACGACACACACACACACACATATATATATATATATATACACACACACATACATATATACACTAACATATATATATATATACACATGTACACACATATATATATATATACATATATACACTCAAACATATATATATATATATATATATATTCACACACACTATGTATACACAAACATATATATATATATATATATATATATATATATATACACACACACTATGTATACCGACATAAATACTTTTATATATGTATACACACACAAACATATATATATATATATATATACACACACACTATGTATACCGACATAAATACTTTTATATATGTATACACACACAAACATATATATATATATATATATATACCTGCACACACACATATATATATATATATACACACACACACAAACATACATATATATATATATATATATATATATACACACACATACTATGTATATTCACAAAAACACACTTATATTTACACGCACAAACACTAATACACACATTTATATATATATATATATATATATATATATATATATATATATATATATTTATAAAAGGAGAACTTTAGTAATATATAGATAAATGATTCCAGAACATCATTTATATTCTGGATAGATTTTCTTCATGATAATGATAGAGGAAAATAAATATTTTCATAGAACCTTTGTTGTGTTGGCATTATTTAGCTAAGTTTTTGTATGTAGATAATACTGTCTGAGATTTAGGAGATTATCTTTATTTTTTTTATTCTTTGCTTAAATTAAAATTTTTAAAGCAATTATAGTTTTCTTAAAATTGAAGGAAAATAAATTTGGTGCAGACAAATTTTCCTGGTAATAAAAAGTTTTTTTTTTTTTTGCTCATAATACCTCAAAATATAAAGAGACAAATTTTTCCTTTAAAATGGACGATGGGGAAACACTGCTGGTTCTCTGTCTTGAAAAAAAGATGAAAAACAATTCATTAAAAAAAAAAAAGAAGAAAAAAAAAAAAAGGAAAAGAACACTAGAAAATTTTCTTCTCCAGAAGAAGATTTTCAATATCACTTTTTTTTTTCCTACGTAATTTTTAGTTGTTTTTCAAAACCACCAAAAGATTATTGATACTTACTTTACACAAAAACCCCTCTGTCTGAGTTATTTTTAAAGCTATTTTCTGTTTTTATCATTAGGACACATTAATGTCTTTTTAAGTTTCATTTTCACACTCTCCATTTATATGGTTAGGTATCTATGGTTGTTCACCGAAATATCATAGGCGAGATATGAAGCAATAAAAGACAGAGACATGCCTTAGAACAAGCATAGGTAACCTTTTTCAAGAAGTGGGCCATATGAAACAGGGTCTCATCATCAGGTGAGTCATACTGCCAAAAAAGTTCAAGGTAATTTTATGTAGAAGGTACCTCAACACTTTTTTCTCTACAGTAGACCATACACCTAAGCATCTGATTTAGAAATGGGAACTAGTTAATTTTTGTTCTGATCATCTTAGGTAGGTCATTCAGAAAGTATTTGGGGAAACAGTTTAGAATACAGGCAAAAATATTGAATATGGTAGAGAATTTGGTTTGGTTTGATTTTATGGCCACAGTTTAGTTCTATTTGACTCACAGATAGGGCCCTATCAGGTGCTACCACTCTGGGCCTGAGTAGACCCAGAAGTGATAGCAATAAAGTGGTACTGTACATTCTCCAAAGTTCCAGAATTACTGGAGCCTCACCATCAGATTGTTTAGTGTCATATCCAGGACACTTGTTGGGGATGTCTTTCTCTTCTGAAGAGATGCAGCCAGTTGGTTGTTTTACGGCATATCAACCCTTTTTAAAAGTACAGTTTTTTTTGTTTACACACAGTTAAATGTCAAAACAGTACAATTTCAAACAATTCAGTTTAGAATAAGCATAATCAATTTGACCCATAGATATGACCCAGTAAGGTGCTACCACTCCAGATTAGAGAGGACCTGGGAATGATGGAAATAAAGCTGTACCCGACATTCTCCAAAGTTCCACCATTACAGAACCTCACCATCAGATTGTTTAGTGTCATATTCAGGACACTCGTAGGTGGGGTAGTCTTATTCTTCAGAAGAGATGCAGTCGGTGTATTCTATAGCCCCAGCCAACTGGGTCAAATATGATGGAGGAAATCTGATTTTCAAAAAGCAGTAACTGAAAGACCAGCTTCTATGAAAATTGTAAAAATTACTTTTTTAAACAGAGCTGGATTTACGAGTAGGCCATAGTCTAGGATCCACAGGAATTTTTGGGCATACTGAGACTAGCTACAAAACTGTGAAGATGAGCTGGCACATGCGAGAACTACAACAGAAAATGAGAAAGTGAATATCAAAGTCTATGTCTGTCTTCTTCGTCTCGCAATCTTTTTATTTCTTTCTGTCTCATCTCATACTGTTTTCTCTCTCTTCATCGACTACTATAAGGGGTAGTAGCAAATAAACTTAATATCAAACGAACCAGCAGACTTGTTTTGTGGGTTCGTCATTTTTTCTCACTGTGAGGTTACAACGGGGGTCCGACAGGAACCTAAGGTGTAGTATTTCACTCATAGACACCTTAGAACCGTGATGGTACCACATTTTATTTGGTGTCGTAGTATTCCACTAGTACTCTGATGTTCTACAAAGATGTTTTTGGCATTAAATAACTGTTGTGGTATCATCCTTATTTCAATACACAATCAACTCTTCCAATAAAGATATAACATTTGACAGAAATCTACTCAGCATTGTATTGCTTGTTTTACTGTAATATATATCCTTTATTCTTCTCTTCAAACAAGTTTTTTAAAATTTATTTTATGCCCTTTTCCGAGGACATGATAAACCAATGTAGGTTGGTGTGCCATTAAAAACAAAGGAACTAATGTAAACAAAATTAAGATATCTGAGAGCGTCAGAGTCCAACACTGGTGTTACTTTTCTAGGCGAAACAAAACGAAAATAACTGTTTCTTTCTACCCGTGTCTTTTTACTTTTTCTTCATCGTCTTCTCCTCCTCCGTCTCCGTTGTCGTCGTCATTGTTGACTTGCACGTAACAGTTTCGTAAATAGTCGAAATCACACTGCCCCCCCCCCAGTCCCCTCTGATGTTTTATATCTTTTCCCGGCTGTACATTTGCATGACAAGTGCGTCAAATTACCCGTATGTTTTAGACACGATGGTCTATTATCCGCCCACTATTTCAAAACTTGGCGCCTTTGAACACGAATGAACAAAACTAAAGAATCATCTATTGACTAAATTAAATTGGAGAAAAAACAAACACACAAATGAAACATGAAATAAAACTTGATCAAAAAAGCTAAATGAAGATATGGGACCCCAAATTCAAAACCTTTTTAAATAAATATAGATATATATTGAATAATAATATTAATAATGATAATAAAGCTTGAACTTGCTGTCCTTTGTTCTAAAAAAAAAAAAAAAAAAGCCAATTATTTTTTTGAGAACAAGTGACTGCAAGTCTCTTTGTTCAAACTTTATTATTATTATTATTCAATATATATATCTATATTTATTTAAAAAGGTTTTGAATTTGTGGTCCCATCAGGACACTCATATGGATAATTTATCAATACACTATCACCTCAGAACTTTACATATGTACCTTGTTTCCAAAGTTTTTTTTTTTCAGAATTAGCTGATAAAAAATGTCTCAAAAATGATTTAGTGTTATTATACAAGCGTCATTCAATAAATAAGGTAATTTTGCCCCAAAAATTTGCAATAAGAAGTATTGTTTATAATCGCACTTTTTTCAAGGAAATTAATTTCATATCGTGGAACACTGTCAGTATCAACTTCTTTTAATAACTGTGGCACCTGGAACTTTTTCTTTAGCAGAGGGTCAGTGTGTTTTCACTCCATGGACTGTTTTTTTGATACAGTGTAGTGAATCTGAAAGGCAGAATCGGCATTAGTGAAGTGTACCAGCAAGGCGGTATGAGTTACATCCCTTAGAAAATATCGTCTCAGTCTCGGACGGACGAAAGGAGAGGAGAGGGAACGCTGAGTCAGTGAACGCGTCGAGTAAGAAAGAGACAGGAGAGCGGAGGAAAGAGGCTGAAGAAGAAAGGACTGTTTACTAAGAAGTTGATTTCACGTGGTTTTCTTGTTGTCAAGAAGGCATACACTTCACCCTGTGTTGTGCATTACATTCATCCAAAAAACAATTTAAATTACATACAGGCTTGCTGTGGTAAACCCATGTTTAATTCAATAGTAATTTTTTTTTTACTAAGATGTGCCTCTCCATGCACATCACACATTCTTCTGTAAATTTCACATGCTTTGCACTTCTCAGCCGCCAAAACTTACCCGACAGATCTCTGTTTAAGCCCAGAGCACTGTTTAATCTTCCACCATTCTGAATAGCCTCAAAACAAATATTTTTGTGTGGTTAAAATCATTTTTCATTTATAGAGAAAAAAATTATATTGTTTTTTTTTTCAAAAACTTTCCTTTATTTATTGAATGATGCTTGCATATCAAAAGTAATTTTTGATATTGGAAATTGAATTACCATGACCAGAAAATCCGGCAAACACTTGCGCGCGACAAACGGAACCACTGGACAGCTGTTTCGACCTTATGAGGTCTTATCAACAGAGATTACCTTAACTCCCTCTCTGGAGATCGAACCAGCGATCACAGAATGCAGAGTTGAAACTCTACCACGGAGTCACCGATTCACATTGAAAACAAGCCATGCCAAATTAACTAGTTATGGCAATCGTACGCGCAGGTGTGAGCCGGATTTTCTGATCATCGTAATTCAATTTACGATATAATTCCTCTACTTAAAAAAAGAAAATTTACATCTAATTTTTGATAGTCTTAGACTAAATGTCGTATCATTTAATGAATTTATATTATTGCTAATCGATAAATAAATAAGGTAAATACTCGGTAATTAGCATTTAATTATGAGATGATATGATAGTCAATCCAGATGTCACATCCACAAATTGTGAATTGGATTGGTTTGGAAATTTTTGTCTTCGAGGATTTTGATGCTCGAGGATTTTTATGTTAACAGAAATCTTGCTACATTGAGTCGTTTTTACGTGTTATGGAAACGCAGGAAGTGTAATAACTAATGAAAATAAATCTAAAAGAAAATTTGTGTACAGTTAAACATTTCGAACAATAAAGGACATCTCGACTTCTTTCAAGTCATGTCTGTGCTAATCTGATGATAAAAAAATAATCAGGAAGCCAGCCTCACTACATTTTAAAGGGACTGTTTTTGACAAAACACACAACTGCCTAAGTGCAGCACACTCCATACTCTTCACATATAGATCTACACCAACTTTTCTTGTTTTCTAAACTGAAACTTTGTTTCAATGGTAAGATTTGAGGATAGGGAGGATCCTTAAAAGAAAGATTGTACAGTTTGACACCATTTTAGAAGTGCTTTGAAAAACTCACTGGAATAAGTTTGTTGAATGCAAATGGAACAGTTTGGAAGAAAATTAATTTAATATAGCTTCAGACTTGAAACATTTTGAACAAAACTTAAATATACAAAATTTGGGTCATTATCATTGTATATGTGTGCGTGTGTACACAGGGTGGAACGATAAAATTGTCGCCCTAGAAAAGACGACATGATTCCATTTCCGTTTAATGAAAACCGGTTTTCTTTTTTTGTTGCAGACCATCTACTAGTTGGCCAGTTGTGTACAAATCCCAAGAGCGATAGGAGCCTTCTATCATGTCTGAAAGTGACACAATGTTCCACTAGCGAGATCGGAGATGCGCCGCTGTACAACACATGCTCTCAACCGATCCATCTATGACAACAGGACCATTGCCAGCACCCTCAAAATGCAAATCTGGATTGCCACGAATAACAGGGACGTGCCCACGGTGATGAAAACAAAGTTCCGGCTACGGTTGTAGTCTTTGGTGTGGTTTCAAGTAACGGCCACATCATGCCACCTCCAATCTTCGAAGGTGGCTTGAAAGTCAACACCCAAGTGTACCTGGATGTGCTGAAGAGTGTGGTGATTCCCTGGTGCAATCAGGTAGCCGGTGGCAGACCCTGGGTGTGGTAGCAGGACTCGGCGCCGGCCCACAAGTCCAAAGAGACCCAGGCTTGGCTTCAGAAGGAGTGCTACGACTTTGTACCCTTCTCTCACTGACCCCTCTTCCCTCGACCTGAAACCGCTAGACTACTTCGTTTGGTCATACGTTGAGAATATCACCAACATGATCTTCCACAACACCAAAGCCAGCCTGATCGCCGCCATCCACCGAGTATTCACAGAGCTCTCGCCGGCGCTTGTGGAAAAGGCATGCTCCTAGTTCCGGATCCGTATCGAGGTGGTGACTGAGGCTGAAGGCGGCAACATTGAATAGATGTCAGCTCTACTACATAATCAAGTTACCTGAATTGATTTTTTCAATAAAAGTTTTAAAATAAAGCTGTAGTGTTGTTTTCTTTAGGACGACAATTTTATCGTTCCACCTTGTGTATATATATATATATATATATATATATGACAAAAGTGTTCTACAATGCAATACTGAATAATATTTCATTTTTAAGTGATTTTGGTGAGAATTTGATACACGAGATTCGATCTTTATCCACTTGAAACCAGCTGACAAGATGTATTGCAAGAAATTCCTTTGTCCTAGAGTAGACAATACATTTCAACAATATAACATCACATAATGACAGGTCCTTCCAACTGTTGTATGGACTATTGGACTCATACTTTGTATTGCTTTTGTTGTTACACAAAGAATGAGTTCAACAGTCTGGACAATTCTTGGAATGATAATGACTTTCCTCAAAATTATAAACGCTATCTTGATGGGTCCTGTAATTGCTTATGTTAAAAATTTAATTTACCTGCATTGTTAACAAATTCTATTCAAAAATTTTTTTCACACATGGTGTTAATGTTTATGTTTATTGTAGGCAAATATGAGGCGTGATCAAAAAGTATCGAGACTGGGAAAATTATATGACAATGATGTTGACATTGACGACTAGATTTCATTTAGGTGAGTCAGTGCCAATTTCAAAAAATCTAAAGCCGGTCTCAATATCATCATCAAGTTGTTCTGACTGCACTGATTTTCCCCGACTATTTCTCTCTATCCGTCCCTCTCATCCATCACTCATGCCACTTCTTCTAAATTACATCCTATGTACGTACAGAGCTGATGTAAATGAATTCTTGCTGGTGGGGTCCATAGAATAACGTCACTTAAGAGTTCATCCTTGCTTCTCCACCGGTGTCCCACATGTTTTGTTCATTTTCGTTTGATTTGGCTTTATGGTATATCAACTGTTGCGTTCTAGTTAGTGAACACTTGTGATATTAAATAAAGGACAAACCACGATATGAGAGGAAATAGAGATATATTCTCTGGGAAAAGTATATACAATAGAGAGACTATTAGTAGACAAGAACATAGGATTAGTGAATACAGAATAAAGATATAGTCCAACGATAGTATTGGCTTCCGTTATTACGGTAGCAAGTAAGGTGACCTCGTGCGATCTCCAGTCTCCAACGCTCTAATACTATTCATATAAGAAGCTGCTCTTCCCCTTCTAGTCTGCCCTGGTATTAGTAGCTACTGCTATATATGGCAGATAGACTAGTTCATTGTGTGGAAAAAGGTGGGTGATACCCAACATCAACCATTGTCGGTCATTTACTTCAAAATCCTCTTTATACATATATATTGAATATGATTTGTAAACACATTTTGTTGATATCATTCTTAAATGAGCTTGAACTCTCTTTTGTACACAGTTCAATGGTTTTAAGTATCACTATAAAACAGTAGCAATTTAACATCAGTCATTTGTTTACACACATATTTTGTAGGTAATTTCACTAATTTGTTTGCACACTAATATTACTATTGTTTCTACACGGTTAAATGGTTTCAATTATTGCTATCTAAAAAAGTGAAAGTAAAGTTGGCGACTGTAGTCGAGGGTGATCAGAAGGCTCTCTTTTCAATAGCTACTACACCAAGATGTAGGGGAGGCGCTACTCCTTTCCCTAGATTGCTCCACTTTAACCTCGATATGTACCTTATATTGCTGAGTGTTAAGCAAGAAGGTATCAAGTACCATTTTTAAAGTCTTTGGTATGACGCGACCTGGGATTGACCCCAAGTCCCCCGGACCATTGGCGAACACTCTACCCACTAGGCCAATGAGCCGGTTGCTATCTAATACATATAATTCTAGTCAATATCAATCATTTACTTGCACACTGCAAAGTGGTTATAAGTATTGCTATTTAACACTAATTATTCTATTTAACTGTGCTCATTCATTTGCACAGAGTTAAGTGGTTCCAAATAACGTTATATATCACTAACAACATAAGACATTTGTTTATACACAGTTAAATGATCAAACAATTCTATTTCAAACAATTCAATTTACCAAGTCATTTGTTTGCGCTCAGTTTAAATATCAAACAGCTCTATTTGAACCACCGATAGGACCTTATCAGGTGCTATCACCCGGGCCAGAGTGGACCTTAGAGCGATGGCAATAAAAGGGTACTCTGCATTCCCTAAAGCTCCGGCATTTCTGTAGCCTTACCATCAGACTGTTAAGTGTTATATCAAGAACACTCGTTAATAGGGGCTATTACCCCTCTGTGCAGAGATTCGGTCAGTGTATTCTACAACCCCACCCGACAGCGCAATAGTTCGTCTAACTTGAATGGTTTTTGAGGTGGTAGGTAAGAAGTATTTTATGTTTGGGGTAAATTACAGAGTTGTGCCAGATCATCATCCCCAGACTTGCCAGATTAAGTTCTGAGTGACATTTCTGTTTCCAAAACTAAAAATTCATTTCAAGGATCAGATATTTGAAAAAATGGAGGATATTTAAAAATATTCATGATAGCACTTCTTTGCACCATATCAAAAGAGTTTTGACTAACGAAAGACATTTTAGATTTACCCTAGGTAATGACAAATGAAAATTTGAAACTTCAGTCTTTATAGTTTTTGATTACTTTTCCTATAAATTTAAATTTTTAGCCTAACAAAGGCTATAAAATACCAATTACATGAAAATTTCTCTTAACTGATAATTAAAAAGATCCCGACTTTAAACATAGAATACATCAGTTTTTTCTGAATTGAAAAACATCTAAGCTTTATTTTTGAATTGCGTGGGAAATTTTTAACAAAATTTGTATAAGTCTGAAATTAATGCATTAAATTTCGTGCAATGACAAGAAAAAAACAACCAGTGGGAAATGCTAAAAAGAATCTTGTCAATAGTTTTTAACAAAAAGTCTCTACAATATATACACTTGGGTCATTCAATGAATAAAGGGAATTTTCTTGGGAAAACGGTTTCAACTATTGCTTTTTAACAAGAATAATCCTATTTGTCAACGATTCCAACATAATATAAATAATTTGATAACAGCTGTATTGTTTCAAAAGACTAATAATGATCTTTACTAAATGATTTAACTGTTCTATTTGAGCCACCGATGGGACTCTAACAAGTACTACCAAAACGACTAAGAGTGGGTCGGAAGGGTAATGGCAATGAAGATCACTCCACATTTCCCAAAGCCCTAGGACTGGAGCTTCATCATCAGATGCAGTTTAGTTTTTACCCAAGACACTCATTGGGGGGAGTTCTTATCCCTCTGCAGAGGTGCAGTCGGCGTATTCTACAGCCCCAGCCAACAGAGCATGTTTTTTAAGTATTGGTCATAAAAAATATAATCTAAATAACTCGGTGTTTTTAACCATTCTGATTTAGTTATTCTAACCTTTCGAGCTTTTCGAAAGAACAAAAGCTAACATTTTTTCAATAACAATGAACAAGATTTTAAAGGTCCAGTGGGTATGAAGGTTTGGTTTCTTTGTTTAATGGCTTATCAGCCTTTGTAGGTTATTTAATGCCAAAGCCATCCTTCTAGAACAGTAGTGGTACTATTTAACCAATAGCTGGGAGGATGAAGGGTTTCATACCTTTCCCAACGGTATTTGTATGAAAGTGAACGTAATAGCGCGACTGGAGTTCGAAATCGTTTATTACAAGTCTGCAGTCCATCACTTTACCCACTACACCACGAGGACACGCCTGCAACAGGTATGAAGATAAAACTAATTTCATTTTGTGCTTCTTAGCATTGTTCCCAGCAATACCATAGAACTCTGTCAGTGTACACCGAGGCTCAGCTACTTGAGCAAAAATTTCAGAAGGCTGTCTGTATTTATCCAAACCTTCTGCCATCGGTTGAATATGACCAAGTCAATTTTTAAGTGGAGTAAAGCTGGTTTAAATGCAGAGCTTTCCTTCTACTGAAGTATTTGCTGAAAGAACCCAGTAAACCCAACTATTTAACCATAGCTGGAGCAAGAATAAGATCGATTCATGTTTTTGACAAGAGTAATCGCATTAAGTGAAGTACAGTCTCGTCCAGGATTTGATCTCGGGTCACCGATATCCTTTCCGACGACGATAACTTAACTATGGAGTCCCTGATGGTTACATACTCGCTGGTGTGTATGACAAGTCAAATATAGGACAAGCAAAAATGAACAAATCTGAGTATATATATATATATATATATATATATAGAGAGAGAGAGAGAGAGAGATTAGGTGTCATGATTTGATCTAAAATGTTTTACAGAGAAAAATAATCGTTTAATTACTTTTTCAACCTTTAACAAGTGTCTGGCTTGTTGATTTTCAGAAAATAATAATGAAGAAAAAAAAGCTAAAATCTTTCTTTGGGAAAGAAAACAAACACTGTTTTAGAAAGAGCCGTAATGACAAAAAAAAAATGCTTGTTGTCTTGTTGAGGATTTCAAAAAGTAAGTTGATGGAATTTCATGTAAATGTCAAAATTTGGCTAAATGTTTTTTTTTTATTCTAAATCTGTCTGCCAATCGGAAACTGGTCATATTAACGCTGACCTTCTGCTTTTAGAAAATGATCTCTTGATGTGTTTACAAACAAGTGGCAATTACGATGGCAATTCAATCCATCAGACGAAAACAGAAAATCAAGAAAGAAGTTTGTAGGTTTATGATCAACATTAACACACAATTATTGTATATTGGCCTAACCTCTTGAAATAATAATATTGGTTGATTCATTATATATATATATATATATATATATATATATATAATGGATTGGCGTTTGAGTTAACCGGGTTTCGATCCCAGCTTCGGGAATCTAGCCTGTCTAGCCGCACTGAGGAGTTCTGATAGAACGAAACAGATCTGTCTGTGGATGACTATATATATATATATATATATATATATATATATTGTCATTCGGGAATCTAGCCTGTCTAGACAGGCTAGATTCCTGAAGCTGGGATCGAAACCCGGTTAACTCAAACGCCAATCCATTGTATATAATCTAATAAAACAAGTAGATTCATATAAAAACTCCCTAGCAACTCATTCTGTGTCCATTTCCATGATTCTTTCATCATTTAAAAAACAATTTCCGTTTCAGCAGAAACTTTATTGATGAAACATATGATGGGAATAAATTTCATATTTCCTAACAAGAGAGAGGTGTGCAGATGAATCGTAATATTTCTAGGTAGTTATAATTTTTTATATCATTCTTTACTAGTTTTAACTTTAGATCATCAAACAAATTTTTGTAAAAAAAAAAAATTCCCCTCGAATGCTTTTAAACTAGTTGATATGCACAAAGAGAAGCGACGAAAAAAGAACCTTAACATTGCATATTCTTTCGTTTATGGAGCAAAGGAGATTTAGTTGGGTTATTAGTTTAGTTTTTGGTTCTTCGTTTTGCGTTTAAAGTATCTGACTCCATTGTCTTCTCCTCTTCTTCTTACCTCATCTAACTTATTGGTGTCTTTTTTTTTATCTGTATAAAGCTGCAACAGAATTACGGAGGCATGGAAGGAAAGAGACGAAGATACCTTTCAACTCAAAACTTTATTTGTTTTTTAAACGACTATTCTGTAGCGTGGAGATGTTTTCTTGAACTAATAGACGTAGTTGTGTTTCCCAAACTAGTCCTTGAAATATATATTAGTCATTTTTGGAGGCTGATGAGTTTAGAGTCTGTGGTTCTGTCCAGAAGGTTTTTTTCTAAGGTTTGTTCGCTGAGTCATCTGCCAACAGCAGAGTCATTTTTGGTGTGTTATGAGTTTGAAGTTCTGTCTTGCGGTCCAGAAGATACGTTCAGCAAAGGCTGCCACAAGTGGGAGAATGAACCTGCGTGCCGCTGAGCAGACACGTGATTTTCCCCTCCAGCTGCAGCAGAAGACAAGTAGTTCCTTCTCGTCCAAGTGGTCACTGCCAAATTATTCATTGTCTCTCTTTAGCGACGCTAAGTCCACCTTTCAGGCATGCGCGGCTTCTACTTTCTGGGAACTGCTTCACTTTTGATTTTTTCTTTTTCTTGTTATTAATCTCGACACACTGAAGGAAGATTATTTCTTGGTATCCAAGTATCTTTAACTGACCCTTATTGTAGACATCTGGTATTGAATTCTCTATTTGGAAAATATTTGTTAAGCATGGTCGGAACGTTTCAAATTAACCGTAATTGGTTTTGTCAGGAATTTAGCTTAAATGTTTGTTTATCTAGGTATTTATATGTTCACTCATACTTGTCCATCCTATCTCAAAAGGGAGTTTTGAGAAGGGTTTAGCTTGATGCTAAAGCCATTTGGGGTCAGTGTTAAGAGACGTTTTGTCCTTTTACCTTTATGTGTTTTTTTTATTACCGCGGTGATATTGTCCAATCTATGTATGTGCGAGAGTTTCATAATCCTTATAAACTAAAATAATATTTGTAGATTTATGATCAATATTTTTGTTATGAATTTGAGCTTTTCCTCTGATGATGTGAAGGCAGGTTTGAGAGTTTTAAGAAGAGATTTAAAATGATTATTTTTATATCAAAATGTAACGTGGCATTACGAGAAAAGAATATACATATGTGTCCCATAATAGAATCATACACATATTGTTCCATGAACAAGCACTATGTAGAAGGGGTACAGTATGGAAAATTAGTTTTCTTGTCAAGTGTGAATAATATCACCATCTTTCTTTGCTGGAATCAAAGACGACATCTTTACTGTCCAAAAAGCATGGACAAAAAGAGGTTGAGAATGTGTTTCTGGGACTGTCATCTGACATTCTATGAGGTCACTTATGGACATGCTAATTCTCTAAGGTAAAGAAGTATTTGTTGTATCCCAACAGTCATTTAAACAATGTCAAACTTGAACAAAAAATAAAAATGCATCATAACATAGCGAAATTATGGACCCCCACACATGGCCGTGCAAAACCAGGACGACCAGCACGAACATACATTCAGCAGCTATGTGAGGATACGGGATTTTGTCCTGAAGACCTGCCTAGGGCGATGAACGGTAGGGAGGAGTGGCGAGAGAGAGTCAGGGATATCCGTGCTACCAGCACGACACTTCAGTGTTGTACGACAACACGGTCTCTTACACTGCGACTTACAGAGACAACTCACTCTCTCCATTTTGACTCGCAGAGACAACACACACACTCTCTCTTACATTTTGACTTCTAGTACTCAACTCCACGAAAATGTATACATTCTGCAACCTTTTTCTTGTCCGGCCTTTTCGGTTAGACTTGTTACAGCCTCGAACACAACCACAGACATTTCGTCAAACCACCGAAAGAAACAAACAACCAACACGTTCCTCCTAACATACATAATTAAAATTCTGTTGAAATACTTAGTCAACATGCATTTTATAATCTACAGGACACTTTTATTATTTAGTCTTTTTGCAAAGTATTTGTGTTAGTTACACACACACACAGAGGAATATTTAAAAGACAGTATTAAAACACTCGTAATGTTTTGAAATATTTCAGTTAATTTACCTGTTGATATATAAATTTAATTTTGTTTGTATTGTTTTGTTTTGAATGATCTCATGTACGCGTCGTTTCACATCTTTACTTCATTTGCCTTTTTCAAATATAAACCAACATAAATGGTGGGTAACCAAACATACACACCAAACACAGTACCACCTACAAATTAAAATGTGGAAAATATCAATATAAACAAGCAAACAAGAACCCCTACAACTCTACAAATTCAAAAACACCCGAGTATAACAGAAATACTGTCGCAGACGCGACGGTCAGGAATTTAAATCAGATAATGACTTACCTTATCTTCGCCATAAAAGAGCCCGTATTTGTCTGGTGTGCGAAGCCTTAATGCAAGGAGAAAACTAGTACGCACCGGCACTGCAATATTTATGCATATTGACCATGTGTGACCAGCATGCTTTGCCAACTATAAAACAAGGGCATAGTGAGGGTTGCCAGAGAACTCTTTTGCCCCTGAGGTACAGAGATTAATAGCGAAGAAGGCATCGTTGGTGAACTATTTGAAAGACGGTTGGATACGGTGTAAGCCCGGAGGAGGGTTCAGCAAATTGTAATTTACGAAACTCTTTGCTTCGATGTGGCACAAGGCCGATTGAATGGGGCACCCAATGAGAATCGAACTCACTCTTGCAGGTTTGCTAGTCAAGCTTGCTAACCATTACACTACCCGAGGGTTCAGCAAGTTACTGAGTTTCAGTGACGGATTGCTTCTCTTTGGTGTTGCTCAGTTGTTGTTTTTGGTTGTTTTTTTTTCTTCCCTGTCTCTCTTTACGCTTCAAACACATTGTTTGCTATTAAGAGGGAAATAGAAGAAACAAATTAAACAAGATTGCAAGTGCTTCAGCTGAGAGAACCGCTGAATTATCTGACAATGAAGTGTCCAAGAATCATCAGAGAGCTTGTGCACATTTTCAAGATCCTCGTGCAAGGGACACTGCATGTTACTGACAATGTGGGAAAGCATAAGTAGCCAATGTCATGTGACTGAACTTTATCCCTGGTGAGGAGATGAAAGGGGGAAAAAAAAGCAAAATGTTTCGAATCACGCAAATGCTGAATTTCTTCCTCATATATCGAATTTTTGTACAAGTGTAATGTAACAGCAAGCATGAGAGAAGAATTACCGCTGACCATGGATGAAAATAAAACAACGATGAAAACTAGAAAAGAAAACTTTCATAGATGAGGTAAAATCTATTGGTATTGCTTTCTATAATACTAAAGGAGTTAATGTTCTTCAAGAGACATTGTAATATCTGATGCCAAGAAGAATTTAAGAACACTTAAAGAATATTAGAAACCTTCTCGAAGCTGCTGGGTTTTCTATGGAGAACCTACAAACAAGTAAAACTACAAAATTTACTAGAAGTTTTGAGGAAATTAATGTGTTTGAAGTTGTTCTAAAAGAAGCTGATCAATTTTTCAAATGGTGCAGTGAACATGAAGGAGATGAAAATTACTTCAGCAAAACAAAATTTCCCAAGCTTGAATAGGGTTCAGTAATTGTCGCAAAATTTTATTCATAAGATACTATCATTACGTCAAGCTTCCTCTGTCGCTGCAACAACTGCACATCCAACACATGAAATGCTTTTGCAAATAACAGAAGGATTTACAATGCATGCATCCGCCTGCAGCAAATTCATTATTCAATCTCGGTGCAATATTAAGGGGTTTCATTGATTATGCTCGAGTATTTTTAGTTTGGAAACAGAGATAGCAATTTGGTAGCGAAATACACGTCTGAAAGTCATTGGTCTTATGTTCCATCTCATTGGTCAAAAGGAGATTTGTCTTTTATGCAATATTTTAATATGGATTTTCGCGAGGATATTTCATAAAGTAAGACAACATTGGATAGAACTGTTATAATAGTCTATTGGAGAAAAGAGGAATCATCTACTAATACTCTGATAAAGATATCTCATGGAACATTCCTCAGTATTTGTCTGAGTTTATCCATAGTTATTTTGATGGCATGTCAGACCCATCGGGTTATTTCATGCCGAGAGGCGAGGGAATAACATTCATTGTACATTCATATTTACATTTTTTGTATATCTATTTCTTAAAAATTTTCTTTTTACACAGGGTCCTGTCTATTACAACATTTTTTTTTTTACATAGATGGGAGATGTAACGGGTAGTATCACGTGGGAGTAATAGCTATGAATGGGTACTCGATACTCCTCTGAATTAGATCCCCAAATCTAGATGCAGTTTAATCCTGACCTTTTCGTTTGGTATCGTTATTTTGTATCGCATTTCAACTCGAGGGTTATTCAATGACAAATCTTCGTAATGGTTAGAGTGTTTGCCAATTTTCCGAGACGCTAGGGTTCAATCCCATGTCGAATCATACCAAAGACTCAAAAATGATACTTGATGCCTCCTTGATTAGCAGTCAGTGTTATAAGGTACACATCAAAGGTAAGTGGAGCAATTCAGGGAAAGAAGTTGCGCCATACACCTCGACGTACTAACTATTGAAAAGAGAGTTTTCCGGTCATCCTGGAGTTCTGTTGGCCGACTTATATATATATATATATTATATATGATTGGTAAGCGAACAGTTTGTTGGTAAATATTTTTGTTTTTAAAAGAATTTTTACAGCACGAGACGAAGGTTAGCAGACTAATTTTGGTTCACAGGTGTATGCCCCGAGGATTTGGATGATTCCAAAATCTTAACTTTGAGGAATAGCCAAGGAATTGTTGATTAGAAATTAATGGATACAATTCTGAGAAAAAAAATTCGAGAAAAACGAATAAGATGACGCGGTCAAAACACTATCTCAACTTGGTCAGCTAGCAATTCAACCATAATAGGAGTAACCAAAAAATATTGAGTTTTGATAGAAGCCAACCTAACAAGCATAAAAGTTGGCGACCTGAAGGCTCCCTTTTCAATAGCTGTTACACCGGGGTGTAGGGAAGGGCACTACTCTTTTCGCTGGATTGCTCCACTTTACCCTTGATACGTACCTTGTAATGCTGAGTGTTAAGCAAGTGGGTATCACTTTTAAAGTCTTTGGCATGACCCGAATGGGATTGAACCCAGGTCTCCCGGATCATTGGCAAACACTCTATCAACTAACTACAGCTAATAATCATGAATAAGCTTGAGAATTTTATATTGTCTATCAAACCGAGTCATTTATTTGTGTTTCAGCCTATACAAGACAAAATAGTCTGTCACCAAGAAAGAAATGTTAAACAACTAGATTTTTAGACCAGGAAAATATATATCAATGGAGGTGTTTCAAAATATAGGCTGTTTCGTATTTTGGTTTAACGGTATATCAACTCCTTATGGGTTACTTAATGCAGAAGTTTAATTGATTTGAAAGTGTTTGATTGTAGTCAGTACTATTTATTAGTTTTGTTCGTTTTATTTGTTTAACGGCAAATAAACTGTTTGTGGGTTTTTAATACTGAATTTTGATTCATTTCTAAATGTCATCAATCAGAACAATATCTTTAATGGTCCACTGCTATTTTTAATTGCATTTTTTAAAAATTTCTCAATGATTATTTTGTTTTGACACTGTTATACATCATATCAAATATACTTAATATTAATCCTTTTCCGATATTTATTTTATCCATTTATAAAGGTCTTGTTCGCAATACAACAACTGCTCTTTTATTTTTCACACGTAAACAATACTTTATATATATATATATATATATATACACACACACACACACACATATATATTAAAAAATTGAGCACTCCGGTTGCCGATAACGTATATGGAAAATATATATGTAAAAAATCCTTCACTTACGCTGAGAATGACGATAGCTCTAGAGTAGGATATCCAAATAACCTCGAATTTATCAGCTGCTACATATGCTGAAATGCAATAGCTCTTCTCATGAATTGAGCACTCCGGTTGTCGATAACGCATATGTAAAAATGTATACGTAAAAAATTTCTTCACTTAAACTGAGTAAGATATTTAACTGACATAAAGTTAGTCGTTGGATGACCATGTATGTATAAATGTATATATATATATATATATATATATATATATATATATACACGTGTGTGTGTGTGTGTGTGTGTAACATTAACCCAGCAAAAACAGCATAAAAAGCAAGATTTTCAGTTGAAAAATACACTTAAAATGCCCTACCTTTGTGAATAAAACTCTTTCCAGCCCAAATTTTAACTTTTCAGTACTAATACATTTTATATATTCCCAAGGTAATGAAAACGTTATCTTTTTTATGCCTTTTAACCACTTCAACCTATGTATGGCACTAGACCTTGTTGTCTAGTTCAAGCTATAACCCGGCATACGTGCCCGGACCCACATTTGGGTTCGTGAAACTGCTTGCCTCATCAGGCTCACATTGCACCAAGTGAGCCGATGAGCAGCATTGACCAGCCGGGTTCGAGTCTCGACTCGTTCCCGACCTTCCCTCCCCCTTATCCCCATTTTAATCGGCCTTCGGGCTTTTGACCTTGAGTTAAGTCCTGTCTGGTGGGAGGCAGCGACAAATAGTCCTTTTAACCACTTCGACTTTTCTGCTTCCGGTGAGGGGATAATTCGTTTATATTTTTCTTTCAGTTATATCAAAAGGAAGTCTTTTTATCATTAAGCCTTTTCGGACTCGTCTTTATCTTTATTGTTATTTCCACAACGTTTCGGTCGATATGTTCTCTGACCTTCTTCAGGTTTTTGTCGAACCTACACGGAACTTCGAACTACATCCTTTATTGAATCAACGTGAGTCGCCTGTTCTTATTCCGTTAGCCATAACCGGGTACAAGTGTTAAGTATTCCTGTATTGTGGATTCAAGAAAGGACGTAGTTCAAAGCTCCGTATAGGTTCCCCGACAGCGACAAACACCCGAAGAAGGATGGAGGACATATCGGCTGGAACGTTATGGAAATAACAATAAAGATGAAGACAATAGTCCGAAAACCTTTAATGATAAAAAATAATAGGGAGGTGTCCGTGGTGTAATGGTTATCGTCGCAGGAATTGGACACGGCGACACGAGTTCAAATCCTGGACTGATTGCATTTCACATAGCACTAATACCCTTGGGAAAGGTATGAATCCAATTATTCTCCCTCCAGCTATGGGTAAATAGTAGGACAGACTAGGTTCTTCAGCCTCGGTGAGGCAACTAGTCTAGGAGAAGGAAAACTCTGAATTCAAACCTGTGAAACTCCACTTAAAAAATTGACCTTGTGTCATATCCTGCCCGAGCGGAGGGGTTGGTAAATATGATGATAAAAAATAATCAAGCTTCGTCTCGGAAATTTAGACAACTAAAGGAAGTCTTGTTACTTATAATTTATTCAAAAATCTATTCTCTCCATGGATTTAAATATCATCAATCAATATGACAAAAGAAATCAAAATTATAATATAAGATATAACTATGAAATTCTTATTGTAATTCTTCCCTCCTTCTTAAATTGTATGGAGAATAAGAAGTTTGGGAGTGTTAGGAAAGATTATGAAGTTGATAACTTTTTCTTATTATCTCCATTTACTTATTATCTTTCCTCGGTTGTTCAGAGGTGGAAATAAATCAATGACTGAAAAGAGACTGAGATATTTTAAACTTAATTTTTATTCTAAAGTTTATAACTATTTTGTGAAGGGGAATGTTTTCCCTTAGCCAGAAAAATAGCCGTCCGCTCAGTCGAGGGGTGTAAAAGGTTCTGAGCAAGAGGTTGCTTTTTTAGCGCCGGGAAGCCTATATTTTTAGGCATGCGTAGATTGCGTTTCCTGTGAGAGGCTTCCTAGGAGATTGTTATTTTGTAATTATTTTGTATTTATTTCTTTAATGTTACCGTTTTTTTTAATTTATCAATCCCTACAATAGAAGTATCATTATCATCATGGATTGCTATTATAGTAGAAACCCAATAACTGCATGAATCATCTATTATTTGCTATAATTAGTTGTATGTTCATATGTGGTGTTTAAAGGTTTTTCGCGTCGAGGTCACCAATGTGGGGTTTGAAGGTTTTTAGGAGGTCAGGGGCTAAAGGCAAGACTGTGTTGCCGTAAGATATCTGACTCCATATTTTGGTTAAATTATTTTACCCCACGTTGATTGGCCGGCGCAATGCCTTGTCCAAAGAAATTCCAAAAGAAATATACAAAAGGAAGAGATAGAAACAGATAAGAGACGAAAACATTTCTTCCATACTTTCCTTTATTTACTTAGTGAATGGACAAACCAACGCTACGTCCCAAGATGCAGCGTGGTGCCCAAAACACCAGACAGCAAAATCGGTGTTGTCGGTTCGACGTCACTACCCGAAAAAGCGGTCGGTTCACAGAAAACCTGAGTATCAATCTCTCTACACCGGCTACAAATTCGCTACTCCAAAATCCTTCTAATTTTGGCGCAACCGCTTCCCATTGGCTACTTAACTTTTTATTATTTTTCTTTTTTCTGATTTTAACCGGATGGATGCGTGAAGCCTTATGCGTGGCGACGCGTTTATACATTTTGTATGTGGCAGCCGATGAGTCAATATCCGGTTGGGAGTTTTACTGTTAATTCCTAAATCCCCACACATATTAAAAAAAAACAATTGCCCGGTCGGCTGGGGCTACATAATACACCGATTGCATTTCTGTAAAGGGTTAAGACTCCCACTCCAACAAGTGTCCTGGATATGAGACTAAACAATCGGATGGTGAGGTTTCAGTAATGCTGGAGCTTTGGAGAATGCGGAGTACCCCTTCATTGTCATCACTCCCAAGTTTACTCTGGCCCGGAGAGTTGGCACCTGATAGGGTCCTATCTATGGGTCAAGTAGAACTAAACAGAGTACTTACGCTAAACTGAATTGTTTGAAATTAACTGTTTTTACATTTAACTGTGTGCAAAAAACAAACAAACCAACCAACCAAACAAAAAACCTACTTAAGCTCAATTGAATTGGTTCAAACAGAACTGTTCGATCATATATTAGTGTGTAAACAAATGACTGATGTTTAATTGAATTGTTAGTGATATATAATAATACTGGGAGCCATTTAACGTTGTTGACATACTAAACTGTATTTTTTGACAGATTTTTTAAAAACATTTAACAGTGTGTTAACAAAAAACTATATTTAAACCAATGACGCTGTGAAAACAAAAGACTGTACTTTTGCTAAACTGAATTGTTCAAAATCAAGTGAAACCATTCAACTGTGTGCATAAGAAAAAAAAATTTGCTCAGGCTTCTTAAAAATGTTTTCTTCAAAATGTGTTTTGAAATCATACATTTAATATGTATAAAAAGGATTTGGCGTTAAATAACCTGTTGTGGTTGATATGCCACAAAACCAAACCGAACCACTAAAAACCAAACTTCATTTTCCTGGTGAAATCAAGTGGGTCATTTAGAAATCACCGTTAGATACAGTTTGTCTATGACTGGTTTAATTAGGAGGATTCTATTAATGATGAGTAAGTAAGTAAAGTTGGCGACTTCAGTTGAGGGTGACCCGAAGGCTCCCTTTTCAATAGCTACTACACTGAAGTGTAGGGAAGGGCGCTACTCCATTCCCAGGATTGCTCCACTTTACCCTTGATTCTAACCTTATAATACTGAGTGATAAGCTAGGCGGTACCAAGTACCATTTTTTGAGTCTTTGGTATGACTCGACCTGGGATTGAACCCCAGGCTCCCGGACTATTGGCAAACCCTCTACTCATTTGGCCAATAGCCAGGTATTATTCATGATACAAAAGGCTATATAAAATAAACAATGTTACTGTATCGCAGCTCTTTGTTATATCCCTTATGAAAAGATTTTTTAGGGTTCAAATATCTTTATAACGTGATGTATAAGATATTTTATTGCAACATTAGTTTATGTTTATCAAAAGTTGTCATTAATAATCCTCCTCCCATTCAATCTGTAAAAATGCCAAAAAAAAAAAAAAAGAACATTTTTTTTTTCTTTTTAAGGAAATGGCCATGAATTGTCAATTTCGGTTTCGTCAGAGCGCTTATCACAGGAAAATGTCACGTCTCTGCTGACAGAAATCTCACTGCTAAAAGATAAGGGATTTTGTCTATTGAAAATTTCAGAAATTCATTACATCAGAATTTATTAAGCGTTCATTAAAAAAAATCTTTTATCAGAATTGCATATGATTTCCTTATCTCATAATATTTAAAATCAGTATGTTTCAAAGTTAGGTGTTTTTTTTTTCGTCAAATAAAAGAATTGCTGACTTCATTTTCAATTAAAAACTGCTGTAATTCTTCAAAAATAGTATTAGATATTAAATAATACCATATCTCATGATTATATATATATATATATATATATAAAATCATGAAATATGGCATTATTATATGTATAAATATATATAGTTACTAGAGATTGCTATATATGTATATATATATATATATATATTGCATAGTTTATAAGAGATTACTGATATAGCTTATTAGAGATTGCTATATATATATATATATATATATACATACAAAGAGATTGCTATATATGTGAATAGTTTACGAGAGATTGCTATATGATTCCAAAAGTAATGCTTTTTTTCTTTAGCATAAGAAAAATTACCGACAAAGGAACATGTAATATACATCAAAATGAAGCTGGTCTTCTGTTTATTCTATCCTCATTTCTCACAATAGTCACCGTTTCTCTCAATAGCAATGTTCCACCTTCTAACGAGAGCATATACCCCTGCCTCGTAAAATTCTGTTGACTGTTCTTGGAGCCACTTCATCACTATAATTTTCACTTCCTCGTTTTTAGTGAGAAGTGCAGACGTGGTAGTTCGCTCTTCAGCAGCGAGCACAAGAGGTCTCTCTCCTTTATATTCCTGGCCTGAGAAGCGTAAGTTGTTTCCACCTTTTCGCTGTTTGGACATTTTTTGTTTGTTCCTTGAACACCTTATGACACTTATATAGCCTAAGGAGAGAACTGAGTTCCCTACTCGTATTTTTTACAACTAAATATCTTATTATATTAATTGACTTGTTCTCTTTCCTACCGAATATTCTGTTAGGTTACTCGCTTTGGCATAACCTCACGCATACTAAGAAACAGAGTGTTATCCACGAATTTAGACCTCGTTAAATCTTATACTAGCATGTTTACCTCTTAAATCTTCTTTCATGGAGCCGAAGAAATGATATTTTGAAGGCACTAAATCTTGCCAATTGATAATGTCCGCCTTCTGCTTGACAATACTCGACCTCACACAAGCAAAATGATAAGGGAGACAATTGCTTAGTTCGGCAGACAACTTCATCGAATCTTCCATACTCATCAGAGTTTGCGCCTTCAGGCTATCATCTCTTCATATCTATCTATCTATAGTTTACCAAAGATTGCTATTATATATATATATATATATATATATATATATATATATATATAATATACATATATATGAATTGAGGTCTCAGTAGCCGTTAAACGGATGTATGTTAACAATAGTAATTGTGATTCATAACCATTTAAATGTTACTTCGCTGCTACTGGTTCCTCGTGGCTGAGGGTTAGAGGCTTGGATTGGTGTTTGAGTCAACCGGATTTTGATCCCAGCTACGGGAAGTTAGTACGTCTAGTCACACTGATGAGTTCTGATAGAACGAAACAGATCTGTCTGTGGATGACTATATATATATATATATATATATATATATATATACAAAGAGAGAGAGAGAGAGAGCAATCTTTAGTCAACTATATATATATATATTTATATAATCTTTTGCAGTATATATATATAGAGAGAGAGAGAAAGAGGGAGACAGAGAGCAATCTTTTGTAAGCTATATATATATAGTGAGAGAGAGAAATCTTTTGTCATATATATATATATATATATATATATATATGTACACACATAGAGAGAGCAATCTTTTGTAATAAATATATATATATATATATATATAGAGAGAGAGAGTAATATTTAGCCAACTACATGATGAAAAAAAACTTCTCTTCGGCTTAGCGGTCAACATGAAGAGATGGAGCCTTGTATACATGATGAAATCTTAAAACCCTGAGAAAATAGTCAAAATGAATTATAGGACTATTTCATGAGCTATTTTCAATCACCATGTGTAATCCTATTTATGAATAATATCAGTAATCACACACACACACACACACACACACACACACACACATATATATATATATATATATATATAGTAGCTCTTCTATAATACAGGCATTCAAGATGTGAGCCACTGACACATTTTGGTTGAGCTGAATGTAAAAGTTTGGGGCACCTTATGCCACGGATTCTTTTAATAACACACTGTAATTAAGGATGTTTACTCATCAACTAGACTGATTATATATATATATATATAGTATCGCCTATAAATAAGTATACACGCAGTTGTAGGGATACGACAGAACGAGCTATGCACGGTGTAGAATGACAATCTTCGGCCACATGATTGTGTGTTCGCTTTCTGTGCAAATTGAAATGCATGTCCGGGAGGATTACGCAAAGAAAAAAAAAAAAAAAGGACGAAAACACAAAAGGTTGAATAAATATTTTTTCGCGAAGAGGAGCTCCTGAGGCTATTTTCAACGAAATCTCTTAAATAAAAATCTTCTCATCATGTCTGTCTTTGTTTTCCATTTTTTGGTTCTCCACCCATCTCTTTCGTACCTATTCTCTCAGCCCACCTTTTTATCACAGGTCCCAGTTATCTGTGCTCTGGTCGTATACACTATGCTTCCAGTCGTAGATTGACTTCTCCTCCTCCTTGTACTGTTCGTGTCTCTTCACTGACTGACGTCTGCGTCGGTCTCTTTCCCACTAACTATTACCAACTGATTACCTCTTCTGATTGTTTTCTGAATGACCTTCTGTATTTATGGAGAGGCGAATATTTCTCTTTTAAAAGGAAAACAACGAGACTCCAGGAGAGACTTAAAGATGAGACAATAAACATTTTTTAAGTCATCGAACGGTTTTTATGCATTTTATACTTGCAGGGAAGAATCAATGATTCCGACGCAAATATGTTTCGGCCCCTATATGGACATACACACATGCATATGCATACCCATGACCAACCCTCAAACATACACCCTCACATGTTCATAGAGGTAAGCCCGTATATAGTATCACACAATAATTCTTTTCGTAAATTGTTTTCTCTTTAACCAAAGATATCAAGCAATTATTATTTCTAATGGAACATTATACAAATCAAAAGGAATATCATTAGTGATTATTTCTTTTCAAACACTACAGCATTGAAACTAACTAAAATAGAATTGCATAAAATCTGCTCTTATTTTTGGACAGCTACACATTCGCATTTTTTTGTGTCTAAGTAAGTGTGTCTCTCTGTGTGTATATATTAAACAAAGTTGGCGACCCTAGACGAGGGTGACCCGAAGGCTCCCTTTTCAATAGCTACTACACCGAGGTGTAGGGAAAGGAACAACTTCTTTCCCTGGATTGCTCCACTTTACCCTTGATCCTTACCTTATAATGCTGAGTGTTAAGCAAGGCGGCATCAAGTATTATTTTTTAAGTCTTTGATATGACTCGACATGGGATTAAACACTGGTCTCCCACACCATTGGCGAACACTCTCCTCATTAGGCCAATGGACCGTTGTGTATATATATATATATATATATATATATATATATTAAGTAAAATTGGCAACCGTAGTCGAGGGTGACAAAAAGCTCCCTTTTCAATAGCAACTACACCGAGGTATAGGGGAGGGCGCTACTCCTTTCCTGGATTGCTCCAATTTACCCTTGATACGTACCTTATATTGCTTAGAGTTAATCAAGGATGTATCAAGTACCATTTTTAAGTCTTTGTCATGACGTGACCTGGGATTGTACCCAGGACTTCCGGACCACTGACGAAAACTCTACCCACTAACAGATATAATCGGTCTAGTAGACGAGGAAAACACACTGAATTCATGCAAACATCCACATAAGTCTATGTGTATTAAAATCTTTATATGCAAATATATCAATCGCCGACGTTAGCTTCATGTTTTCACTATCACTGGGCAATAAAGAAACATTTTTTTAAAAATCACTATCTTAAATTTTAATATACAAATAGTTCTTTCACAGGAAAGACAGCCAGACAATCATAAAATATATTTTATCTTTTTCAATATTAAACATATATTTATGTATCAGTTGAATGTAAAGTTCATTGGGCGACTCTGATACTCTCATGGAATGTGACTAAAGGAGGTTTAGTTTTCAACATAATCTCTTCTGTGGTTCACACACTTTTACCACTGGCGTTGCTGTGCATGGATCCCATTGGTTTAAAAGTTATCAACAGCAGATATAACATCATCAAATGAATTTGTCAGCCCACCCTTGTATATTGTTAGATTTCTGACTATATATATATATATATATATATATTAGGGTGCATCAAATCCCCTGACATTAAAAATGTGGTCTTTCACTAATTTTATTTTGTTTGTTATATGAAATAAATTTTTATTTCCTTAAATGGAGTAATTTTGATATTGCCTTACAAGACCACGTTTCACTTCAATATTAATATCGCTCAACATAGAAATTTACATCAAATTCATTTGTTCAGGATATAATTTTTGGCAAAATTGCTATAATATCATGTTTTATTGTTTAACTATATGTTGATATAATCTATTTTATTGATATAATAATATAATTCCAACTCTACGAACGTGTTCTTCTAAAAAATAATTACAGCTTTTCCTGCTTATAATAAACAATTTTAGTAGAAATCCATGTTTTTCATTACAATCAAAACTATAGTGCATAAACTATTCATGAATTTTGATACAGGCATATAAACTACATGCATTTATCTATCTAAAAAGTCATAAAACGGATTACAATTTCCATTTAGTTCTCTCATACCCTCCTAAATATAACAAAACATTATATACGGCATAATATAATAAACATAAAATGAGAAAGTGGCTATAGTAAAAGTAAGCAAAATTCCATAATTTTTGGCATGAAAGCATAATTGGGGACAAATTAATTCTTTAAAATTTTGAAAAGTTTGAGCATTTGATGTGCCCTTATATAATATGTGTGTGTGTATACCTCCATGCGTATCTTTATATAATTAATGGTAAAAATAAATTGTGTCAAAAAAAAAAGAAGGTTAAAAACTGAAGGATGCTATCCAAGTCGAATTAATTTAAAATCCAAAATAATGATTCTGTGATACTCTTTCTGTTACTGCAGGTTTTGTGTTACAAGAATTATCATATGTAGAATATATATTTGAATTTATTCAAAATTAAACAGATGAGTACTTTAACTGGAATACAGAACAGGTATGGGTTCCATAACAAGGGATATATCAACATTACTGAAATCAATATCTAAACAATGTTTATCTCCTTGGGAGTTAAGACATTCATGAAATGGCTGAAGTGCTTAAAAATTTTATAAGAATATCATCTACTCATTCACATGCATTTAGTGTTCCCAGGTCAAATTTAACATCATTCTTTAAGGGTTATACTTAAAAAAAAAATTCTATCAACATGTGCATGCGAGTGTATTTTAATTCTGCAACTATTCATTACGATCTACATATGCACTTTGTATAAATATCAATTTCTCTCTCTCTGTGTGTATATATATATATATATATATATATATATATATATATATATATATATTAGTATTATTCGGTCCAGTTAAACCGGAGTTGGGAGTAATTCCATCAGGACAAAAAATCATTCAACTGTGAACATTTAAATTTTCCTGGTAAAGAGCTCAATATAACTGACATTACAGAGCAATAATTTCTTTAAGAAAAAAACAAAACCGGTCACATTAGGATTATGAATTTATTTCCATCCTGTTATGTGTTTTTGATAAAATCAAAAACACAAAAAAAATTGACAGGACTTCTTCAGATCTCATGGATAAAGTAATTCAGAATAGACACGGGAAAGAAGGGTGGGAGGGGATAGAAGAAGGATGAAGAGTTTTCTCCTCATTTAGCCCACTTCCGGTTTTTTTTATTTTATTGCCGGTTGGAAGTATAGTAAATAAATTAATTTTTTAAAATTCGAAGTACTTTTCGACATAAAACTCCAGATTTAATATATATATATATATATATTTAATACTAATATATATATATATATAATATATATATATATTTAATACTAATATATATAATATATATATATATATATATATATAATATATATATAGATTTAGTACTAATATATATATATATATATAGATTTAATTCTAATATATATATATATATATATATATATATATATAGAGAGAGAGAGAGAGAGAGATTTAATACTTATATTATATATAATGTATGTTTGTGTGTGTGATTTAATACTAATATATATATGTGTGTGTGTGTGTATACATTACACATTCATATATAAATATAGATAGTCATAGATGCACACTCGTGAATGAAAATACAGACACTCACACACTCTTATTTTTAATATAACAGGAAGAAAGATTAACCACGGTTAAAGTATCATTATAAATTTATTTCGACGAAGAAACATTATTTTCACCTCATCAGATGACAATACACGCTGGTTCTAGGTTGAGACACACACAAACATATATACATTTATAATATGTAAACACACGCAAACATTTATATATGATATAAGCACAAAGATGAATTATAACGACACACACACACACAGCGAAATAAGCACAGGTACATATATACAACTTGAATAATTTTCGTGATTGAAGGCAGGTGGCCATACAGTTGGTGTCTTGTGGGGTGTTGCCACCAGGACTTGTTCAAGATTGCTCGCAGCGTTCTTGTGTAATTGCCGTCTAGCTTCTTCTCCAGCCGTTTTGTTAGAGTGCATGTAGTGCATCCATATAGCAGTATCGATGCGACCGCTGCCTGGAAGAAACTGCGTTTCATTTATCGGTTAGGTCTGATTTCCATATAATTGATAGCCTATTGATAGCTGTCCATTGCCTTCATTAACCTCGTGTCGATGTCCTTTTCAGTGATGTGACGCTGCTTCCTAGGTAAGTGAATTTGGACGAACTCATAAGTGATGTACTCCTATGGACCCCCACTTATGTCCGAGCAAAAGCAGGACGACCAGCACGAACATACATTCAGCAACTATGTGAGGATACGGGATGTAGTCCAGAAGACCTGCCAGAGGCGATGAACGATAGGGAAAAGTGGCGAGAGAGGGTCAGGGATATCCGTGCTACCAGCATGATATGAGTATGATGACATATATACAAAAGATATACCAACACAGAAACGTATGTTAACATTATATATATATATATATATATATATATATATATATATAATATATCCTTTTTTTATCAATATGTTTGGGGAAAGTGATTGTTCAAAATTAATAAAGTTCTCATAAGCAGGAGTGATTTAGACTTAAAAATATTTACAGACCATCGTGTCAAATACTACCCATGACTTGGAACTTCATGTCCAATCATCTAAGTCCACCTTATGTAAAACTCCTTTTCATTAGCAGTATTTAACACTGAGGACTGTTATATAGATGTAAGTTGGGATATGTGTGTGGTAGAGTACAATTATTATACTTGAAAATGTCAGTTGTTCATATATTGCTCGTTTATTCACCAAGATTCATAAAATATCCTCCTTTGTCCCCCCCATCTCACTCTATATATATAGATATATATTTCATCGTCATCATCATCTTGTCGTGCCGCCAGCATAGATATCCCTGACCCTCTCTCGCCACCCCTCCCTATCATTCATTGCTTCCGGCAGGTCTTCAGAGCTACACCCCGTATCTGCACAAAGCTGCTGTATGTAGGTTCGAGCTGGTCGCACTGTCT
Organism: Sepioteuthis lessoniana; assembly: GCA_963585895.1. Classification (NCBI taxonomy): domain Eukaryota; kingdom Metazoa; phylum Mollusca; class Cephalopoda; order Myopsida; family Loliginidae; genus Sepioteuthis; species Sepioteuthis lessoniana. Next base: position 85,269,114 of record OY757919.1, on the reverse strand, counting down.
TTGCTCGTCCATGTGAAGGGGTCCACAGGAGTACATCACTTTTGAGCTCGTCCCTACTACTCCAGCGGTGTCCTGCATGTCTGGTTCACCTAGTTTTGATAATTTTTGTGATGGATGGTCGGTGGCCGTATAGATGCTGCTTTGTGGGATGTTGCCTCCAGAACTTGTTCAATATTGCTCGCAGCATTTTTGTGTATGTTCAGTATTGCTCGCAGCATTACTTTGTATATTTTAACAAATAATTATAGAAACACACATAACTCAATGTGGTGTTTAGCACATGCACCACCTATATATGTTTATGATCAGAGGCTGTAAACCTAATATTATGGGAAGATATCAATAGCTTTTGTTACATGAAAGAAAATGATCAGACTAAAGTACTTGGCACTGCAGTCTTTCTTTTTCTTTGACAAAAAGATATGAAGGCATTGTGGTCAAAGTAAAGTGACATGATGAAGCTGTTAAACTATTTGAGAAAGCTGCCAAAATAGCTGATTACATCCAAAATGCATTTGAGGAAAGAAAAAAAAAAGATGTGATCAACAAGGCAGAATAATTATTTCTTTGAAAAACTCAATGGGTTTTGGTGCCTAAAAGACTTGCTTTTATGAAGGTTTGTTCTTAAGTTTCCTACATTATTGGCAGGGGAGTGTGTGTGTGTGTGTGCAAGAACAAGAATGTTTTATTTTTACTACTGTCTGTTGTCTTCATTTCTTTTATTATGACAATGTTTTTTTTGCGGCACAGAAAAAATGTTGGTGAATTCAGGCAAGATGATGTGTGTGAAAAATCAAGAAAAAAAATTGAACCTTGGAAAGGAAAAAAAACACACAAATTTTTATGAAGAATGTTAAAGAGAAAGGTGTGTTAGTCATGCGTATGTGGGCAATGCTAGTTTGATTTCTTTGTTTAATGGCATTCAACTATTGTGGGTTAATTAATGGAAAAATATTTTTCCTTGTATAAGAACAGCAGCGATACTATTTAACACATAACTGGTGGTGGTGATGGGGTTAATGGATTTCATGCCTTTCCAAAAAAGTAATAGTCTCAAAGTAAACCCAAGAACATTATTGTAGTTTTAAATCACTTATAACAATGTTGCATTCCATTAAATAACCCAAAAAGTTTGATATACTGTTAAGCAAAGAAACCTTGCAGGTTGGTTGGTTGGTTGGTTTTTATGGCATATCAACCCTTGTAAGTTATTTCATGTCAAATCCTGTTTATGGTTTGGTTTGGTTGTATTTTATGGCATATCAACCTTTGTAGGTTATTTAACACCAAATCATTTTTTTAATATAATTTTTTTTCCTAAATTCCATATGCATAAAAAAGCTTCCTTTTTTTTCTTGAAATCATTTGTAAATAAATGTTCTCTTGTGTCCCTATCACAGAACACAAGTATGAGAAATTATGCAAAGGTGAGATATTAAGATACTAAGAGGAAATATCTTCCCCTTTTGTGAAGATAAGAGGAAACCGAACATTGAAGGTGGACATAAAGTGAAGGGGTGGAATTAATTTGTGGAATCCAAATTAGAGGGGAATTGATGTTATCAATTCTACCCTAACCACTATCTCAGCATTAGAACAGAATGACATTTAAACAGAGATTGCTTGCTGAGTAAACTCCAGGTCACACTGAGCACTGACCTTGTACCAGGCTACCAAAAGTAGAGAAAAGCCTAACATAATGCAATGCTTTGAGATCACTTTGTTCTAGATTACTGAAAGAGAAGAACCGACTGCCAGACTCTGAATGCCGAAAAATTGACTGTTAAACTGTGGACTAGGCCCCTGTGTCACATGACAAATTAACAGCTGGGAAGGGTGAATGCATGCACTATTTAAGAGACTTTTATACAAAACAAAATATTACCGTTTAACTGGAGCATTGGCCTAATGTGTAGAGTGTTTGCCAATGGTCCGGGAGACTGGGGTTCAATCTCAGGTTGAGTCATACCAAAACTCAATAAATGGTACATGGTGTGGTCTTGCTTAACACTCAGCATTATAAGGTACAGATCAAGGGTAAAGTGGAGCAATCCAAGGAATGGAGTAGTGCCCTCCCCAACACCTTGGTGTCGTAGCTATTGAAAAAGGAGCCTTTGGGTGACCCAAAGCAAACAAATTTGTGTCCTGTTTTTTGTTTGCATTTTGATTTCTTTTCTTTCTTAATTGTGCGGTCTTATCCATTCATTCTTCAATTGGCAACTGATTAGCGATTGAGTTGCTGTCTAGATCAAAAAACATAATGAGGATGGATTTGTAAATTGTCATCTGGTGATGTAACTAGCCAAGCAGAACCATCAGCTTCAGTCGAATGAAAAGAGGATGACTAGGGTGGCACACATTTATATATTAGCTTTTTTTTTTTAGGTTTGAGGTTATTTATACGACTATATTGATTTTAGGTTTTGCTAATTCATTTATTCTATTATGTTGAATTTATTATTTTCTTGTGTTTTTTAAAATTTTTATTATTATTATTCGTTTGGTTTGGTTTCTTTGTTTAATGGCATATCAACTCTTTTTAGGTTATTTAATGCCAAAGCCATTCTCCTAGAAGAACAGTAGTGGTGCTATTTAACCCATAGCTGGGGGGATAAGGGGGTTCATACCTTTCCCAAGGGTATTTGCCCAAAAGTGAATGTAATAGCGCGACTGGAGTACGAACTCGCGTACTACGATTCTGCAGTCCACCGCTTTAACCATTACACCATGAGGACACCCCCATTACTAGTTGAACTATCATTTTACTACTTTGAGAGTTTTTCACACCAGCGTTAGTTGATGGTCTTTCATTGCAGTTTGAGTGATAGCAAATCTCCTAAGGTCTTCAGAATTTATCGCAGTATTATGGCCAGTCTTAATAACACCGTTGTTTGGATTGTCCCAACTTGTCTTCTGATTTCTAAGTCTTTCTGTTGCTTTACCCTAACTTAGGGGATTTTTCTGAGCATACCAGTGACAATTGGTATCATTGTCAACCTCAACATTCCATAGTTTTCTCAGTTCTCTGGCAAGGTCTTATCTCTCTTTTCGCTTTCTTTTATTTTTACTCGGTGGTCTGCAAGGATGGCAAAGTCCACTATTTGGCAGGTTTAGAATCAGCATCATTATCATATTCTTATCTGATCATTTTTCCCCATGTTGTTGTCATTTACTTGCATTAGTTTTTGAAATTGTTTGCTTGAGTTGACTGTTTATTTAGAAGTTTGACTTTTTCTGGGAAGGCGATTATGAGTATTTTTTCTTCGAGGAAAAGATCGATGTTCTGGGAAGGTGTTTTAAACTCGTGTTACTTCCTGTACTTTCAATCTGTTTTGTTTTTGAGGTCCTACATAGTTTAGTTTCTTTGTTTAATGGCATATTAAACTTCATAGGTTATTTAATGCCAAAGCCATCCTTACAGAAGTACACTAGTGGTTTTAACTCATAGTTGGGGGGAGAGATAAAGGTGTACATACCTTTCCCACAAGTAAAGTAAAGTTGGTGACCCAAAGGCTCCCTTTTCAATACCTACAACACCATGGTGTAGGGGAGAGTGCTACTCCATTCCCAGGATTGATCCACTTTACCCTTGATCTTTACCTTATAATTCTGAGCGCTAAGCAAGGCAAAATCAAGTACCATTTTTTGAGTCTTTGGTATGACTCGACCTGGGATTGAACTCCTGTCTCTTAGACCATTGGTGAACACTGTATTCATTTGACCAATGATCAGGATCTTCCCACAAGTATGAGACCAAAAGTGAATGCAATAGTATTACAACGATGTTGCAGCTTAGTACGTTAACTGCTGTACCATGGAGACTCCTTCAGATCCTATATACATATACACACGGTTCCACTATCTCATTAGCCTTTTTCTCAGTTCCCTGGTGGACTTAGGCCTTTCTATTATTCTGTTTATTTGTATGCACAGTCACTATGCTTTTTATACCAAGGATATGAGAGTAGTCTCTGTATGATCACAACCCTTCTGAACATGAATCAATTTCATTTTTGAATGAGAAAATGTACGTGGGAACAAAATGTTTGTTTGCTTGTTTAGGTTTTATGCCATATCAACTTTTGTTGGTTATTTAATGCCAAATCCTTTTGTATACAAATAAACAGTTCTATTTCTAACAATTCAGTTTAGCCTAAGAACAGTTTCAATGAGAAAAAAAAGTCTATTCCTAGCAATTCAGTTTAGCCTAAGTACACATTTTTGTTCTATTTGACCCATAGATAGGACCCTATTAATGGCTACCACTCCAGGCCAGAGTGGACCTGGGAGTGATGGCAATAAAGGGGTACTCCGCATTCCCCAAAGCTCAAGCATTACTGGAGACTCAACATCAGATTGTTTAGCGTCATGTCAAGGACACTCGTATTATGCCGCTGCAGAATAACAGTCGGTGTATTCTACAGCCCCAGCCGACTGGGAAAGAGAACAAAATGTAAAAAGTGAGTGATTGCTAGTTGGGGGAAAATGGTGTAATTAAGGAAAGGTTGGAGTGTGGAAAATGTGAGAAAACCAAAACACACACACACTATATATATATATATATATATATATATATATATACATACACAAACTCACACAAAAGAGGAAGGAATAGAGGCAGAATAAACAGCTTTTTTGGCAAGATATCAAGAGATAGTAAGTCAATTATTGAAAAGCAGGTAGGGATGAAAAGGTAGAATAATTGCAGTATATTAACATATTTTATGGTGAGGCAGCAATTAAAATATAAAACAGAAGTTGCAGTAGAAAATATATGTCCAGTTCTTTTTTACAAATGAAACTAATTTATAGTCATAAAAACACTAGGAAAACATTAAATTATATATCAATACAAATACTTTATTATTAAATATTGCCTCTGTGATTAAAGCACATGCGACATCTCTATACTAAACAGTAGGTCTCTGAAACTAGTGGACAAGTTCACCTACCAAGGAAGCAGTGTCTCATCAACCGAGACAAATGTCAACACGTGACTAGAAAAGGCATGGATAGCTATCGGTCCAATGGAAGTCAGACCTGACATAAAATACAACAATTTTTTCCAAGCAGCGGTCATATTGCTACAACTGTATGGATGCACTAAATGGACACTAACTAAACATATGGAGAAAAAGCTTGACGGCAACTACACAAGTATGCTGCGAGCAATGTTGAACAAGTCATGGAGGCAGCACCCAACAAAACAGCAGCGAAGAAGTTGCCTTCAATGAGTGGAGGCATCCCCAGGGCTAAAAAGCAAGGGTCAGATTCACTGCCTAATGTCTGAGGCAGCTTCCCAGGGTGGTGAATACTGATCGTCATCATTATGTCTTGCCCCAAGCACGGATATCCCTGACCCTCTTTCGCCACTTCTCCTTGTTCATCGCCTCTGGCAGGTCTTCAGGGCTACATCCCATATCCTCACAGAGCGGCTTTATGTATGTTCGAGCTGGCCATCCTGCTTTTGCTCGGCCATGTGTGGGGGGTCCATAGGATTATATCCCTTTTGAGCTCGTCTCTGCTTCTCTAGCAGTGTCCTGCATGTCTGGTTCGTCTAACTTGGATAGTTTTCGTGATGGGAGGTAGGTGGCCGTAGAGTTGGTGCTTTGTGGAGTGTTGCTTCCAGGACTTATTCAAGATTGCTCGCAGCATTCTTGTGTAATTGCCGTTTAGCTTTTCTCCAGCCGTTTAGTTAGCGTCCAAGTAGTGCATCCATATAGCAGTATCGATACGACCGCTGCTTGGAAGAAACTGCGTTTCATTTTATCAGTCAGGTCTGACTTCCATATGATCGATAGCTTATCGATAGCTGTCCATGCCTTCGTTAGCCGCGTGTCCATTTCTTTTTCGGTTGATGAGACACTGCTTCCTAGGTAGGTGAATTTGTCTACTAGTTTCAGAGAGGTCCCATCTAGTGTGTAAATGTCACCTGTTTGATTAAAGCACATGTATTCCGTTTTGTGTACATTGACATGGAGACCAATGCCTGCGGTGGTTTGTTCCAAACTCTGCAGTAGTGTTTCGGCTTGGTTGGGTGTATTTGCCTGAATCGCTATGTAGTCGGTGTCGGTAATTGTTTTTGCGGGGTACCTTCTGCTTCTTTACTTTGTCAGCTCGAAGCCGTTTTCTTTGATTTTATCAATCGATGTTCTAAGCACGTTGTCTAGACAGATGATAAAGAGATATGGGGCTAGCGTGTCCCCTTGCAGTACTCCTACTACAATGTCGAAGTATTCTGTGTCTCTATCCAGTGAACGTACTTTCACTTTGGTATTTCTACTGAGAATCGTTATTGCTGCGACGGTCTTTTTTTGGTATGCCGTATGCTAGTAGGATTTGTTCCATCTTCCCTCTGTGAATGGAATCAAAAGCCTTGGTAAAGTCGACAAATAGTATCGTCGCCTGTTGGTTTTTTGTTTTAGTCAATATTCGTGAGGTCTTGGATCTATTTCTTCGGAAGCCATTTTAGTTTTTCTTTAGAATGTTGTCAATTTTGGGTTCTATGCGGTTTCGTAGTAGGGCATTGTAAATTTTGGCTGCTATGGATGTAAGTGTTATACCTCGATAGTTCTTGGTTAATCCGAGGTCATCCTTTTTGGGGAAGGGGAGGATGCATTCCTTCATCCATCTGTCTATCGGATTTTGATTATAGACTGCGTTACAGTGTTGGAGCAGTATGTCGTCAAATTGTCTCTTCTTCCATACTTCTGGGGGAATCTCGTCAAGCCCTGCAGCTTTCCTATTTTTAATTATTATGCCCACACATAGACCAGCAACCAATTGTAAACTTGTTACACAACTGATTTTGATAACCCATCACACACTCAATAATGGAGGTGCCTGCGGTGTAATGATTATCGTCATAGAAAATGGACACGGCGACAGGAGTTCATATCCTGGACGAGACTGATTGCATTTCACATAGCACTAATACTCTTGATACAGGTATGAATCCAGTTATTCTCCCTCCAGCTATGGGTAAATAGTAGGGCAGACTGTTTCTTCAGCCTTGGTAAGGCAACTAGTCAAGGAGAAGAAAAACTGAATTCAAAACCTTTTAAACTCCGCTTAAAAATTGACCTTGTGTCATATCCTGCCCGAGCGGAGGGGTTGGTAAATATAATAATGGAGAGTCTCTACTCGGAAAATATTGACCTTGTGTCACATCCAGCTTATAGTGGAGGGGCTAAACAAATAATGTTTGAGGTAGAAATCAATGGTTGCTACTGGCAATGGATGGATGCTGGTGACTGTATCGGCGTTGAAAAACTCTGTCAATGCATCGGTAGGAGGGGTTGGAATGCTTATAGGACCAAGAGCGTTAAAAACACTTAATAGCATTGAGAGAATATAACCTAGGATGATGGCCGCAACGTTTAATGGCAACCCCAAAGCAACGATCATCTCCTGCTACAGCCCTACCAATGTCAGCGAAGAAACCGAACTAGTCACCTTCTACGAGGAGCTATCCTCCCTAGTACGTAGCATTCCGAAACACAACCTGCTAGTCATTGGCGGAGATATGAATGCACAAATCGGGAAAAACAGAAACAACAAATACAGCCTACACAACACGTCAAACAGGAATGGACAACATCCAATTGATTTCATGATAGAAAATAGATTAACATGCCTCAATACAAACTTTCAAAAAAGGGAGGGAAAATTATGGACCCACACATATGCGAATAAGAGTGAAGCACAGATAGACTACCTCTTTATAAACAGAAAATGGGAAAATAGTGCGATGAATTGCGAGGTATACTCCACTTTCGAGGGTGTGTCCTCCGATCATCGAATAGTCACCGCAAAATACGTCTAAGCCTACGAAAAAACGCCACACGAACAGTGACAACTAGGCGCTATGACTGGGCCCTACTTAACAACAGAGACATTAGAGACAAATATGCTTTAGAATTAAGAAACAGATTCGAAACACTACAAGAGAAGACAGAAAAAGTTACCCCAAATGACGAATATGAAAACTTTGTTGAAGCACACCTAGAAGCGGCATCAAAGTGTATCCCAAGAAAACCTAGAACTAAATATAGAGTCCCTTGAGACACGTCAGAGGCTAGAGAAAAACGTGCACTAGTGAAAACTGCCTCCAAAAGCTATCGGAAGAACCCAACAAACACAAATGCCCGAAAACTAGAAAAAGCACAATATCAATTAGCAGGAATATATCTAAAAGAACAGGCAGAATACATACAAAATCAGATAGATAAGATTAGAGACTCGGTGGAAGATAGACAATCCAGGATAGCCTGGCAAACAATAAACGAAGTAAGTAGAAGGAAGAGCACAGCGAAAGCAAAATTGAAAGCTGCAAGCCAACAAGAAAGAGTAAAACTGTGGGAACAGCATTTCAAAAATCTACTAGGAAGCCCACCGAAAATAACGGATGAACCTATCACCAGAATTATCAGTAAGCAATTAGACATTAAACTAGGGCCTTTCACCAAAGAAGAACTCGACTCGGTTCTTAAACAAATTAAAAATAGGAAAGCTGCAGGGCTAGACGAGATCCCCCCAGAAGTGTGGAAGACTAGAAAATTCGACGATATACTGCTCCGGCAATGCAACGCTGTCTATAGTCAAAATAGGGTAGAAAGATGGATGAAGGGATGCATCCTTCCTTTCCCTAAAAAAGGACTGCCGAGGGATAACGCTTACATCCATAGCAGCCAAAATCTACAATGCCCTACTACGAAACCGCATAGAACCCAAAATAGACAACATCGTTAGGAAAAACCAAAATGGCTTCCGGAGAAATAGATCCACAACCTCACAAATATTGACCATCCGTAGAATCCTTGAAGGCGTCCGGGCAAAAAACCTTCAGGCGACATTACTATTTGTCGACTTTACCAAGGCCTTCGATTCCATCCACAGAGGGAAAATGGAACTAATCCTACTAGCATACGGCCTACCAAAAGAAACCGTAGCAGCAATAATGATCCTCTACAAAAACACAAAAGTAAAGGTACGTTCACCAGATGGAGACACGGAATACTTCGACATTGTTGCAGGAGTACTACAAGGAGACACGCTAGCCCCATACCTCTTTATCATCTGTCTAGACTACGTGCTTAGAACCTCGATCGACAAAATCAGAGAAAATGGCTTCGAGCTGACTAAGAAAAGAAGCAAAAGGTACCCCGCAAAAACAATCACAGACGCCGACTACGCTGATGACTTAGCGTTACTGGCGAATACGCCTAATCAAGCAGAGACACTACTGCATAGCTTGGAACGAGCTGCAGCAGGCATTGGCCCCCATGTCAATGCGCACAAAACTGAATATATGTGTTACAACCAAACGGGCAACATTACCACTCTAGACGGAGCCTCTCTGAGGCTAGTGGACAAATTCACCTACCTTGGAAATAGCGTCTCATCAACAGAAAACGACATCGACACACGACTGACGAAAGCATGGACGGCTATAGGTAGGCTCTCAATAATATGGAAATCAGACCTGACCGATGAAATGAAGCGCAGTTTCTTCCAGGCAGCAGTTGTATCGATACTGCTATATGGATGCACTACATGGACGCTAACCAAACGGCTGGAGAAGAAACTTGACGGCAACTACACAAGAATGTTGAGAGCAATACTGAACAAGTCCTGGCGACAACACCCCACGAGACGTCAACTGTACGGCCACCGACCTCCCATCACGAAAACTATACAGGTGAGACGAGCCAGACACTGCTGGAGAAGCAAAGACGAGCTCGTAAGTGACGTACTACTATGGACCCCCACATATGGCCAAGCAAAAGCAGGACGACCAGCCCGAACTTACATACAGCAGCTATGTGTGGACACGGGATGTAACCCAGAAGACCTGCCGGAGGTGATGAACGATAGGGAAAAGTGACAAGAGATGGTCAAGGATATCCGTGCTGGCGGCACGTCTTGATGATGATGATGATGATATAACCAGAGTTTATTTAAGTAGCGATTATTCTTTTAGGCATGTTTTATGAAAGATAACACACAAACTTGGAATTCAGAAAGTGTATGCTTCTCCAGTTTGTGTATTTGGTGTCTTAGCAGGAGTAAAATTATGTATTGGCTCAACACTTTTATGATGGCCAATGGGTGACAAAGTCAATTTTTGAGCAGATTACATGTTTGAATTCAGGGTTTTCTTTCATTATATCCAATATACTAGCCGAAGTACAACACATTGTTTGGGATAAAATAATATCCTCAGGCATATTTCATAAGATCTTTGGAAGATTTTTTTGCAAGCAGGCACTTTCATTTATCTATCTATTTTTATGGAGAGCATACTGAACTAATATATCGAAAGCACACTTGTACAAGAAAAGTGAATTACATTGCGAGACACAAAATTCTAATATATGAAATAAAAAGGCTCCAGGTTTGAACAGAGGGCTGTCATCAATTTTTTTGGTAGCTAAAGAGTACAAACCATGTGAAATTTACACAAGAATGTGTGATGCGTATAGGGAAGCATGTTTTCGGTAAATAAAATGTTTCCCAATGGGCTTCCTCTTGCCAACTTCTAAGCCAAAATTGACCATATTTATTGAATGATCTTGTGCATCTGTGTGTGTGTGTATATATATATATGTGTGTGTGTGTGTGTGTGTGTGTGTGGACAGTGAGTAAGAATCAGTTTGATAAATCTTTAAAAAAGAGCTCAATAGACAGAAACAGTTGAAATAAAATTTACAACACTAAGTCAAAAGAATTTGAATTAATTTCTGTGAACTTTATATGTATGAGTTGACCATCCAACATTCGTAGGGTATTGATCAAGTGAGTTTTCTTTCTCAAAGATACTGGCCAGTAGCTTAGGATCACTATATTAAAGTTATTAAGAAAAAATATATATTATATATATATACACACACACATATAGATACATATAATATACACGAGTGTAAAAACTTATTTTAGCATTTTCTTACATACTCAAGTATTTATGTATTTAATTACACAATGTAATCACATTTTTCTGGAATATATTCTCATTGCTATATCTTCATCGTTTCGTTTATACCATGTGAATAGAGTCCATAAAATTATAGCTTTATAAATCAGATCCAGATGCATAAAAATATTGAGAATAGCATTCATTAATTAGATGCACACTCATTCACTAGAGAGCCTTATGCCTTTATCCTAACTTGCACACTTTTTACATCAATGTCATTTCTCTTGACACATCAACAAGAAGTCAAGCGGAAACAGAGTGCACAAGAATCGATAGAGTGTTCACAGTCAAGTTATCCTATCAGCTAGCTTTTCTGTTATTTAGAAAGCAAAAAAAAAAAAAAAAAAAAAAAAAAAAAAAACTCTTTTCATCTGTCTGCCTTGCTTTCAAGGCCAGCAGACCATTTAATCCTACCCGAACCCAGAAATAACATTTTATTAAACTGGACCTAAAATCTTCTACTAGCATGCAAATAAGTGGAGCTTCATGATACGCAAGGCTGTAGGGGGAGACACTAGCCTGTAGCAAGGAAAGAATAGAGAGGAAACTAGTCAATTGAAATGAGAGATATCCTTATCAGTCTGTCAAGCTGCTATCAAAAAGTTCTATACTGTTACAACAAAAGGCAACCAAATAGTAACCTTAGATAGGGGCAAATGGATTCATGCCTTCCCTAAAAGCATGAAAGTTTAATACCAACAGCCTCATTCAGAATATGAATTCCTATGCCTTTCATATTATATTAGAATTAATCCAAAATACCTGCAATGCAGGGAACCATATGCTTCAGAGTACTAGTTGAATATCAAATATAGTAGGACTGTCCAAACATAAATTTAAAAAATATTGTAAAAATGAATGATTTATGAGGATTATTAAATAAGTTTCCAGACTTTTTTCGTATGGGCACTTTTATTGATCGTACACACAAGAAACTCTAGTCCCCTTCGAAGTAATCTCCTCCGGCTGCAATGCACTTGTTGTACTGTTCCAACAACTTCTGGAAGGCTCCATGGAAGTCCTCTTGTGTGAGCGTGTCAATGACCTTTGTCACAGCCTCTTTCATCTCCTCAATTGTCTCATAACGAGCTTAAGGAATAACCAAAAGTCACAGGGAGCAACGTCTGGACTATAGGGAGGGTGACGAACTGTCTTGATGCCCATCTTGGTCATCTGTGACAAGGATGGAGTTGTGGACTGGTGCATTGTCCTGGTAGAAATGCCACTGACCCGATTTGAAGAGTGCTGGCCTCTTCCGACGGAATCTCTTCCTGAACTCCCTTAAAACCTCAACATAGTAACCCTAACCGTTCGGCCAATCAACTCTGGTGTATTGACTTCCTTACTCCTCCCACACCTCTCATCATCCCTCACAGACTCCCTGCATTCCTTGAATCTCTTATGCCACTCAAAAGCTGATGCTCAATTCATGCAAGATGCTCCGAAAGCAGTCTGAAGCATTCCATACGTTTCTGTGGCATGTTTTCCAAGTTTAAAACAGAATTTTATTGCATATCATTCTTCCTCACGTCCATATTGTATTTTTGAAATTCACCAGCTGTGACAATCAGGCTCTAGTAGGTTGTATACCAATTGCTGCTGTAGCTGTTCATTTGAACCTGAAATCATAAAAATTGGTCAGTCATCTCATAAAATGTATAGCAATAAGATAGTGAATTTTCAAGAGTCTACGACAATTTTAAATACCAGTACAAAAGAAGTCTGGAAACTTATTGGATGCAACACGTATCAGAATAAAAGAATAAATATAAGCAAATTCCTTGATGGGAATTCAGAGATCCCAACTGTTGTGGCGAGAAAATAAGATAATCACAGCTGAAAGGGAAATTTTCCCTTTTAGTATATAATCAGATCTATTTTAATTAGTCTACTTCTCTGCCACTCAACAAAGCCTTTGTGTTGCTATTCAGAACCTCTCCTCTGTCCTTGTCAAATGATGGCAGCCAAAGTCTTAAGTAACACTCTTCATGATCAAGAACTTTCAGCCTAGAATCTTTATGTGGCTTAATCTGCCCAAGTTATGGTGACGAGAACTGTTTCCTTTTATCTCATTTTGATTGTAAACTTTTAATTCTTATATATTTATTTTTTGTTTCTAGAAATGTAGTACTACATGTTCAAGGATACGAAATTTCAGCTTACCCAAAACACCAAAAATTGCTGGGCTAGCACTGAGCTTAGAAAGGACTGTACTCTCTTTATAACTGAATAGGTCTACCTAGTAACCTTTCTATCCACTTCATTACAAGAAAAGCTCTGAATCTTCATGTGGATTAATGAATCAGTGTACATCAAAGTAACTTCTAAGAGAATAATTGATGTTAATAAGAGAATAGTGAACTTCTGACAAAAGTTATACACTTTGTAGGTAAAATTTGAGATTATATATATAGTTCGAAGTTCAGAGCTGTTTACATAGCAACACTTTTCTCTTTGTTTATATCAAATGATTCACCTTTTTTGGAACTATTTCCATTATGTTTCTATTTCCTTTTCTATGCATATCTTATCTGTCTTTTTGAATTGAACTGGTTGTCCATTGAGAAGAGCTAACAGCTTCTGCTCTGCCAACTCACACTTGAAAAACTTCTGTTTCCAGCAGGTAAGTGTCACTGATGGGTAAATTCATATTGCTCGCTGTTTCTCTCTCCATATATATATATATATATATATATATATATATATATATATATATATATATATATCACCATATAAACACATCTTTGATGTTAGATAGTATATCATTCCTTGTGATAGAGAGAATGGATCAGATATGATAGATTTCAAGTGATATCACTCCTATTTCAGACCGGCGAACAGACACACGCATTGATTTTATTGTTTCTTTTTTATTTGTAGTTGAAATAAAGCTGTAAATACAAATATGAAATAGATATAATATTTAGGCTATGTATACCACAGCATAAAAAGCAAAAAAAAAAAAAATTTAAAGCTCTTCCAACGAATTGAGCCCTCTGGTATTCGGTAAAGTATAAAAATGTAAACAAACGAATGCTGCTGTTGCTGTTGCTATTTAATATACCTTATAATTCCTTAGCTGACGTGGTACGCTTGTTGGTTGCGCGCTCTGATACTAAGTCTAACGTAAAGATGGGCGGGTTTCGATCCCAGCTCCAAGCCATACTGAAGAGTTGTGATACAACTAAACAGTCTGTCTGTGGATGACTATATATATATATATATATATATATAGTGTAACCCGAATATAAGAGAAACTCTGATATAAGAGCGATTTTCTCTGGTCCCAAATAAGAGCCTGTTTATATAAAATAACCAAACCCGGATATAAGATACTTCTTCTCCGGTCCCGACAACTCTCCTATATCCTGGTTACACTATATATGTTTGTATATGACAGTATTCAGAATAAAAATTATAAAATTATAAAAATATTAAGACATTAAATAAATACTAAATTTCAATCCTAAGTAGAAATCAGATAAAACCCTAAAAGAATTCAATTCTTTAAATTTTCAGTTTCAGACATTGAATGAAGACTAAATTTCAATCTTTAACTGAAATCAGATAAAACTCTCAAAACATTTTTAACAAAAGATAAGTTAAATATCAATAATAGTATTTATTGCCACGTTTTCCTTTATTGATAAATACATAGATTTTTTTTCTTAAAATAAAATTGGTTAAGTTATTGAAAAGATTTCTGTCACTGAAGGTCCTGTGGGTCGAGTAAATTTTTTTTTCTTTTGATACATAAGGATACAAGACACCAGACATTGACATTACATTCAATTTTAACACCAACTTCGAGCTACAGTGTGACCCTGATATAAGAGAAACTCGGATATAAGAGAGATTTTATCTGGTCCAAAATTAGAACCTGTGTTAATGTATATAAAATAGGCAAAACACAGATATAAGAGACTTCTTCTCCAGTCTCGAAAGCTCTCTTATATCAGGGTTACACTGTATATCTTTTTTTCCCCGGCCTCACCTTTCTTTATTTCTTTATTCATTTTTTTTAAACGAGTTAGAATACACTGAAAGAATATTTTTATAATTTTTTCTCTCCATTATGAGATGGTGATTTGAAGAGGTTGGTTACTCATATGGAATGGCTAGCTGAAACAAATTTTTAATGGCCAGATGATGGTCGCTTGAGTCTTACTTCCAATCACGTGAATTTGCCCAAAATGATATTTTTCAATTTGTATATTAATTATCATACATTGAGCACTCCTGGAGATTTATAAGAATCATCTTATATATATTGTGGATAGTCAAGAAAGATAAGAAAAAACAGTGAAAATAGAAATAAAAAAAAGTTGCCATTTTATAAATAATGACTATTCTATTAAAATTTATATTCGAATTGAAAAGGGAAACATCCAGGATCACTGCCAATTTCATACAATAGTTTTGAAAAATAAATTTAGTACTTACCTTATAAACTTTGGTCCAGAATCGTATTTTGAATAAAATCCACTAATCGGCTATTAAAACTTAAAGCCCAAATGTTCAATGACACAAAATAATAATCTGCAAAAAAAAAAAAAAAAAATACAGATTAGTCTGGATTTCGTATGATAATCTAAAAAAATATTTTGCATTTAATTCTAATACCTAATTGTACAGCTAAATTAGTTTGTTTTTTAATCGGAAACAGGAAATGGTTTAAATTGAAATAATTTTGTTATGTGTTGTTTCATCAATTCATTTCATGTTGGTTGGTTGGTTATTTGGGGTTATGGTATATCAACTTTTGTAGATTATTTAATGCCAAATCCATTTTTATGCAAATAATCAGTTCTATTTCAAACAATGCAGTTTAGCATTAGTACACAGTTTAATTGTCAAAAACATTTCTATTTCAAGCTATCCAGTTTATTCAAACAGTTCTAATTCAGCTCACTAAGTTTTGTTGAATACAGATTTTGTTTACACAGTTAAATGTCAAAACAATTCTATATGAAACAATTCAGTTTAGTGCAAGTAGAGTTTCAATGTCCAAAACAGTTCCATTTCAAACAATTCAGTTTAGCATAAGCATGCAGTTTAAATGTAAGTATAGTTTATGAAAATTATTCTCTTTGAAACGATTCAGTTTAGGATAAGAATGCAATTACAGTTTAAGTGTCAAAAACAATTCTATTTCAAGCTATTCAGTTTAGTCAAACAATTCAGTTTTGCATAAGTATGCCGTTAGTTCTATTTAACCCATAGATAAGACCCTATCAGGTGCTACCACTCCGGGTTAGATTGGACCGGAGAATAATGGCAATGAAGGAGTGCTCTGTATTCCCCAAAGGACCAGCATTATCTGATCTCACCATCAGATTGTTCTGTGTCATATCAGGAAATTAATTGGGAGGTATCCCTCTGCAGAGATGCAGGCTGTGTATTCTACTGCCTCAGCCAACTGGCTTTTTTCTCTCTTTGGAGACTGGGGACACAAGCTGGGGGGTGGAGACACAGAATTATATCGTTAATCTCTTTCTACAGTCAGGAGCAATGGAACCAACGGAATAAAACAATTGAAGGTCCTACATTGGAGGAAAGTTTTGTTACTGCATTTTCTCTTACCCTTTGGATGATCATCACCACGTTGGTGACTAAAAGAACCGATGGAAAAAATGTATTAAACGATATCTCAACAATAATAGAAAAACGAAGATAAACAGAAATAAATGTCTCTAAAGACTGACCCCAAATGGCTTTAACATCAAACAAAACTGTCCTTTGTAATAGAATGGATAGAGGGATTGTTGCATAAACATCCAGATAATCTAAACCAAATGTTTAACTAATTTGAAACATGCCCTGTCCATAGCTAACAAATGTCTTTCAAGTTTGGATCTCAATGTCAAGTTGTCACAATATGAAGAGATCATAAAACAATCTGTTCAAAATACTTGGATACCAAAATATAATGTTCATTCAATGAATGGATATGCTATATCACTGGTTCATTTTTTGTGGCAAATCAGTTTTTTTTATAAACGCTTTCAAAAGTTTTCCTCACAAAGTCTTTCCTACTAATGATGCCTTAAAGTTGAAAGTAGTTGAGAATAATCAAGAAGTAAATAATTACAAAGAAATATTCTCGTTTGTCTTATCATATATATATATATATATATATATATATATTGTAATGTTTATCAGCGGGCATTTAATCAGTGTATTTTTCATGATAGTAGTGCATCCTTCCTACGATGGTCTCATTTTCATGTTGCCCTATTCATTATGTAGTAACAGCAGGCAGGCGCCACGATGTTGACATTAAAAAATTGTATATAAAAAGAACAACCTTCCTTTAACCCATTGATATGCCTCTCTACTGTTGGGTTCATTCATCACACACACACATATATATATACACTATCCTTTACACATGCATCATAAACACGAGATAGATTCAAAGATATCAATAAATATATACAAGAATGTACATCCATATACCAACCAAAATATACAAATACAATAGTAATATTAACACAAACATAAATAACTATTTTTGTATGTATTTCTCTTTATCTGTTTGTTAGCAGTGAACACACATATTTCTCTCTCTCTCCCTATATATATATATATATATATATATATGTGATGTATCCTTCTACAATGAGATGGTTTATTCAGTTTTCTGACTTGTGAGTATGATAATATGGATCATCATCAAGTCATGCCTACTGCACAAAGTTCCATGACTCTTTCTCTTGCCATCTATCCCTATTACTTCTGGTCGGTCTTCTGGGCTGCGTCAAGCGTCTCTACAGAGCTGATGTAATTAAGTTTTTGCTCATCAGCCAACACGGGCACATTCATTGAATTTTTAGCCGTAGGGGAAGTTATTTTAGCGAGAGGTTTAATTGTTGGTAAGGTCCCTCGCTAATAGTTGTTAAGAAATAAAAGGAGGATGATGAAGAAGAAGTAAGACGGCGAAGGTCGAAAGGTATTTTCGTCCATCTTGCTTTCTTCTAGAAGTTAGGTCCGCGGGAAAATTGAAAACTTATCGATGTTTCGCTGGTTTTTTCTTTCGCGTAGGAAAGTGTCCATTAGGCTGTATTTTTGTTGTATCAGAAGGTTGTTGTTCTTTTACGAGGTCACCATTTTTATTTGCAGTATGGAATATTGGGTTTGCTTTTGGTGCTGCAAGAATCGTGAAGGGTTGTGAGTATTGAGACGAAATTGAGTTATGAGAAGTTGAGATGGTTGAGGTGGCAGCGTGTGTCGTCGGACGTGTGAGGGATTGCGTTTTTTGCATTTTTGACGAAAGACATGTTGCAGTTGTAGGAATTGAACTTTGGATGTCACCGTGAGTTTCGTGTCTGGTATTTGTGGAGAGTAGGCGTTATCTCCATGCGTGTCGAGAGCGGGATTACGCTCAGATCGACATAGTTAATTTTGGGGTGACATAAAGTTGTGCCTGTGCGAGGCATGTTGAACGCATCTAATTTATATTCAACTGGGATTCCTCGTAAGGAATCCATAAATTAGATGGATTCCCTCGTGTGTCCATGTTGCTGCTGCTGGTATATTAAAGTCGCAGTGGCATGTCTGCACTGGGTGGCGTTGTCCAGCTAAAAAGCATCGCTATTGAAGAACGGCCAATGGGACGTCTGCACTGGTCGGCGCACTCCAGCCAAAGAATATGTGTTTGGCAGCTCACCCGATTTGGTTGCCGGAAATGAAGGTCCGGGATGAATAAGATAAGTCATCCTGATTGGGTGAAATTAACTGTCAAATTAAATTGCGCACCAAACCAAAATACGAAATTTTTCTCTTCCCTACAAATCCATTAAGGAAAGTTGCTTCTGAGTTTGTCCCTACTTTTCCTGCAGTGTTCCACATGTGTATTTGTCTGACTTCAGTGGTTTGTGAGATGGGAGTAGATGGCCTTACAACTGCTGTGGGGTGTTGCTTACAAGGTTTGTTCAGAACAGTTGTAGAAGTCACTACTCTAACGTGTAGAATAAACAACAAGAACAACACTTACTGGTTCAGCAGCTCCAGCTGGCAGACAAAAAGTAAAATGGACAGTTATCTAATATCGAACCTATAACATATTAAGCAAGCCAGTGTATACACACACTAATATAACCATTCACTGGACCAGCAACTAATCACTGTCCAGAGAATGAACTTAGCCACTTGAGAGCAATGGAATGCCCCAATGTCCATATAATCTCACCTCAAGTCATAGCATTGCTTTTTTAAGCAAATGATTATTTACTCATTGCTAACGAGCATTATGTACGATTTCTGACAACAGCATGGAACATTCTTGCATAGTTCCTATCTTGCTTATTCTCCTTGTGTTTTGAGTCCATGAGGTGCATCCATATAATAGTACAGACACAGCTACAGGTTAGAAGAAATCATGTTTTATTTTACTGGATAGATCTAATTTTCATTTGACTGAAAACTTGTGGAGAACATAACATGCTTTCTCTAGTTATATGTTGACATCACTTTCAGTAGCTGAGATGTTTAAGATTGTATAAAAACTGTCCAAATTATTTTTCAATGTACCTTTCATACCAACAACTATTATTCATTATTGCAAGCATAAATTATTTTTAATTAACATTTTCATTATATGTTAAAGATGTTATACATATTTATATATTTACCAACCCCTCCGCTCGGGCAGGATATGACACAATGTCAATTTTTTAAGCGGAGTTTAACAGGTTTGAATTCAGAGTTTTCCTTCTCCTAGACTAGTTGACTCACCAAGGCTGAAGAACCTAGTCAGCCCAACTATTTTACCCATAGCTGGAGGGAGAATAATTGGATTCATACCTTTCCCAAGGGTATTAGTGCAATGTGGAATGCAATCAGTCTCGACCAGGATCTGAACTCGTGTCACCATGTCCATTTTCTACTACGGCACCTCCAGAAAGATGTTATAAGGAAACAAATTATAGTGTTAAGTTTTCTATATGAAAATCAGATATTAGACTTATCCAGCATTGGCTCAGAGAAATATGATGTCCCTAAAGCAGATTTTGTTCAAAGAAATTCTTCTAAAAGAGCTTTTTAATAGTTTCTTCCCATGTATGCACATTTTTGTGAAGGCATATTCAACTAACACTGAAATGAAACTTCTAAAAGAAAGATAACTAAAATAAAATTCATATCAATTAAAAATGTCAACCTTCTAAAGTATTTAAGCAGCAGTCTTTCATTGATACAAGTTTGATTAAGATGATGAAAGAATTTAAAACATTGTTGTTTATCTCATCAAGTATGCTTGCTATGTTTTGTAAGGTAGATCTAAGTGAGGCATTCCAGCTATCTTCTGTGATATAAAAGTTCATTAAAAATTTGGTGTTCAACTTGTTTTTTTCTTCCTGGAATGGATGAATTCTAATTAATTTTTTCCCCCCTTAATTTCGACTACCATGCCAGAAGATACGAATTTTACTTGTTTTTGTATAAATCAGACTTTCTTCTTAATTTTACTCTAAAATGTGACTCCCACTTTTATGGTGTGTAGAGCAAACTTTTTGGATGCTGATTTTATTTGCTTTCTTAATGAATTAGACCTTCTTGATGAATTTTTCGACTCTTTATTAGGGGATGATTGGTTCTTGAACTAGTATATATGTTTAATTGTACATTTCAATGGTAGCCAATAATTTTCTTTTTCTGGAAATATCTTATTTGTCACTAAAACTTTTACTTAAAATAAAAGGTTGATAACAATATTGTAAAATAAAGAGGAAAAGAAACAGCCAAAAAGTAAATAGTTATGAAGGGAAATTTGAGAACAAAAAAAGAATCAACAAATAAAGAAAAAAAGTAATAAGAATATGAATGATCAAGAAAGTAAAGAAGCCTGATAGAGAGTAAACAAGAATGTAGGAAGGAAGAAAAAAAGCTCAAAAAGAAAAAAAGAACAAACAGAGAATAAAAAACAAAAGAAAATAGAAACTAAAAGAAAATAAAGAAAGAACTAAAATGAAAGAAAATTCAGAAGAAAGAGAAAAAAATTGAAAGCAAAAAAAAGAAAAATAAAGAAGAAAGAAAAATAAAGAAAGAAACATTAAGAAGAAACAAAAAAGAACAAAGAGTTACATAATAAAGAAAAAAGAGACGAATAAAGTCGATGGAAAGAGAAATGATTTGCAAAAACAAAACAAAACAAACTAAATCAATGAAAATTAAACAAAAAAACTGACCTTATAATGACTGAATTTGTACTCTACTCAGTCCAATTTGTAAAACCTATTTTAACTTACATTTTATATATTTCAATAGAAAGGAAAACTATGCTAAATTATTTTATTATTTTCAAATGAAGGATGTTTGCTGGAAGGCAGCTTTTTTTTAAATTTAATTTACTAGAATCTGACTTTTGCATGTTTAGAAATCCTAGAAACAATTTCTCAGTAAAATATACAACAAAACTTCAACAAATTCCAATGTGAGGTGAAAGTCAAACTAACAAAAAATTGATGATTTGACTGCAAAACAAGAAGAGAAAAAAAAAAGGTGGGGAAAAGTTATTTGTCAGTGAAATTAGTAATTTTATAAGGTTGTAAGTTGGGAAAAAAAACATGTAAAACAGTAATAGTGGTATATTGAAGAAGTGAAAGGTTTAAAAGTGAAATATTTGCTGAAGATATGAAAGAGTTCATGAGAAAAGTAAAAATGGAAATATTGAAAGAAGAAAAGTAGAAAATATTAAAGAAAAGGAAGACCGATATAGTAGCATGGAAAAAAAGAGAAAAGATTAACAGAGGTAAATGAAAATAGGATGCAGAAGAAAAGAAATGTAGAAAATCAAAGGAGGAAATATTGAGTGAGAGTGAAACTAGGAAGCAGAGAAGAAGAGATGTGGAAAATGAAAGTAGGAAATATTGAGTGAAAGTGAAAATAGGAAGCAGAGAAAAAGAGATGTAGAAAATGAAAGTAGGAAGCAAAGAAGAAGTGATGTGGAAAATGAAAGTACGAAATATTGAGTGAGAGTGAAAATAGGAAACAATGGAGAAGAATTGTAGAAAATGAAAGTAGGAAATATTGAGTGAGAGTAAAAATAGGAAACAATGGAGAAGAATTGTGGAAAATGAAAGTAGGAAATATTGAGTGAGAGTAAAAATAGAAAGCAGAGATGCGGAAAATGAACGTAGGAAGCAGAGAAAAAGAGATGTGGAAAAATCTAAGAAGGAAATATCGAAAGGAAAAAAAGCTGGAAGAATAGTGATGGAAATGGAAATAGAAAAAAAAAGGCAAGAATAATGAAAGTAGGAAAGACAGGAAAAATTAAGGTAGGAAATACTGAAGGAATGAAAAGTAGGGCTGATAGTGAGGTAAGTAAAAGTTCAAAAGAATGAGCAAGGAATATAAAAGGAAAATAGGAATAGTAACAAGTATTAATTCAACCCCTCTAATATGGACATAATGTGACATAAGGTCAATTTTTAAGAGGGATAAAGGTGGCTGGTTGTTTGGGTGGTTGTTTTATAGTGTACTAACTCTTTTTGAGTCATTTAATGCCAAATTGAATTTCAAATAATTCAGTTTAGTTTAAGTATAGCATTTGTTTACAAATAGTTACACGTTGAAACAGTTCTATTTCAAACAATTCAGTTTAGCCTAAGCACACAGTTTAATTCTTTTTGAAACTCTTCAGTTTAGCATGAGTACATAGTTTCAATGTTAAAAACCTTTCCATTTCAAATCACAGAGTTTAGCTCTATTTAACCCATAGATAGGACCCTATCAGCTGCTACCACTCTGGGCCAGAATGAACCTATCAGAGATGACAATGAAGGGATACTCCACATTCCCCAAAGCTCCAGCATTACTGGAACTTCACTATCAGATTGTTTAGTGTCATATCAAGGACACTCATTGGGAAGGGTCTTACCCCACTGCAAAGAAGCAGTTGGTGTATTCTACAACCCCTGCCAACTGGGTAAGGGTAAAGATGGTTTGAATTCAGAATTTTCCTTCTTCTTTAGTGGTTGGCTAACCCAGGCTAAAGAACCACGTCTGCCCAACTATTCATATATAGCTTGTATAAAAATATGCAGAGAAAATTTGAGAAATACTGAGGAAAGGTAGAACAGGAAAGATAATGTCGAGAAAATCAAATGGGAAGTTGGAATAATGGTATGAAAAGTAAAATTAGAATAAAATAAAAGAGGAAAAGAGCAGATCAAGAAAATGAAAATAAAAGTGAAAGTATGAAAGAATAGGTTGGGAAAGTTTAACTTAGATCTATTGGTTGGAGAATTTGAAAGCAGAAAAAAATTAGTGAGGAGTCAGGGAGATAATTATAAGAGAAAGTAAAACAATACAAGAAAGTAACAAAACAAAATCAAAGTAGCATACATGTAGTGATATTGTACAAGTTAGAAACAGAATAAAGAGAACATGTCCTAGAAATATGAGGAGGTTAGTAAATAAGTTAGTTTGCAGTATACTAGAAAAGATGAAAATAATCAAGAAATATTGAGAGAAAGTAGACCAGTGTAAGAGAAATAAAATGCAAAGGGGAAAATTGCTGCATTTAAAAATTGATGCAAGAATGTAAACAAAATGAAAACATGAAATTATAATCAAATGATTGGAACATCCTTTATATAATTGTGTTTTGTAGCTGAAAACTTGCTCTGTTCAATAGTTTTGACATACTCTTTGTATTTGTTTTTATTACTGTACAAATAAAGAGAATCTTTCATATGATTGTGCTTTTCAGCCAGAAAATGTTTTATTTTCTGATAATTCATAATGATATGAAATATTGATAGTGAAAAATTTATCTAACTAATTTGATTCTATCTTGCTATGAAAACTCTTAGTTGTCACATTCTAAGATCAATAGAGTTGGTTGGTTGGTTGGTTGGGTTTTATGGCATATCAACCTTTGTAGGTTATTTAACACCAAATCCATTTTTATACAAATTATCTGTTCTATTTCAAACAATTTATTTTAGCATGAGTACATGGTTTAATTGTCTAAAATATTTCTATTTAAAGCTATTCAATTTATTCAAATAGTTCTAATTCAGCTAAGTATAAGTACAGATTTTATTCACATGGTTAAGTGTCAAAACAGTTCTATATTAAACAATTCAGTTTAGGCTAAGTACAGTTTCCATTTCAGAAAATTTAGTATAGCGTAAGCACACAGTTTAAATGCAAGTGCAGTTTAATTTTCAAAAACATTTCTATTTCAAGCTATTCAGTTTAGTCAAACACTTCTCATTCAAACAATTTAGTTTTGCATAAGTATGCAGTTAGTTCTATTTAACCCATAGATAGGGCCCTATCAGGTGCTACCATTCCGGGCCAGAGTGGACCTGGGAGCAATGGCAATGAAGGTGTGCTCCGCATTCCCCAAAGCTCCAGCCTTATTCAAACCTCACCATCAGAATGTTTAGTGTCATATCCAGGACACTTGTTGGGTGGGGGTTACCCCTCTGCAGAGGTGCAGTCAGTGTATTCTACAGCCCAAGTCGACAGGGCAAGGATCAATAGAGTAAACACTTAAAATTGGTGTAAGATATAAATAAGGTTAAGGAAGGTAGAATGAATGTTGTTGTTTGGTTTGAGTAGGTTCGTGATATGAATAGTCTTGATAGTAAAAAGAAAAAACTTGAGGATCTTTACGTTCTTATCCAGAAGAAAATCAGAGGGAAATGCAGTAAATAAAATAGAATAACAACATAAAACTCAAGAAAACAGAAAATGATCAGTAACATTCATATAACTACTGTTTTAAATGGAGTGGGATGGAAAATAGTTTCTTTGAAAAAAAAAACAAAATTGAAAAAATAAACGAAAAAAAAAAAACCAAACAACCAACCTCCCCTCCAAACAGCAGACATTGAAACCATCTTTGAGAATGATGTGTAGGAGGTGATGTTTAATGATAGTCTTTAGAATGACAAATAAGATGGTTGGAGATTTACATGAAATATATGTTTATACTGATTTACTTTCAGTGCAATATATATAACTCTGGTAAAAAAAAAAAAGAAAAAGAAATAGGATTTATCAAGAACGAAGGAAGATCTATTATCATTGTTTTGTTGCAATTTGAGTTAATCTAAATTTTTTAAAACTTTCTATAATATGCAAATCTATAATGAATTTATTGGTTGAAAAAATCTGGCAGCCATTTTGAACAAAACATGAAGGGAATTCATACCTTCAATGCTATCATTTGGTTATTCCTATTACTCATCAGAAGGAAGAGGAGATGGTAGAAATGAAGGAGGAAATGGATACTACTGATGAAAAATCAAGATAATAGGAATGAAGAAAGAGAAGAAAACAAAAGAATAGAAAAAGAGAATAAGGAGTGGAAGAAACAAAAGCAGAAGTAGTGGAGAAAAAAGAATGAGAAGGATGGGGATGAAGAAAAATATAGAGGTAGAGTTGGAGAAGGAGGAGGGAAAAGAAGAAAGAGGGTAGTGATGAAGATGAAGTAAAAGATGAATACAGGTGTGGAAGAATAAGAAAAAGGATTTGACGAAGAATGAGAAACAACCAAAGAAGTAGAAGTATTAGGGAATTACTTCTGAGGGTTGGTTGGTTGATTGAGTTTTGTAGCTTATCAAACCTTTTAGTTTATTCATTGCCAAATCCTGTTTATATACATGGAATATATATGATTTGTAAATAACATTTTAAATAAACACACTGTTAAATGGTTTCCAGCTCTGCTATTTATCATGAATAATTCTATTTGATAATAATCATTTGTTTGTATACAGTTTTATAGTTTCAAGTATAGCTATGTAACACTAACAATTCAATATTAGTCATTTGTTTGCCCACAAGTGGTTAAACAGTTGTATTTGACCCTTTGATAGCACTATAACTGGTACTATCTCTCTGGGTCCCAGTAGACCCGAGAATAAAGACAATTAATAGGTTCTCTATATTTCCCAAAGCTCCAGGACTGAAGCCTCACCATCAGATTCAGTTTTGGTTCGGTTTAATGTTTTCAAGTATTGCTATGTATCACTAACAATTCAATTAAACATTGGTCATTTGTTTAAACACAGCAGAATGTAAAAACAGTTCTATTTCTAACAATTCTGTTTTGCATAAGTACACAGTTTAAATGTCAAACAGTTGTATTGGACCCAGAATAAGACCCTATCAGATGCTACCACTCCATGCCAGAGTGGACCTGGGAGTGATAGCTATGAAAGGGTACTCTACATTCCCCAAAGCTCCAGCATTACAAAAGCCTCACCATCAGATTGTTAGTCCCATATCCAGGACACTAAGAAGCTTTACCCCTCTGCAGACTGGGCCAATATTCGGTTTGGTGTCATATCCAGGACAGTAGATGTGAAGAAGAAGAATGAGAAGGACATTATTGAAAAAAAAAAGAAGGATAATGAGCACGAAAAATAAGGGGATAGGCTTGAAGAAGGATGAGGACCCAACCACTAACAAAATTTCTTAAGAATCTTCAAATTATTTGCTAAGTAACTGTCAAATTCAGTCACCCATTTTAACTTGGATTGGGTGGATGGATAATATGAGGTAAGACAACAAATTAAATATTCTGCTTGTTTGCTTTCGCTTTCTTCACTTTTTGTTCTCCTTTCTATGGTTTTTATATTTTTTTCTATATTTGCTCATGGTATTTTTAAAAATACAAGTTCAGTATTTTTAGCATGTCCAGATGTGTGTCTGCATAGTTCTGGAAATTCTCAAAATGATACTTATATGTACATACATGGATGTTTATGTGTATATATTTAAAGAGAGATAAAGACTAAGTCCTATAGACTCTCATTCACACATACTCATGTATGCAGATGATAATATATATATATATTATAGAGAGAGAGTAAAAAGTTCAATCAAGAAGTAAATGACTTCTTTTTATAATTCTTATAAACTTTTTATTTTTATTTTGAAGAGTCAAAGAAAACTGACAAACAATATAGCAAATATATTGAACCATTAAATGAATACATAGAGTAACTTAGATCAAGGTCCTTTATATATATTATATATATATATATATATATATATATATAAAGACACTCCCAATAAATATAAATAAAACTCACAGTAACAAACAACCTAACAAACAATTCAGTTTTGTAGAAGTAGTTTTTTGTTAACACACAGTTAAATGTCAAAACAGTTCTATGTCAAGCAATTCAGTTTAGCCCAAGTACACAGTTTAGTTCTATTTGATTTATAGATATGACTCTATCAGGTAATACCATTCAGGGCCAGAGTGGACCTGGGAGTGATCGTCTGTAATCCCTAAAGTTCAAGCATTATTAAAGCCACATCATCAGATTGCTTAGTGTCATATCAGGACACTCATTGTGGGAGGTGTCTTACCCCTCAGCAGAGGTGTATTCTAGCGACCCAGCTGACTGGGAAATTTTAAACTTTAGTATTAAGATCAACATACCCTTTTGATTAAATTCAGGCATTGTGGATTGATTGTATTTCTTACTTTAACAATTAACCTTTATTTTAGTTATTGCCTTCCCCAATATTTTTGCTTTTCTTTTGGCAGTTATCTCTGTATTTATCATTTTTCTTCATGGTGCTATTTCTTGGATAGTTTTTAGCATTCAAATATTTACAAAATATAGAAGATAGTATTCCTCTTTGGTTTTTTGTAGAAATCTTTTTCCAAACCAAAATACATTCAAAATATTTATATAAAATAAATAAACTTTATTTTACCACATTGAAGAATCCATTGCCTACCCTCAGGTCTTATTTGCCAGTTCTTTTCTGTTCCTACCAAACAGTTCTGGGGTTAACCATTTTAATTTTCATAATATTAAACATGTGCAGCACTGGATGAGAACACAGCTTTTTTTTTCCTTTTTGCCTTTTACTTCAGTCAATTAATATATAAGTATGTACAGATGCATTGTATAATTAAATGTACTTATGTTTACATGTATTAATATGACAACATTTTTACCAAAATTAATTTGCCCAGTTGGCTGGGGCTGTAGAATACACTGACTGCACCTCTGCAGAGGGGTAAGACCCCCCCCCATGAGTGTCCTGGATATGACACTGAACAATCTGATGGTAAGGTTCCAATAATGCTGGGGCTTTGGGGATGCAGAGCACCCCTTTATTGCCATTGCTCCCAGGTCCACTTTGGCCCAGCATGGTAGTACCTGATAGGGCCCTATCTATGGGTTAAATAGAACTTATGGTATACTTATGCAAATCTGAATAGCTTGAAATAGAAATGTTTTTGACAATTAAACCATACTTACATTTAAACTGCATGTTTATGCTGAACTGAATAATTTGAAATGGAACTGTTTTTTGACATTGAAACTGCACTTACACTCAAGTGGTTAGTTTAATATAGAACTGTTTTAAGATTTAACTCTGTGTAAACAACATCTGTACTTATACTTAGCTGAATTAGAACTGCTTGACTAAACTGAATGGCTTGAAATAGAAATGTTGTTCACAATTAAAATGTACTTACATTTAAACTGCGTGCTTATGCTAAACTGAATTGTTTGAAATAAAACTTATTATTTACATAAAAATAGATCTGGCATTAAATAAGCTACAAAGGTTGATATGCCATAAAACCCAACCAACCAAGAAAATTAATACAAAATATCAGTAAAACAAATCCAACAGATTGAAAGAAAAACTTATTTTTCTTGAATCAGGATCTTCGTAGTGTCATTAATGAATCGTGGAACATAGAGGATGGACTGTAAAGTTTACATGATGACGTCATATTGGCTGTTGATGACCTTTTTGACCAATGGGATCCAAGCACAGCAACACTGATGCAAGCAGTGGGCGGACTTTAAGAGAGGGCTGTGTTGAAAAATAAATCTCATTCAGTCGTATTCGATGAGAGTATTTTGGTCACCCTATGAACTTTTCAGTTGACTCTTGTACATTACTCTTTAAGAATAATCTTTAGTTATATCACACAGCAATAATAGCAATCAGAAAACAGATTTTCTGATAATTTTCCCATTAAAAATTCAAAAGTTTTCAAGCAACTGGCATTCACCATCTGTTCCCGTGAGGATTTACATCAGCAAATTCCTTTATCAGTTTAAAAAGACAATATCATAGTATCTATTGAAACTGTGTAGGTGAAACATGTTATATGAATTATTAATTTAAACAAGTTCGTTTTCACTATTCAATCATATTTCTTAACCACATTGTTAAATATCATTATCAATATTCTTCTTCACACACATATGTATATATATATATATATATCCATACAAGCACCTACATGTTTAGTAGAATGGTTCTCATCATAGGGAATGGAATAGGCAACCTAACTTTAAATTCTGAATAAGGCTTTTTGTATTTCATTTCATGCTCATACCTTTGGGCAAGGCATGAAACCATTACATTCTCTCCAGCAATGGGTAAATAGGAGAGACTAGGTTCTTCAGCCTTGATAAAGTAACTCGTATATGAGAAAAAAAATTCTTATTTTATACCAGCTTTACACTGCTTCAAGCTTGTGTCAAATCCTGCCAGTGAAGGACTTATCTGATAAATACATATAGACATATTTTCATTTACATATATATTAAGTAAAAGTAAAGTTGGCAACCATAGTTGAAGGCAACCAGAAGGCTCCCTTTTTAATAGGTACAACACTGAGGTGTTTGGGAGGGTACTACTCCTTTCCCTGGATTACTTCACTTTATCCTTGATACATACCTCATATTGCTGAGTGTAAAGCAAGGGGGTATCAAGTACCATTTTAAAAGTCTTTGGTATGATGCAACCTGGGATTGAACCCAGGTCTCCTGGACCATAGGTGAACACTCTACCCACTAGCCCAGTCAATTTATATATATATATATATATATATATAAAGATATTGCATCAGAACTAATATATGAAAATAAAAGTATACATAGTTCATTGGAAATGGTAAAGGATCTTTTTGTGGGCAAATTCCTTAATTATATTTAATGGCACCTCATATAACTTGATCTGTTTCTCTCTCTCTCTCTCAGTTTTTCCTTACCGATATGTTTATTCCTTTGATGGTTTCATCTCTTCATTTTTTTTGGTTTCCTTAATTGTTGCTTATCTATCTGGTGGTTTCGTACACAACTCAGTAAAAAAACAACAAATTCAAGTGCCATTTCATTATCAGCAACATTAAGATATTACAAATCTTTTTGTACACACTGTTAATCCCATAATCTATTAAATAAATAAGGATATAATGAATGCATTTCAGTAAATTTCAACAAATTAAATTTACAAAGATATAATAAAGGAAACATGAATCTTGTGGCAGATTGAAATTAAAAAAAAAAAAAAAAAAGGTAAAGTGTATAATGCCAGTTTAAAATAAATATGACAAGGCTAAATTTCAATCTGTCATATGTCCATGCATTTAATTCACCTGATTAAGGTCAAATAATTTTACAACATTTTCAGGGATTTATTTCAACCTCCAGTTCATACAGAAAGAAGCTAAGATTGATCATTTAAAAATTTTCTTTTGTTATTTCTATAAATTTAAAAAGGTTCCAAAAGCCGAGAATATCTGAAGATTTTTGTCTTGAATGCTATTGCCATTATCTGTGCGTGTGTGTATTTTCATTGTACATGTAACTCTACGAATTTAAGGATATATATATATATACTGGCCCATTGACTTAGTCGGCAGAGTGTTTGCCAATGGCCTGGGAGACTGGGATTCAATCTCAGGTTGATTCAAACCAATGACTCAAAAATGGTACTTCATACTGCCTTGCTTAACACTCATCATTATAAGTTGCGGATCAAGGGTAAAGTGAAGCAATCCAGGGAAAAGAGTTGCACCCTCCCCAAGTAGCTATTGAAAAGGGAGCCTTCGTGCTGCTCTTGACTACTGTTGCCAACAAATGAATAGCACCACTAAGAGATTGGTATTTTTTAAGGAACTATTTACTTATTTTGTTCTTACATACATGTATGTTTCTAGCTTTTTGCTTTTGTCAGACAACATGTGGCACAAGGCCATGTGAAGGAGCACTTAATGAGAGTGGATGTAAAAATGAAAATAGGTTTGCTTCTCCTGAATGAACTTGCTTATGATACTAGCATCCAGAGTCTCTCAATAATAAGGACTCCTCTCCTGTCATTTTTGCAGCTTTAGATTTTTTTCTGACAATATTTGCACCATTGTCAAATAGACTTTGTAATGAATATCATACCCAATATAAAGAAATCTTCAGCTTTTTAGCAATTTGTCTTTGAGAGTAGCTTTTGAATAAAATTTCCATTTGAGCTAATACTTAGCTTAGCTGCTTTGATTTTATTATTTTGTGCAAATTACTGAAGAATAAAAAAATTAATTAAAGAAAAGTCTAAAAATGTTCCAAGGGCACAATCTATTTTTTTTTTTGTCTTCTCACGGAGACAGCTTTATTGGAGTCAAAATGAGTGTCCCTTTTAAACAACAACTAATGATACAACCTAAGTCAGAGATAAATAAAACATATAGAATCTCTATCAACATTTAACTTCATCATCATCATGTCGCGCCGCCTGCGCGGATATCCCTGACCGTCTCTCGCCATTTCTCCCTATCATTCATCGCCTCCGGCAGGTCTTCAGGATTACAACCCGTGTCCTCACATAGCTGCTGTATGTAAGTTCGTGCTGGTCGTCCCACTCTTGCACATCCATGAGTGGGGGTCCACAGGAGTACATCGCTTATGAGCTCGTCCTTGCTTCTCCAGCAGTGTCCTGCGTGTCTGGTTCGTCGAACTTGTATAGTTTTTGTGATGGGGGGCAAGTGTCCGTATAGTTGGAGTCTCGTGGGGTGTTGTCGCCAGGACTTGTTTAATACTGCTCTCAACATTCTTGTGTAATTTCCGTCCAGCCTCCTCTCCAGCCGTTTCGTAAGCGTCCATGTGGTGCATCCATATAGCAGTATCGACACAACCGCTGCCTGGAAGAAACTGCGTTTCATTTTATCTGTTAGGTCCAACTTCCATATGATCGAGAGCCTATCGATAGCTGTCCATGCCTTCGTCAGTCGTGTGTCGATGTCCTTCTCGGTTGATGAGACGCTGCTTCCTAGGTAGGTGAATTTGTCGACTAGTTTCAGAGAGGCTCCGTCTAGTGTGGCAATGTTGCCTGTTTGGTTGTAACACATATATTCGGTTTTGTTTGCATTGACATGTAGGCCAATGCCAGCTGCAGCTCGTTCCAGACTATGTAGTAGTGTCTCTGCTTGATTAGGCGTATTCGCTAGTAACGCCAAGTCATCAGCGTAGTCGGCGTCCGTGATTGTTTTTGCGGGGTACCTTTTGCTTCTTCTCTTAGTCAGCTCGAAGCCATTTTCTCTGATTTTGTCTATCGAAGTCCTAAGCACATAGTCTAGACAGATGATAAAGAGGTACGGGGCTAGTGTGTCTCCTTGTAGTACTCCTGCAAAGTTGACAATTTTGGGACTAAAATTGAATTGTTTGGTAAAAATCAAGCACAGCCAGAAACTCTAGAAACACCAACCACCGTGAAAAACATGGGAACTGGCAATCTTATGTTTCGTCGGTGTTTTTGTGGAAATGGAATGGGCCATTTATTTAAAATTGTCAGACCTTAATAAAAAGAAAAAAAAAAGAAAAAAAATGAGTACCATGCTATTTTAAAGGAAAATCTACAAGATTCTGGCTGAGATCTTTTTTTTTCAAAGACAATGTTTCACTTTTGAACATGATAATGATCTTAAACACACAAGTGCACTGGAAAAAATTTGACTCAAAGATAACAAAATCAATGTCTTACTTTAGTGTGCAATGAAACTAGACATAAATCCAATAGAAAATTTGAGGTGAGTACCCAATGTTAGGTTTCATTCAAGACAACCTTTAAATTCAATAAAGTTAGAATGGTTTGCTTTTGAGGAATGGAAAAATATATCTAAATAAATTTCTAGTAAGTTAATTACTAACTGAAGAAAATGTTTTAAGTTATTGACCAGAAAGGCAATACTATCGACATCAGAAGAATATAGATAATTTTCTTTCTGTCTCTCTTATTCCTGTTAAATTCATAATGTTGCTATAGTGAATATAAAAAGTTCATGAAATGGAAGATTAGTATTTATTTAGTGCCTAAATCATATTTTAAAATATTATATACAAAATTATGCTAGATGCTCTTAAGGCTTAACTTATTGTCATAGGAAGTGGATGTGGTTACCAAAGTTTAAATCTTGAATGGGGCTGTTTGCAAAAAAAGTAAGAAACAATGAAATGGCAATGTAGGAGATTATATATATATATATATACACACACACACACACACACACCCTTACAAAGTACTAATACATTCAGCAAAGGTATGAATCCAATTATTCTCCTTCCAGATATGGATTAATAACCAGGAAGATTTAATTCTTTAATCTTGCAATATCAATCGGTCTTGGAGAAGGAAAAGTTTGAATTTAAATTTGTTAAACTCGGCTCAAAAATCAACCTTCCCTGCATCTTGCCCATGCAAAGGTGTAAGGTAAATACTTATATATAATTATGTTTCAATATTGGAAAATGAATTACGTTATTTTAGATCAAATTTATGTATAATTGTGTGCCT
The DNA here is from genome assembly GCA_963585895.1 of Sepioteuthis lessoniana. Lineage (NCBI taxonomy): Eukaryota > Metazoa > Mollusca > Cephalopoda > Myopsida > Loliginidae > Sepioteuthis > Sepioteuthis lessoniana. Next base: position 85,235,564 of record OY757919.1, on the reverse strand, counting down.
CATGGTATAATATGTAAGTTGGCCAACCATAGTCGAAGGAGATCCGAAGGCTCCCTTTTCAATAGCTACTGCACCAAGGTGTAGGGCAGGGTGCTACTCCTTTCCCCGGATTGCTCCACTTGCCCTTGATCCATACCTTATAATGCTGAGTGTTAAGCAAGAAGGTATCAGGTAGCAATTTTTGAATTTAGTAGGATTTGACCTGAGATTGAACCCTGGTCGCCTGGGCCATTGGGGCAAACACTAACCATTCTCTGAAAATTTCAGTAAAGTATGTAGAATATTATGTGTACAAATCAAATAGTACTAATTTAATGTGAACAAATGTACCCAATGTAAGTATATATATATATATATATATATATATATGCACATTTACACAAATTCAAATATGAAAAATTATCAAGTTTAAATATCAAATCAAAGTTCAACTCACAACAATATGTCAAAAAATGAATATACAGATTCCTCCTTGCATGCATATATATGAATAATTTCCATGTGTCTGTGGATGGGAATTCTTGCAGTCAAATTTTAAGTGCTGTCACTATTTCAAATATTTTCTAAAATAAATTTTGGAAACTGCCTATTTCTTGTGTACAGTCATAAATTTAAGTATGTGATTATATGTATGTATGTATATGAGGGTTGTTCAAAAGGTTTAAAGTCAGAAAGAAGAGCCTTTCCAGAACATTTTTGTTGTGACAACACACGACTTCTTATAAATCTTGAAAAAATAAATCAGATTGCTGTCTAAATTTTTGTACTGGTGAGGCCCAAACAAAAGTGGGAGGTTTGTGATAAATCTAAAATTGGGATGATAGTTTGGTTTGGTTAGATGGCATATCAACCATTGTAGGTTATTTAATGCCAAATCCTTTTTATACATATATATTAAATATATATGATTTGGTTTGGTTGGGTTTGGTTTTATGGCATATCAACCATTGTAGGTTATTTAATGCCAAATCCTTTATATATATATATATATATTAAATATATATGATTTGGTTTGGTTGGGTTGGGTTTTATGGCATATCAACCATTGTAGGTTATTTAATGTCAAATCCTCTTTATATATATATTAAATATATATGGTTTGGTTTGGTGGCATATCAATCATTGTAGGTTATTTAATGCTAAATCCTCTTTATACATATATATTAAATATATATGGTTTGGTTTGATGGCATATCAATCATTGTAGGTTATTTAATGCCAAATCCTCTTTATACATATATATTAAATATATATGGTTTGGTGGCATATCAATCATTGTAGGTTATTTTATGCCAAATCCTCTTTATACATATATATTAAATATATATGGTTTGGTTTGATGGCATATCAATCATTGTAGGTTATTTAATGCCAAATCCTCTTTATACATATATATTAAATATATATGGTTTGGTTTGATGGCATATCAATCATTGTAGGTTATTTAATGCCAAATCCTCTTTATACATATATATTAAATATATATGGTTTGGTTTGATGGCATATCAATCATTGTAGGTTATTTAATGCTAAATCCTCTTTATACATATATATTAAATATATATGGTTTGGTTTGATGGCATATCAATCATTGTAGGTTATTTTATGCCAAATCCTCTTTATACATATATATTAAATATATATGGTTTGGTTTGGTGGCATATCAATCATTGTAGGTTATTTAATTCCAAATCCTCTTTATACATATATATTAAATATATATGGTTTGGTTTGGTGGCATATCAATCATTGTAGGTTATTTAATGCTAAATCCTCTTTATACATATATATTAAATATATGATATCTAAACATATGTTGTAGATAATATTTTTGAATGAGTTTGAGCTCATCTTTTTAGCACACAGTTGAATGGTTTCACTGAGTTCTATCTATTATGAATAATTCTATTTATTATAAATCATTCATTTGCACAGTTAAACGTTTTAAAGTATGGCTTTTTAATCTTAATAATTCAATTAAACATCAGTCATTTGTTTACACACAGTTAAAAGATCAAACAGTCCTATTTTATGCAATTCAATTTAGCATAGGTTATCTGTTTGCATGTAGTTTAAATGTCAAACAATTCTATTTGACCCAAAGATAGAGCAACTCCAGGCCAGTGTGGACCGGGGAGCGATGGCAATGAAGTCCCCTAAGCTCTAGCATTACTGGCACTTCACCATTGGATTGCTAAGTGTCATAGCCAGAACACTTTTTGGAGGTGTGGATCTTACCTCTCTGCAGAGATGCAGTCACTGTATTCCACAGCCAACAGGGCTATAATATCTGGGAGAGGCTTAGAACTTTTTGAATAACCCTTGTGTGTGTGTGTATGTATATATATATATATATATATATATATATATATATATATAGAGAGAGAGAGAGAGAGAGAAATACACATAAATACATATACAAGGAACATTCAAAATGAAATTTGCCCAAGGAGTTCCCGCTGAATATTTTTCAAAGAAATTAATCGTAATAGGTCTTTTCATGTCCCGAAGACAGACTGACAACATCACCTTCTTTACTTTCTGCTGTGCCAAGAACTTTTTCTTTACTGGAGAGTCAGTGTGTTTCCACTTTATAGACAATCTTTTTGATTTGGGTTCCTAGTCATAAACCTATGTCTAACCCATTTGTTAATATTTTTTATTCTGACAAAAACAACTTTCTCCAAACACATCCCACTTTCTTTTGTAAATATTCCATGGTTTGAACTTCTCAGCCACCAAAAATTTAAAGATAGACCTCTGTTTAAGCCTGGAGCATTGTTTGATTTTCTGGAATTTTGAATAATGTCAAGACGAATAATTTTGGGGGATTAGAATAATTTTTGCTACAAACCTATTTCAGCAATGCAGAGTTGACATCTATGGAAAAAATCTAAAAAAAAAATCCCAAAAAACTTAGCTTTAAAAAAAAATTCCTCTTATTTATTCAATGACGCTTGTATGCATGCATGTATGTGCATATATCACACATTTGCCTGAATTGCATTGCAGCCATTTACTTAAATAGTTATAGAAGGGAACTCCAGACATTAGTGCTATGAAAACAAATATTTGGTTGAAAAATTTTTATTCTTTAAAAATGAACACATGGAATTAAAAATAAAAAAAGATGGAGTAAGTATAAAGATAGGACTTTTAAAAAAATCCCTTTTTTTCTTTGGCTCCCATTTCTTATCGTATTTTCAAATTTCCTTCCTCCCCTGCACAATTGCTCTTCTCTTTCTTCTTCATATCCCTGGCAAATATTTCACTTATGATTTTGTAGCCAAAAAACATTTTCTTCATTGTTAGCCCTTGCCAATTGTTGTGGCTTCATGTGCTCCCATAAAATTGGAAACATTTAGAAGATAACTTCATTTAAAAGGGAACAACATTACATTATGTGCAAGGCAATACATTGTAATGGACTTTTTGATTTTATTTGGCTTTTAGACTCCATTTTATCCAAGAAACATTTCTATGCACAAGTGTGATTCCATTTTTCATATTTTTCAATTGATGGAACATAACATTTTCAGCGTGCTGCTTTATAACATACATGCATACATATATATATATATATATAGTCGCATGAGTATATATATATATATATATATATATATATGCAAATATATGCTTATATATATATATATATATATATATAATGCTTACACACACACACACACATATATATATATATATATATATATATATATATATATATATATATATATATATATATAAATCAATCCAGCTATTATCTGATATAATTACTTTCATGATCTGAAATCTATTAGTATTAACCACTGAATCGAGTGCATTGACAGAAAGTCTAATATTTGTACAAATATTTTTTCATGATTAAAGCTATGAATACACATGCACTTATATCTATATATAAACATATGCTTATATATATATATATATATATATATATATATATATATATATATATATATTCTCACACACACACACACATTATATATATACATATATATACTCACATGTGTATATAATCTATATATATATGCTCGTGTGTGTGTGTGTGTGTGTGTGTGTGTGTATATATATATATATATATATCAACCAGTGAATCAAGTGCATTGACAGAAAGTCTAATACTTGTACAAATATTTTTTTATCATTGAAGCTATGAATACACACAAGCACACACAAATATATAAGTTGAAAAAAAATTATACAGCAAATAGGAATGATTTGTTGATTTCTTGTTCGTTCACAGATTATTTTAATCTTAAATCATCTTCAGGAGAAAAGTTTTTGTAGTTTCATTTTTGAATAAGTTGAGATGTTATAAAAAAAGTAAGAAACAATGAAATGGTAATGTAGGAGATTATATATATATACACACACCCTTTATATATGAACATATATGTATATACAAACACACAAAAATTTATATATATATAAGTTAGAAGTGTTGAATTCAAGCTCATCCGATGATTCAAAGCACACAACTTTGAGTCATAAACCTAATACATTTTCATATAAATAAAGATATTGTTCTGCATTTTCATACACAGAGCATCAAAGATTTTGCAAATTAAAAGCACTTTCAGAGTTAAAGTTTTATCTTAATGGTAATCCTTTCTCAGTGTGTAGTGTACCGATATATATGTTTGTTTGTTTGTTGGTTATTTAATGGCATATCAAATGTCTCGGGTTATTTAATGCCAAATCTATCCTTTTAGAAGGATAGTAGTGATACTATTTAACCCATTGGATAAGGGGGTTCATATTTATCTGAAAGTGAACGTAATCGCGTGACTGGAGTTTGAACTCGTTTACTCTGATTCGGTAGTCCAGCGTGTGTGAGTATGTATGTTGGTTGGGTTTTATAACATATCAATCTTAGGTTATTTAACATCAAATCCATTTTTATGAAAATTGTTCTATTTTAAATAATTCAGTTTAGCATAAGTACGCAGTTTAAATGCAAGTACAGTTTCTCAAAAACATTTCTATTTCAAGCTATTCAGTTTAGTCAGTTCTAATTTAAACAAATCAGTTTAGCATAAATATGCAGTTATTTCGATTTAACCCATAGACATTTTTATACAAATAAACAGTTCTATTTCAAACAATTCAGTTTAGCATTAGAACACAGTTTAATTGTCAAAAACATTTCTACTTCAAGCTATTCTATTTAGTCAAAGAGTTTTATTTCAGACAATTCATTTTAGTTTAATTTTTGTTTACACACAGTTAAATGTCAAAACTGTTTTATTTCCAACAATTCAGTTTAGCATAAGTATACAGTTTAAATCTCAAACCAGTTTTATTTCAAGCAATTCCCATTAGCAGAAGTATACTGTTTAGTTCTATTTGACCCGTAAATAGGGCCCTACCAGGTGCTACCACCCTGGGCCAGAATGGACTAGGGAGCAATGGCAATGAAGGGGTACACCCCATTCTCCAAAAGCTCCAGCATAACTGGAACCTCACCATCAGATTGTTTAGTGTCATATATAGGACACTCGTTGGGGAGGTGTCTTACCCCTGTGCAGAGATGCTGCGCTGTATTCTACAGGCCCAGCTGACTGGACCAGATTTCTGACTGCGAAATATAGAAACTATTAGCCTTTATCAATTTTTGTGCAACATATGTATGTATGTATGTATGTATGTATGTTTTAGTCTAAGGCCATCTAGTGTTTTGTAAACAATCGGGTGTGGGTTCCAGTAATTTCAATCTGTACATCTGCTGCCAAACAGTGAGCTTTATGGTATAATATGCAGAGTGGGTTTTGGAAAAAGTAATATTTGGGGAAAATATGTGCATTTTATATGAGAGATTGCTCTTGCCTTTTCCATATATTCATTTTATATGATCTTGGCATCATATATATATATATATGTATATATATATAAAGATTGACAGAAAACAAAAAGGTGATGCTGATTTCAACTTGGGTACAGTATGTACAACTGAACAAGTATTGTTGCTACACTCTTTATTTCAGCATATATATATATATATATATATATATATATATCATCATGTTGTGCTGCTTGCATGGATTTCCCTGACTCTCTCTTGCTATCTGTTTTTATCATCCTTCGCTTCTGGCAGATCTTCTGACTCCATCCTGTGTCTGTACAGAGCTTTTGTAGATGAGTTCTAGCTTGCACATCCATGTGAAGGGGTCCATAGGAGAACGTCACTTATGAGTTTGCCCTTGCTCCTCCCATATGTCTTGTTCTTCATATTTGGATGGTCTTTGAGATGGGTGGTAAGTGGCTGTACAGCTGCTATTTTGTTGTATGTTTCTTCCAGGATTTGTTTAATATTACTTGTAGCATCTTTGTGCTATTGCCATCAAGCTTTTTCTCTATACACTTAGTCAGCATCCAAGTGGTGCATCTATACAGTAGTATGGACATGGCTGCTGCTTGGAAAAAAGTGCATTTTATTTTATTGGGTAGGTCTGACTTCCATATGACCAATAGCCGATCAATAGCTGTCCATGTCTTCGCTAGTTGTGCATTGATAGCATTTCAGTAGACGAGACACTGCTTCCAAGGTCAGTGAACTTGTCCATAAGTTTTAGAAAGCCACCATTTAAGGTGGAGATATTTCCACTTACTCTGTGTGTGTGTGTGTGTGTGTGTGTGTATATATTTACTTACATATACACACTATAATCTATATTCTGGATATGACAATTTTATTTTCTACCAGTGGATATATATATATATTGGGTATTGTTGGAAAGTAATTATATTTTACCAGGGCAGAAATAAAACAAATAATTATGGAATCTATTTGAATATGATCATCAAAAATATATTTGTCTTCATTTTCAATGACTGCAGCTCGAGGAGCGGGCAAATTTTTTTTCCATATGTAAATAAATCTGGGTTTTTCTACCACAAATATTTCAAAGACCATTTTTCATTTCTTCTTTGTTTCTGAATATTCTTCCATTTATGAAATGTCCTAGGAATTGAAACAAATGAAATTATGTAGATGCTAAATCTGGTGAGTATGGACAATATGGAAGAAATTTCCATACTTATCGCTGGTTTGTTGGGCTGCTGTCATTGAAAATGAAGGTAGTTAAATTTTTGGTGAAAATATTTAAATAAATTTTACTTACATTTGTTTGCATATCTTCTCTGGTAAAGTCTAATTACTTTACAAACACTTCCATTTATATATATATATATATATATATATATATATATATATATATATATATATATATATATATATATATGTGTGTGTGTGTGTGTGTATATAATGTAAATCTTATAGTGTCATTCTTGATATGTTCGCCTTTTAGATTCCAAAAACTGAATTGGTCAGTTTGGTTTATGGCTTGTCAATATTTAATTGGTTGATAAAGACAATCTGACAATTATACTAAACTTTTAGGACAAAATTGAATCTGCACAAACATTTTAAACAGGTAAAGATATCATTATCTTAAACAGATTTATTTGACCAATAAATTTGTTTGGTTTGGTTTGGTTTAGTTTTTTGGCCTATCAACCATTGTAGGTTATTTAATGCCACATCCTGTTTATACATATATATCAAATATATATAGATAATTTGCAAACACATTTTGTTGATAACTTTCTGAAATGAGCCCGAGTTCTTTTCTGCACAGTTAAATAGCTTCAAGTATTGCTATCTAGCAATCACAATTTAACATCACTCACTTTGTTTTATTTGACCCATAGATAGGACCCTGTCATGTGCTACCACTCTGGGTTAGAATGGACTAGGAAAGCAATGGTAATGAAGGAGTATTCCACATTACCCAAATCTCCCAGGCTGGAGTCTCGTCATCAGATGGTTTTATGTCAAATCCAGATCACTCGTTGGGTGGAGGTCTTATCCCTCTGCAGAAATGCAGCCAGTGTATTCTACCGCCCCAGCCAATTGGGCTGCCATAAATTGGAACCCAACAGGTATTGTCACACTGGATCAGAATTGGCTTGTAAGTAATAGTAACTAAGATAATCAGTTGTACTGCAAATAATTTAGTTTAGCATTCAAAAACAGTTCCATTTCAAGCAATTCAGTTTAGCGTAAGTACACAGTTTAATTGTCAAAAACATTTCTATTTCAAGCTATTCGGTTTAGTTAAACAATCTAATTTAAACAATTCAGTCCAGTATAAAGTAAGCAGTTTAGTTCTATCTAACCCATAGATAGGGCCCTATCAGGTGCTACCACTCTGGCCCTGAGTGTAACTGGAAGCAATGGCAATGAAGGGGTAGTTCACATTCCCCAAAGCTCCAGCATCACTGGAACCACACCATCAGATTGCTTCGTGTCATAGCCAGGACACTTGTTGGGAGGTGGGGTCTGATCCCTCTGCAGAGGTGCATTTGGCGTATTCTACAGCTCCAGCAGACTGGGCAATTAAATAAATGATTTGTTAACACATTTTGTTGATTACATTTTTAAATGAGCCTGAGCACATTCTTTTTCACACAGTTAAATTGTTTCACTTATTTTTATCTAATACAAATAATTCTATTTACTATTAATCATTTGTTTGCTCACAGTTTGATATTTTTAAGTATTTCTATGTATCAATAACAATTCAATTAAACATCAGTCATTTGTATACACACAGTTAAATGTAAAACAGTTCTATTTCTAACAATTCAATTAAGCTTAAGTACACTGTTTAAATGTCAAACAGTTCTATTTGAGCTATAGATAGGACCCTATCAGGTGCTACCACTCCGGGCCAGAGTAGACCTGGGAGTGATGGCAACGAAGAGGTACTTGGCATTTCCCAAAGCTCCGGCATTACTGGAGTCTCACCATCAAATTGTTTCGTGTCATAATCAGGACACTCGTTGGGGGAGTTTTACTCCTCAGCAGAGATGCAGTCGGTGTATTCTGCAGCCCTGGCCAACTAGGCCATGCATTTTTGTGTTGTACACAGAGAAGCCTTTTTGGTGGGAGTGGGGGGTGCACACCCTTCTGCAATTGATGCAATCAACTTATTATAGGACCAGTCAACTGGGTGTGGTGGTGGTGGGGGGACAATTTCATTGGAATATCAAAGAAAAAGGATAATAGTATACATTCATTGTTCATTAGTGTAAATATTTACTTGATGCAGCTGAAGTAATTTAATTCTTCATTGGGCTTTCAGCGGGGAAAAAAAAAGCAAAGAAAAATGTCTTTGGCGTCTTGATCATTGCTAAAGACATTATCAGGTGTACATTTGACCCTACCCTTCTTTGAGTGTGCTAAGAAAAAGAGACAGGAATGAGAGTAAAGGGTAGGAGTGAGAATCACTGTTGGACAGGTAGCAGTTGACTGTGTACACATCTGAAAATATAGATAAACACTTAACACACAGAAAAAAACCCTTGTCATCTTATTGACTTTTTGATAGCCCCTCAAGAAATTTTCATACATATTTCTATGTTGATCAATATATATATATATATATATATGTATATATATTTATACCAACCACTCCGGTTGGCAGGATATGACACAAGGTCAATTTTCATGCAGAGTTTAACAGGTTTGAATTCAGAGTTTTTCTCCTCCTAGACTAGTTGCCTCACCAAGGCTGAAGAACATAGTCTGCCCTACTATTTACCCATAGCTGGAGGGAGAATAATTGGATTCTTACCTTTCCCAAGGGTATTAGTGCTATGTGAAATGCAATCAGTCTTGTTCAGGATTTGAACTCGTGTCGCCGTGTCCATTTTCTACGACGATAACCATTACACCACAAGCATATATACACATATGTGTGGGTGCATCATTTTTCATGAATGTGCTTACTTATAAAGCTATATATTGTATTACAACAGTATATGGGTGTCACTATCCCACTTGGTGTGTTAATGGCAGACTAAATGTGGTATATTTTAGATAGTGCTCAATATCCATCATAGAGATTATACATCATATAATAAAAAGTAAAGTTGATGACCGTAGTTGAGGGTGACCAGAAGGCTCCCTTTTCAATAGTTATTACACCAAGGTGTAGCGGAGGGTGCCACTCGTTTCCCAGGATTGCTCCACTTTACCCTTGATACATACCTTATACTGCTGAGTGTTAAGCAAGGAGGTATCAAATACCATTTTTTTAAAGTCTTTAGTAAGAGATGACCTGGGATTGAACCCAGGTCTCCTGGACGATTAGTGAACACTCTACCCTCTATACCAATGAGCCAGCTAATTGATAAATATAAATTAGTTTTTATATATATTTTATAGCATGGATGCTTGTCTGCAAACACTGGTTTTATGTCATCTCTGTATGACAATCATCAGGCAGAAAAATATCTGAGGATTGTTGTATACAGAAGGTATGAAACTAGTAGTCACAAATAAACATCCATGCTATTAGATATAAATTAATATATATTTATTTATCATTATATATATGTTTTTTTACTTAAGTTACATGAATACATGTAAATGCTGGGTGTTTTCAAAAGAATATTTTGAAAAATTATTGTAAAGATTGTTTAACACATTGACACACACTATTCCGTTTTCTAGTTAAATAAAGCTTATTTAGGCTTTCAACAGCACCAGGTGATCTATTGCAGGCACATTGTATAGTATGATGGTTTGTAAATTGGTTAGCAAACTGTTATTAATAAGTAAGATTCTCACTAGGTGCCGTACTCTTTCAGTCTTGTGACCACAGTTCAAATTCTGAATGAATCTGTGTTTCACTTCAGGTTGATACTATCAAAGAATCTATTTCTTCTGACACCCTGAGTAATGAGTAAATAGTAGCACAAATGAAGCTTTCTTGCCAGTTTCAGATAATTATGAATTAAAACCCACTGTACTCTGTTGAAAATTTGAGCTTGTGTCAAATCCTCCTTGTGGCGGTAGGGTTGATTGGTCGATATTTTATAGCATATCAATCCCTATGCAAGATTATATATATATTCATATTTTAAAATAAATTGGTCCACAAAGTGATTTATATTTTTCCTAATTATTCATTTTACTCTTACATATATTTCTAGCTTTTTGCTTTCTTCAGAGAGTCTTTAATGATTTTGATTGTGTAGTTTTTTTGTTTATATAGTGGTGACCTTGATGTGGCTGCTGTTCGTTCTGCAAGTGTTGGTTCTCTTTTTCTTTTTTTTTTTCCTTTTCTAAAAGTGTGTTCTGTGTGTTTTTGCGGGTGGGGTTCTTTTCTCCTAATTGGTCTTTGATATTTGATAAAGTTTATCAGTTGTTTTACTCTGGGTTATTAAAAAGAAAAAAAAGGGAAAGTGAAAACAAATGCCTACAGAATGACTAGCAGCCACATCAAGGTCACCACTATATAAACAAAAAACTACACAGCCAAAACCATTAAAACTCTCTGAGGAAAGCAAGAAGCTAGAAGTATATCCAATAGCAAAATAAATAATTAGAAAATATTAATCTCTTTGGGGACCTACTCATTTAAAAATATTTATTTTGTTCTCTTTGGACCAACAAAAAAAGAGAAAAAGTTATATATGTGTGTGTGAGTGTGTAGCAGAAAGAAAACTTGAATTTTTGTTTGGCTTGTAATTTAATTTGACCATTAGAGTTGCCGAACATTTTCACCCAATCAGGATGACCTGTCCTATTCAGCCCAAACCATGTTTCCTAGCAGCACCAAAAAATCGAAGAGAACCTGTGAATCTGTCTCTCGGTCAGAAATCCTCAAAGGGAATGGACATCTATTTGTCTGTTCCCAAATAGTAGTAGCCTCATCAACCATTATGAGGAGAGCCATCTAGTTTATGGATCGCTCGGGTCTATTCTTCTAGACCAAGGGATTCTAGTTAAAAACAAATTAGATGATACACTCTAACAACTTCCTACCTTCTTTCTTTACTACGAAGCTTGCAGCATACCAGCGTAAACCCCTTACTTCATGCTGCCATTAAAACCTTCCTTAAAAAACCTAACGGCGTCTTCGTTCTTCTTCACCACCTTGATTTTCCTCAACAAAGCGAGGGGATAACAATCAACGAAATACCAATGCTACCAAAGTAATACCAACATAACCAACTTATACCTAAAAACCCAATAACAAAAATAATAATAATAATGTTATCCCATTGCTATAAATGGCGACCTTCCAACTAATGAGAACATGCAACCACATATAAAAACAGATTAAATATACTACTACAAAATGGAAATTAAACCTAAAAACACAATAAACCTCCCACAAGTGTGAGATTTGTAATGGAATTGTTTGTGAGTAATTTCATTTTTAAAGGATTTTGAGCTTATTATTTTTGCACACAGTTAAATATTTTCAAGTATTGCTATCAAACATTTGTAATTCTACTTACTAAGAATGTAATATAGATAATTTTCACCCAGCTGTATGGTTTCAAATAACCAATATAATCCTTAATAAATGATGTAACTTCAATTTGACCCATAGAGAGAACCCTAAAAGCTACTACCACTATGGGCGAGAGTGGACCTGGGAATAATAGTACACCCACATTCCTCAAAGCTCTTGAATTGGAGCTCCATCAGCAGATGTAGTTTACTCAGAACACTCGCAGTCAAGGGGAAGGAGTGTTACCTCTCTGCAGAGGTGTACTCAGTGTATTCTACAGCTCCAGCCAACAGAGTGGTGGAGAGGTTGGGTAAATACATACTTCTGGCCTAGTGTGAAACTACGGTTAGAAAATGGCTATCAGATGTCTGTCAGTGGGCCAAAAATTATAGCTGTTAAAAAGACATTTTATGCGCTTGACTTGAAGATTGAAAGAACAATATAAAAATAAAGAAACTAACAGGAACTAATTATGTATTCCACCTGCAGAAATCAAAGAGGAGGGTTGATCCAGAGTTAGGAATTTCACACCAGGTTGTTTGGAAAAATTTGCAGAAATAGTTTAAAATGATTCCTTACAAACAAGACTTTGTGATTTCAACTAAGTTGCAATAATACACTTCAAATGACTCGTGACAAGACTGTGTATCATAATTGTGAATATGATAATCTTTTGTTTTAAATGAATTTAAAAAAATCATTTTTTTTTATACATCATAGATATGATGAAACATATGTTAGCATATATATTTAACGAACCCTCCGATCACAGGCAGGATACAATACAGGGTCAAATCTTTAAATTGAATAAAACTGGTTAGAAATCACAATTTTCCTTTTAAGCCAGTTGCTAAAACATGGCAAAAGAACATTATCTGCCTAACTATTTACCCATAGCTGGAGTGTATGTGCATGGGGAGGGATGGATCCATACCCATCTGTAGGGTAAGTATTTACTCAACCCCACAGAACAGACATGACACAAAGTCAATCTTTAAGCAGTGTACTGCTGGTTTATATTCAGTTTTCCTTCTTCTAGACTGGTTGCCTAACTAAGGCTCAAAAACTGTCTGCCCTACTATTTACCCATTATTAGGGGAGAGTATTAACCTGAAGTGAAATACAAACCACCTCCTATAGCATATGAACTTGATTCATTGAATTCATTTGCAACAATGTTAATTAATCTTTTACAAAGTTTCAGTATTTGTGTTTACGTAAATATATATTGGCATTATGGTCTGGGATACCAGAGTTCCATCCCAGGTAAAGTCATACTGAAGACTCAAAAAATTGTACTTTATGCCTCCTTGCCTAACACTCAGCATTATAGTGTACTGATCAAGGGTAAGTGGAGCAATCTAGGGAATAGAGTAGCACTCTCCCCTACACATAAGTGTTGTAGCTATCAAAAAAGAGCCTTCAGGTTACCTTCAATTATGGTCAACCAACTATATATATACACATATATATTCATGTGAGAGTGTTGAATATATATATATATATATATATGTTCATGAATATATTCTGATGATGTTTTAGCATTCAAGTTTTTATGTTTGATATTGGTGTGTTATGCATATACTTATTTGTATATTCATATGCTTTGATATATATGAAACATGATTGGCTTCCATGTCATTCATTGCAGTTTTTGTTTTTCTTTTTTTATTTTCTTATCAGAGACCTGGCTTTTCTTCAGAACCTTTTATGACATCATAGCCTGCAGATAAGCATCATTCAAACACAGTTTTGTCAGGGAAGTGGATGCAACTGCTTCAAGGCAGACTTTTCCAGCACTCACTTTTATATTTCCACTTTCTGTATTCAGGGAGCCTCTTTCCCTTTCAAAACATTTTCTATACAATAATTGGTCAAATAAAATTTGTTGTTCTTGTCATCTCAAATGGAAGCCAGACATGTTTCCTCCATGTTGGCATTTCAAAACATGCCCTTGTCTTTGTGAACTTATATTTTTTATTCATATATCTGGGATGATGTTGTGGCAGTCATTTGACTTTAGACCCCAAAGTTATAAAAATCACCATTGCAATGTTATTTGTGGAAAATTGAAAAATAATCAATTTTCTTTCTTAGCTCAGAACTTTTTATACCTTTTCTGTTCTTTTCAAACCATTTCTGCTATTTTTTCTCCTCTGTATTTATTTAGTGAAATATGTACATATATACAGTCTTTTGAAAGAACGGATATCATTTCATAGTCTAATTACATGACTAATTCTCAGTTAAATGATCTTTAATCTAAACAATATGTATAAAAACAACTAAAAATCCTGTCAAATGTCTTTTTTCTCTTCAGGTATCAAAATGTTTCACTGGAAAAGAAAAGGTGTTTAAACAAATAAAAATAAAAACTACCCAAAGCCTTTCTTGTTAGGGTTCAAGCATTTTTGACCATCATTCATCAATTGCAGTGATCAGTATCTTAATAATGACCAATTATAATCAAATGTACTTAAATTATAACCAGTATATGCAGTTTTGATATATATATTTTAGTATCTGACATACTAAGAGAAATACTGAATAAACACATACACAATTCAACATGATAACCTAAGTCAATTTTTATTAACACACTGAATCTGGACAATATTTCCTGATGAAGAAAAAATACTCTGAAAATTTTCCATGGCTACATATTAACAAATGCTCAGCACAAATTCAGCATTGATGTTTTAACTTTTAATCATTTTTTTTTACTTTCATAATTCATAAAGTATGTAAAAAAAAACAAAAGAAAAAGGAATAAAAAAAAATAATAAAAAAGGAAAACTGAAAAATCTCTGATCTTCTGTTGTTTTGATTTCATTCAGCCATTTTTTTTCCTTCTCCTACCTGACAGTTTTGATTGATTAACATAGCATAGTGTTAAATCTGAAGATAATATTTCACCAGGCTGTGACAGATGCTAATATAAGCACCTTCATATTTTTTGTTTTATTATCATTATATGTACTTCTTTTTAATGTTTTTTCTTTGTAAATTTATCTTTTTTTTATGGCTATTCTGATTGACGAACAAGTGGTCAGAGTTTGGTAACTATGGTGTCATCTACACTCTAATGTCCAGTCCAGTAACTAGCAGTGATACTAAATCACATCATCATGACATATCCTTTACACTTTCAAAAACTCTTGTCTAATATGGAAACACAGAGTTAACTTTTAAGAAAAAAAAAAATTACACATCTGTCTGTTCCACTGAAAAGTATGTATATATAAATTAGACACTTGTAAAACTGGTCTATACTTGGTTGTGTATAAAATGGAATTTCAAATAGTTTTAGAATATCCAATATAAAAGTCCCTAAGCCACCAACTCCCAGTGTCTGTCGGCTTCCATGATGGGCATCAACAAATTCAACTATTTAAAAAAAAAATTATGTAGTATATGAAGCTGCATAGGTATTTACTAAGGTTAGCTTAGATGTGACCCAAGGCCAGAAGCATAGGGTACCAACTGAAAAATCAAACTCCCTACCTATGATCTGCTAATCCAGCTTATTAACTCATTACATCAATTGAAGTCCCTTATGAAGCTGTATAGGGAAAACACGTCATCATACAAATAAATTGTTAACTTATTTTTCAAGAAAATTTGATTTTATATGAAAAAAATCTAATTTATTTGGACACAAGGCAAGTATCTCAACCTTTTAAGATGAAAAAAAAGATGAAAATATTTTTATCAATTTTTACCAATAGCTACATACTGTTTTTTTATTCTTTTTTCTGAATTAACTTTTCTTTGTTTTTGTTTTTTTTCCCCACAAATATCTCAATAACTCATTAACCCATTCTGTTTCCATATAAGAATGGATTGATGGCTTGGTTTGGTTTTAAGGCATATCAACCACTGTAGGTTATTTAACGCCAAATCTTCTTTCCATCTTAACATTACTTTATCTTAAAAGTTTCTTAGCTGTGCATATATATATATATATATATATATACATACACACACACGTGTGTGTGTGTGTGCATGTAAGTATTTACCCAATCCCTCAATCACAAGCAGGATGTGACATAAGTTCAATTTTTAATTGAAGTAAAGCTGGTCTGAATTCAATTTTCTTTCTCCTAGACTTGTTGCTCATCTAAGGCAAATGAACCCAATCTGCCCCATTCTTTTCCCATACTTAACATAAAGTGAAATGCTGACACTCTCACCCAGAATTTGAACTCAGATCACCTATTGAATTTCCTTCAATGATAACCATTATACTACACACCTCCATATTTCAGTACATGTATATGTGTGTATATATATATATATATATATATATATATACACACATACATAATGAAAACTTTTGGATAACTGCATTATTGAAAAAAGCAATATGACCAAGGATAATATTAAAGATTTACTTTCACTTGATTCTCAGTGAGATACAGGAAATACCCCTATTGCTAACATTCCTTCAAAGATTATCTCTGTCTTATTATTTACATCTTCTGCACATATTCACTTCAATTATTTTTCTTTCAAATAGATACTAAACACAAGTCTTTATCTTATGACTAGAATTCTTTTAAAGTCTAACATATGGTTAACCATTCTGGTCATTGATTTTGATGGGTCTGCAGTAAATATTCAGAATGACATAAAATTGAAGCTCACTTGCCAAACAGATATTTTCTCTCAATATAATAATTGGTCAGAATGTAGAATTGAAAATGTCCAGTGACTAGCAAAGGAATAAAAACGAAAAGTAAGAAACCATAATGCCAAATTCTCACTTTAGAGGTTTGGTAACCATGAAAAAAGAACTGAATGTCTTTTAGTAACAATTGACATCAAAGAGAGAAGGTTCCAGTAATTATGACAGCAGACTTGTTTTATGGATAAAAGCCTAACAATAGAAAGAAAAGTATCTGAGGTGTGTGTGGGGGGGTCATTGAGTTAGAAACTTCAGTTCAATACCAAACATGTGCAGTGGTTAGTGTACTGGTCTTACAAGCAGACAGTTCCAAGATCAATTCTTATTCATTGCCTGACAAATGCAACCATAAAAAAAACAAGCTTTTTTTTTCTGTCCTCAAGTCAAGATACTGAGTATTTCAAAAACTTTGATATTTTTTTAATGTAGCAGGGCATTTCAGAAATATCAATATCTTTTTGTAATCTAATATTCAGACTAATTCTCGTTTAAATGATCTCAGATTTTAACAGCATGTTTAGAGACAACTCAAAGTTTTATATTTAACCTTTAAATCCCTTTTCTCTTCCAATGAATAGTATTTCTATACTTGGAAGAAAAAAAAATTGAACAGTGCTGATTGTACACATACCGTCAAAATTTGAGTTTCTTAGAATGAGAATTGGTCAAATTATTAGATTATAAAATGATATCAATATTAATGAAACATTCTGAATCTTAACTTCAACTTTGTCAACTCATCTCTATTTCCAGCTGCTGGCTTGTTTTATTATCCATCAAATAGATAGAGGTGCCCGTGGTGTAATGGTTATTGTCGTAGGAAATGGACACAGCGACAAGAGTTCAAATCCTGGACGAGAATGATTGCATTTCATATAGCACTAATACCCTTGGGAAAGGTATGAATCCAATTATTCTCCCTCCAGCTATGGGTAAATAGGACAGACTGGGTTCTTCAGCCTTGGTGAGGCAACTAGTCTAGGAGAAAGAAAACTCTGAATTCAAACCTGTTAAACTCCGCTTAAAAATTTTACCTTGTGTCATATCCTGCCCGAGTGGAGGGGTTGGTAAATAGGATCAAATAGCACCTCATGACCACTTCATTATAGCTGTCAGTGTTTTTTTACTCATTTATAACACAATTTGCATAATGGTTAGAGGGTTCACCAATGGCCCGGGAGACCTGGTTTCAATCCCAGGTCGAGTCATACCAAAGACTCAAAAAATGGTACTTGATGCTACCTTGCTTAACACTCAGCATTATAAGGTAAGAATCAAGGGTAAAGTGGAGCAATCCTTGGTGTAGTAGGTATTGAAAAGGGAGCCTTCAAGCCACTCTCGACAAAGGTCAACAAATTTACTTACTTACAACACAAGCTCTTTAACCATTATACCATATGAGTTACTTGTCATTATGAACTGACAATATGAGAGTTTCTAAATTAGACCAAAGACCCAGAAACTGCACATCTTATTCCCCCAGATAGTGTACATGGAAGCTACATATGCACACCATTAACCACAACTTAATCAAATTCAACTGCTTAGGGTTTTGTTCTTCCCTTTTCTATACTTATCCTCGTACTTCTTCAAGCCTCTAAATGCCTCCATTCCAAAATAATTTTACCATTTCCTCCTCATGCCTCCTGATGACACATATTCAGAGTTTAGCAATTTTATTTTCTGTGTGAATATTAAAAGCTAACTATACAGTATCACCCAGAAATAAGTACACCCAGACAATTTTTAAAAAAATCAATATAAATTTTCTTCACAGTTTAAGATATCAGTATTTTATCATTTCTTGTTAAATAATATACTGTCAAAATGGATATCATTAGTTTTTACACATCTATACAATATTGAAAAACTGGGAATGGAGTAGTGCCCTCCCCTACACCTCGGTTTAGTAGCTATTGAAAAGGGAGCCTTCAGGTTGCGCTGACTATGGTCGACAACTTTACTTACTTTTACTTCTGTAACCAAAAATAAAATGACCTGAATATATATCCGAGTGCTGTATGTATTCTTGGACTGATACATAATCATTTATTTGGTTACAGAGTTTCAATGGTGTTGAGTTATATATATATATATATATCACTACATGTATAAATGTATGAATATCTTGAACTATGTTTAGGAGTGTATACACATGTGTGCATGTATATATCTATCTTACTGCAAATGATAGAGAAGAGGTGAATAACCAATTGAAAGTTGTTTCATTTTAAATACATAAGCCTTCTCTTTTGGGCTGTGCATGATGAATCTGATATTTCAGGCTCAGAGAGATCATGTCAAAGTTTTATATAGCTTTTATTTTAACAAGAATGATGGGATAGTTTTGAGCAAAGATGTCTG
Source organism: Sepioteuthis lessoniana (assembly GCA_963585895.1). NCBI lineage: Eukaryota > Metazoa > Mollusca > Cephalopoda > Myopsida > Loliginidae > Sepioteuthis > Sepioteuthis lessoniana. The sequence goes on along the minus strand of OY757919.1, from coordinate 85,216,202 downwards.
CATCCGGGAGTAAAGTTTAAATGCGTTTTCGCTTGATTTTATATGCAAATTTTATGAGCTCAGGTTCAGGCTATCCGAAGAGCAAGGCACTAAGAGTTTAAAGGGTTAAATAAGGAATTTCTTTTAATATTTCAGGCCCAGCAATATTTTACAATACACCATAGGCCCAATATTTCATACTCTTGGGGAGATGATGTAAGACACTAATAGTAAAGAACTTAATGAGCTTTTTTTAATGGTTTGATGGGATGGGATAGCTTTAAAGATACTTGTACCCTAGAAGAAAGTTTCAATGTGATTATGCTGTATCTTTTTTTGAATATTGTGAGGTACTGAATATCTGTAGGCCAAGAGAGTATGGTTAGATTATGAATCAGGGAGATACACTAATTGTTCTAATTCTTAAAAATCAAGTTTTATGTGAATTAGAAAAAAAAATCAAGAGGAAATAAGTAGAGAAGACAAAAGAAAACAATATCATTACAACTGGGAATAAAATGTTTAAAAATTTGTCTAATAAGAATTCTGCTTTAATTGCTTTGATAATTGGAATAAAACAAATGTGAAGAGATAAAAATCTTTTTGTTGTAAAAAAAAAGCAAAAAGTGAATATTATATTAATTTCTTTGTCACTTTTGAAAGAATTGTGCTCCCCTAGATTAGACACATACACATTAAGATATTTGTTGATCTTCATCTTTGTATCGATAAATTTGCAAATACGTATATGAATACTTAAAATATATGTGTAACACACACACACACACACACACACACACATATATTAGAGATGAACTAAAGGTTTAAACGAATAGGAATATTTCTTTGTTGTAATCTATTTTTTGAGTATTCTTAACTAGTTTTGACCTGAGGTCATCAAGGAAAGGACGTTTTTTTTACAAGTTAAAAGTTTTTAAAGGAATTGACAGGTAAAAAAGAAGCTACAAATAAGGAACTGTTAACTTAGAATTTCTATTTGCAGAAAATTCTTTTTTGAACTGACCATTTTATGGCCCCTGGCACGAGGACATTTGTTAAGCATGGGTGGGGTATCTTTCAAACTGTTTGTGTCTGATATTTAACTCAAGTACTTGTTTATTTAGATGTTTATATGTCCATCCTATTTCCAGGCAGTTTAATGTTAAAGCCATTTGGTGTCAGTGTTTAAAGATATCGTATCCATTCATCTTCTTTGGACATGATAGTTTTCTTCCATTTCATATGTTTTGTCCAATCTTCAGATATCTGGTTTGATAAGGTTATTTGAGTTTTATGGCATATTAGTGGGTTATTTGATTCTAAATGCTCTCTCTCTCTCTCTCTCTCTATGATTTGTAAATGCATAGTTTGTAGATCACCTTTTTAAACAAGCCAGAACTCATTTGTTCGCATACAGTTAAATGGTTATAGATATGATTTTCAAGTCAATAGTTTGTAGGTAATCTTATTTTTAAATGAGTCAGAGCTAATTGGTTGGTACATGAGTATTACTATTGTTTGCACGTAGTTAAATGGTTCTGCATATTCTAACTCAAATAATTCTATTCTGTGATAATCATTTGCTTGCATTCACTTAAATGGTCTCAAATATTGCTATCTAACATCAATAGGTTCATTTTTACATAGTTTAATGGTTTCAAGTATTCCTATTTAACACAATTCTTTTCAACATTACTCCTTCATGAGCTCACACTTAAATTGCTCCAAGTGTTGCAATACGTAAAAAACAATTCAATTAAACATTAGTCATTTATCTTCAAGCAGTAAAATGGTCAAACAGTTCTATTTCTAACTATTCAATTTAATTTAAGTCATTTGTTTGCACACAATTCGAATGTCTAACAGTTCTAGTATTTGACCCTTACATAGGACCCAATCAGGTGCTTCCGTTCTGGGCCAGAGTGGACCTGGGAGTAATAGCAATGAAGACGTACTTCATATTCCTGAAAGCTCCAATACTGGAGCCTCACCATCAGATTTTTTTGTGTCATATCAGGACACAGAGTTCAAATATCTTTAAGAAAATAAAATTTGCCTAACGGATTCATAGTGTCCATAATTTTATTATTTAAAGGTTTTAGATATGCTCCAATATAATACCATCATGCCAGCTTTATGCACAAACATTTTTGCTTTTTAGTTATATATATATATGGATGGATATATACCTAATAAATAGGTAAATAAATATATAAATATTTATATGTGCATGTCTATCTTTCTCTCTCTCTCTCTATATATATATATATATTTACATGCACACGCAGATGTCTATATCAACAAATATGTATATACATTGATTCATATAAATATATCCATATGTCTAAGTGTGAATACACAATCATCTAAACCTAACAATTTTTTATGAAAATTTAAACGTCTTCTAAACGTAAGATCATCATCATCATCATGTTGTGCTGCTAGCACGGATATGCCTGACCCTCTTTCGCCACTTCTCCCTATCATTCATCGCCTCTGGCAGGTCTTCAGGGCTATATCCCGTATCCTCACATAGCTGCTGTATTTATGTTCGAGCTGGTCATCCTGATTTTGCTTGCCCATATGGATGCACTTCTTGGACGCTAACTAAACAGCTGGAGAAGAAGCTAGACGGCAATTACACAAGAATTTCGCGAGCAATATTGAACAAGTCCTGGCGGCAACATCCCACAAGGCACTAACTATACGGCCACCTGCCTCCCATCACGAAAGCTATCCAAGTTATACGAACCAGACTGGCAGGACACTGCTGGAGAAGCAAGGACGAGCTCATAAGTGATGTAAGTGTTAACCTAAGATACTAGGATTTTATTTCTTTAATAGCATTATAGAATCAAAATTAATATCATCAAATATGTTTGGCTTTCAAGAAAATTAATTTTTTTTAATAAAAGCCTTGTTAATGATATACTTTTGAGGGATTATATGTATAGATTGTCGACCGGCTCATAGGCCAAGCGGGTAGAGTATTCGCCAATGGCCTGGGAGACCCGGGTTCAATCCCAGGTCGAGTCATACCAAAGACTTAAAAAATGGTACTTGATACCTCCTTGCTTAACACTCAGCAATATAAGGTACGTATCGAGGGTAAAGTGGTGTAATCCAGGGAAAGGAGTAGCGCCCCCTACACCTCAGTGTAGTAGCTATTGAAAAGTGGACCTTCTGGTCGGCCTCAACTACGATCACTAACTTTACTTTTTACTTATATGTATAGATGAATATACATAAGTGAGGGGTGTATAAATGTCTGTGCAGATGTATATCAAAATATGCATCTGTATATATTTAGCCAATTTCCTACAGATTTCATCAGAAAAAATTGATTAAAATAGCAGAGCTTTCGGACATCAAAAGAGATTAAAATGCTGGTGCTCGTATGGCAAGCGCTAGTGTAACAAAACACGGAAATATTTAGTGTAGCAAAGAGTGCTGTCTCGAAAGTTATGACAGCATTTGATCCCAACCTATCTTTCTAATGCACATTGAGCTTTAACTGGTTAGAACAACTACATTTAGTCACTGGTAACAAATTGGTAACACTCTGGTCTAACAACTTTTCCTCAAAATCTAACTTGAGCAAAAGAAGCTGCAAACTCTTTCCACTTCCGGACACAGACAATCTATAAAGTCGTTTATGAAAATTTTGGCTGGCTATATGTCTCCAAGATACCCTGGAATGGATGATAATAGATTTTTTTAATTTTCCAAGTTGCGGCTTTGGCAGTCTTCATCTAATTTTCAGGGCCCCTCCACTTCAATTCTCCATATTCATCAGTTACTCTTCCATCATCGTCACACTTTTATCTATACGCACAACCAAACACACACTACAAATGTTCATACGCACGCGCATAGACATTTCCAGCCTTACATGGATATATAAACACACAACCTTAACTCACGAGCTCCCTCACACCCACACAGATATGCCAACTTATATATATATATATATATATACCTACGCATGGATATGCCCACTCCCACGTGGTAATATATATACACACACTCATATACCTTCCACCATGGAAATATATACATATACACCAATACATAAAGGCGCATGCATGCACGCGCACCTACAAATTATGACAGCATTTGAAAAAGAAGAAAAAGCCTTCTTATTGAAGCAAAACTCTGGTAGAAAGCGAAAGTTGTCTGATAGGGACCGTCGGACACTTACGTGAATTGTTAGGAAGGATCACTAGAATACAGCTCCGAAAATTACAGCAGAGTTTAATGACAATCTCGAGAACACATTTTCCTCGAAAACTAAGAAAGGAGTGCAATAAGCCGGATTTCACGGGAGGGTGGCAATCAGAAAACCATATCAAAATAAATTTGTTGGAAATTTCCAGGAGTTTCCATTATTTTGTCCAACTCCTGTATATTCATCTTTGTATATCTAAACTTGAATACGTAGCTTTGGTGTGTGAAGCAATCAATCGTCTGTTTGCATATATATATATATATATATAACATTTAACTAGTCCATCACCTGATAATAGAAATGCCTTTATTTCATGCTGAAAATATTTTTTAATAAAAGCTTTTTCCTTGTCAATACACTTAACACAATACTTCTCCATTAAACTCAAACATAAAATTTTGTTGAGCTAATAACTGTGTTAGACTATGGATTCAGTGAATTACACTTGTGTATATATATATATATATATATATATATATATATACACACACACACACACACATATGTATGTGTGTGTGTGTAAAGACGTATTAGTTGTATAGTGCATATTCAGTATATATGTATCAAATTTTTTTGGGGGGGTGGGGTAGGGGGAGGGAACTCATTTTTAAAAAGGTGTCAGTATGTGTGCCTCTGTGTGCACACAGTGAATAAGATGATTCCTTCAGTGAAATTAAATGAGACATTATAAATGTGTGAAGAGAGCAAGTGTGAAAGAAAGACAAAGAGTGAGACATTTGATGTAGTGAAAACTGGAAGGAAACGAGTTGAAGGAAAAGCAGTTTGGATTGAAAGATAGAATGTGAAGAGTAAGGAAATGTTTTACATAGAATTACACGCTATCACTTTCTCTAAGGAAATAAAAGCAATTAAGGAAAAAAAAAAAAGAAACTGTCTCTGTGTGTATATGAATATATATTTTACACACACAGGTAAGTTTGAATAGTGTACTGACAGAATCAAGAGCATTTGGTTACCGTCAGTTTCTCGCTAATGCAATCATTAGATCAAAACTCTTCGTCTGTTGACCATATAGACACTGATGGCAGTCCATACTCTATTCCAACTTAGATCTATATTCGTTCTATCGACGATATTGAGGCCTTGTGATACAACGAAACAGTCTGTCTGTGGATGACAATATACATATTTACCAACCCCTCTGCTCGGGCAGGATATGACACAAGATTAATTTTTAAGCGGGGTTTAACAGGTTTGAATTCAGAGTTTTCCTTCTCCTAGACTAGTTGCCTCACCAAAGCTGAAGAAATCAGTCTGCCCTACTATTTTCCCATAGCTGGAGGGAGAATAATAGGATTCATACCTTTCCAGAGGGTAATAGTGCTATGTGAAATGCAATCAGTCTCGTCCAGGATTTGAACTCGTGTCACTGTGTCCATATCCTACGACGATAACCATTACACCACGGGCACATACCGTGGATGACAATATATATGCTCCTCTCCAGGGGCTTGAGCACTCTGGGTGAATGAATATAAAAAGAATTAATGGCAGTAACGTAATTGAATGATGATTGAAAAAAAGTTGAAATTAGAATAAATAGATGGAATGATTGAAAGAAACGAAAATAAAGAAAATGAACCGAGAAATTTTTTTTAGATATAAAAGAACGGGTAGTGATCGTAGCCGTGAAAAGCTAATGACTTTTGAGATGATATGAAATATTAGAAAGGAAAAAAATAAGGTAAAAGGAATTAACAGCTGCCACTTGCGTAATGCAAAGTTCTTCTAACGAATTGAACACTCTGGTATCCGATCGGTCAAAATGTAAACAAACGAAAGCTAATACATATGCGCTATAATTCCTGATCTGACATATGTCGCCGAAATGGCTGAACGGTAAGATGTTATATCTAACGGTTAGTCGGGTTTCGATCCCAGCTTGAAGCATCCTGCGTGTCTAGCCACACTGAAGAGTTGTGATACAACGCATCTTTCAACAAATTTATTCTCTTCTTCCAACTCTATTTTCCAAAAGGCCATTTACTCATTTTGTATTTTGTTTTTCATATTCTGTTATATGCATATTAAATTGTTTGTTATTTAATGTTCGTTGTGTTCTATTCCATTTCTTTCACGCGATTGTAAAGTTTTGTGTTGTGTTTGTGGTGGGAATAATTTAGAGAGCAATCTACTGAAATAACCAAATTAAATACTCCCCCCACAATTTTAAATATATGTAGCGTAAATTTCATATACATACACAAAATTCGCACTCACATTTTTAAACCAATCAACAAACATTAGAACATTCAAGAATAAAAGGATCCAAACCACATACACAAAATTCGCGCCCATAGATTTTTTAACCAATCAAGTACCTTCCCCCCAAAAAACATTCATACCCGTTTTGATCCTCTTAAGAGTTATAAAAAGAAAGCGATGGACCAATTCACCAGAGAGTTTGCTGATAACAACAACAACCACCGCATCGAAGAAAGCAACAACAACAACCAGATTGGTGAAAAACAACATTGTGAGTTCCTTGGCACAATATTCCAGCTGAATAATAAACCTTTATTTTAAAGTTATTCATGTTTTGGTTTTGTTTTGTTAGTGAAATTACTTGCGAGGAACACATACTACCTCCAAACTTTATTTTATACCTTCGACGCATCTCGCAATATCCCCGACATATATATGAGATCAGGTAAACACAGTTACCAAACACCGTTGACACTGTCTACCGTAACCTAACTTAGATACATATGTTCTATTACCCACATTGAGCCTATTAATAAATATCAGAACTCTTCAGTGTGGCTAGACACACACACATATATATATATATATATATATATATATATATATATATATATATATATATATATATATATATACGCACACATACACTTTTCCATTCATCACATAGATCAAATATTATACAATGAAAATTTCAGTTCATAGCAGCGTCATACTATACATTGATTGATTTATTTTCACACACGAGAAAGTCAATGAAGAAAATGTGTAGCACTGGATGAAAATTCGTTTAGTAATATTTGAAAAAGTATTTTTAAAAAATGAAAGAACAAAGAACTGAAGAAAAATGAAATAAAAAAAATAAAAACAAGTACAGGAAAAATTAAATTGTTCGAGGAAAAAATAGTCAATGAAAAAATTCTAATGAAATGTAATAATTGCGGGAAAAAATGGAAAAAATTTTTTTGAAAGTTTAATCATTAGATAATAAATGAATGAATATAAAAAGAATTAATGGCAGTAACGTAATTGAATGATGATTGAAAAAAAGTTGAAATTAGAATAAATAGATGGAATGATTGAAAGAAACGAAAATAAAGAAAATGAACCGAGAAATTTTTTTTTAGATATAAAAGAACGGGTAGTGATCGTAGCCGAGAAAAGCTAATGACTTTTGAGATGATATGAAATATAAGAAAGGAAAAAATAAGGTAAAATGATATTCATCGGTAAAAATGAAGAGGAAAAAATTGTTAAAAACAAAATGAGAATAAAGAAAGTTTTATTAAATAAATTAAAGGAAGCAAGGCAAAATGGCAAATAAAATGACAGAAGAAAGGAGAACAAGAAATAAAAAAAAGTTTGGAACAATAAGTTTGGAAACAAAAAGAAAAAATATATCTAAATAATCAAATAAGAATGTTACCTGAACATTTGAGAAGGCTGGGATATTAAAGGTAATCTATACATAAATGTCATAGATTTTATCTTAAAGCTAAAAGACTAAATTTAATAAGTTGAAAAATCTTATTTATGTATTTTTCTTTTTCTTCGTATTCTTCAGTCACTAATTATTGAAGTAACGTCGATTGATTGATTGATTTTAACGTCGTGTTATCTTGTCTAGGACTATTTTATGCCTAGAGGTTAGGGAATCACGTCCACTGTACATTCAGATTTATATTTCTCTTTTGGGCACACGGTCCTATCGAATATGATTAATTTTAAAGGTTTTATTTGACCCTGAGATGCGATTAATACTCTGGCTCAGATTAGACCGGGAGGATTTAGCAATTGAAAATTACTACACAAAACTGGAACCTCACCATCAGGTGCAGTTTTGTGTCATACCCAGGACACCCGTTTTTTTTTAGAGTGTATATGTGTGGATCTCACTCCTTTTTAGAGAGTCCAGTAAGTTTATTTGAAGTCCCACCGACAGGGTGAAATAACCGCAAAGTGCAACATTATTCTTAGTCTGAAAAACAAGTCCTGGCAGCAACACCCCACAAGACACCAACTGTACGGCCACCTGCCCCCTATCACGAAAACTATTCAAGTTAGGCGAACCAGACATGCAGGACATTGCTGGAGAAGCAGAGATGAACTCATAAGAGATGTACTCTTATGGATCCCCACACACGGCCGCGCAAAAGCAGGACGACCAGCACGAACGTACATTCAGCAGCTATGTGAGGATACAGGTTGTTGTCCTGAAGACCTACCTAGGGCGATGAACGATAGGGAGGAGTGGCGAGAGAGGGTCAGGGATATCCGTGCTGCCAGCACGATATGATGATGATGATGATTGATGATATATTACAAAGGAATTAAAAAAAAAAAAGAAGATATATGTGAATCATTTCTTGTTAATATTTTGATGATTCTGTACGCTATCTTCATATTAGATCAGGTCAGATCCATTCCTTATTGCTAGTACCATGTAATCCAATAGAGTCTGCCATATGTTACTTAGGAAAGAGATGGGCACCACCAAATGACTCTCCTTGCTCTGATCGCTCTTTATGCTAACTGTATCCATTGCAGAATACAAATCCCCCCCACTCAGTGAAAAGGGGGTGCCTGATTATTTATTTAATGCCAAATCCGGTTTATTCGTATATGTTAGATATATAAGATTTGTAAACATAATTCAACAATGTTCTATAGTTCCAAGAATTGCTATGCATAATTTACAATTCAATTAAACATCAGTCATTTGTTTACACACAAATAAATGATCAAACAGTTCTATTTCAAACAATTCAATTTAGCATCAGTCATTTGTTTTGACAGTTTAAATGTCAAACAGTTTAATTTGACCCATAGAGTGGACCTAGGATTGATGGCAATGAAGGGGTACTCCACATTCCCTAAAGCTCAAGCAGTACTGGGGTCTTATATTCAAATTGTTTAGTATCATATCCAGGACTCTCGTTAGTGGGTGGGTGTTTTCTTGCCTCTTAACAGAGATGCATTCGGTGTATTCTACAGCGCCAGTCGAATTGGCTGAGGCGTGTTTGAGTATGACATTAGACTGTATCTGATGGTGGGGTCTGAGTTTGGGAGATCAGAGAAGTGTAGACCAACTCCTCATTGCCATTACTTCCAAGTTAAGCATATTTGGGCAGGATATGACACAAGGTCAATTTTTAAGCGGAGTTTAACAGGTTTGAATTCAGAGTTTTCCTTCTCCTAGACTAGTTGACTCACCAAGGCTGAAGAACCTAGTGTGCCCTACTATTTACCTATAGCTGGAGGGAGAATAATTGGATTCATAACTTTCCCGAGGGTATTAGTGCAATTACTCCCAGGTTAACACTAACCTAAAATAGAAGTACCAGTTAGACCTCCATCAATGAACCAAATAGATCTTTTTGAGAATTATTTCTATTAAGAATTCTTTACATAACCGTGCAAATTATTTGTATTAAGAATTGTTACTTGAAGATATAATTGTTTTCAAAGGATCATTATCATTAGCTACCTGAAACCTTCATGCTTCTCTGTCGAGAAGCATTCGGTGTATTCTACAGCCCCAGTCGAAATGGCTGAGGGGTGTCTGAGTATGACATGAGACTGTGCTAACAAATGACTTTATTAAAAATCCTAATTACTTAAAACCATGTAATTATTAGTATGAGATAGGAATACTTGAAACTATACAAAAGATTATTTGTATCAAATAGGAACACTCAATATCATAAAATTCTGTGCAAAATACAAATATAAATGTATCCTAACTTCTAGGCATAAAATAAATCTAGACAGGTTGGTATGTCGTTAAAATCAGTTCATCAGTCTCTATGCTTTAGGAGATGTCATGAAAGGAAAAACCTAATACGGTACTCGCTTAAACTAATGGATTATGGGAGAAGAGATGACTACTACCAATTAATTGTATTTGTCCTGCTGATGAATTCAAGTTAACAAGTGAAAATTTGATTCATATACGTTTTAAAAACAATGAGATATATTATTTGTCTACATTTCTGAGATGAAGCTTGATAATTCTTAATACTTCGAATATTCGGACTATTAACAGCATATTTTTTTATAATCACAACGTTTCGGCCGATATATCCTTCGGCTTAAAAAAAAGGCCGAAGGACTTATCATCCGAAACATGATTATAACAATAAGTTGGCGACCGTAGTCGAGAGTGATCTGATGGCCCCCTTTTCAATAGCTACTACACAGAGGTGTAGGGGAGGGCGCTACTCCTAATAGTCCAAATATTCGAAGTCACATTGATATATGCAGCATTTCTTCATTGATACATATTTGATTGAACAATATATACATCTCTTGTCTGCATATTTTTTGTTAGTCCTATACGGCAATTTGAAAGGATTAACACAAAAATATGTTGACAAAAAATGTCTATAGTGTTCAATCAAATATATATAAGTTGATGCTTTTATTATGTTAGTTATATAAATATGTGTTATATATGATGTGATCACCTCCACTTCGGTTAGCCATTCTGGTATAAGTGCGTGCGTGCGCGTGAGTATATATATATATATAAACACGTCTGTGCCTATTGTAAAATTGTTTAACTCTTTAATAACTTTCCAAAGAAAAAAGAAAATGTGATCTCGTCGTTATCTAAGAAGAGAAGGAAAGCTAAGAGCGTATTGAGAGAGGAGCTTATCACCCTTTCTTTTTTTTCCTTGTGTCCTTGATAGTAGTTCTATTACACTAAAACCCAACGTTCGAGTATTTGCGGGAATGTTTATCAACCAAGAACACCTGATTCATTTCCGTCTATAAAGTGTCGCCAGATTATCACGCGACCGGATGAAAAAAAAAAGTGACAACGATGAATTTCAACTTTACTTGACAGCCATCTCTCTCATTGTGAAGACGTAAATAAAATACTAGAAAATATTTCGCTTCTTGAGCGAAATGAAAGAGATAGATGAAAATCTATTCTGCTGTATTCAATCCACCCTTAAAACTATTTGGATTATCTATTCTACCAAACTTTACTTAAACCTCTCGGAAAGAGGAAAATATTCAACTGTTATTGACGATCTAGACAACGTAAAGATAAAACATTTTGTAAAACCAGGAAATATGAAAACGACGATAGAAAGTGTTTTATTTCGCTAGTTCATCGAGAATTGAATTGTGTGGATGTTTAATATTCTACACAGGAACAGCATAAAATTTGCAAGCGAAGAAATAAAGAATTTTCTGTTAAATATGTATATAAAACAAAGAAAAGATTAACGTGTATATGTGGAATGCCGTAGACTCTATGCAGAAAGCATCTGAAAGTGAGCGGACAGATAAGTACAAACTTTTCGATGTTATCACATCTATATATCTCAACCCTTGAATTTATTTTTTCTTTTATTGTTCTTGTATCAAAATTGTTCGTTAAATTTTACATCCTTGCGTCTGTTGTTTCTTATCTTTGATCTGTGTGATACGAACCAGGGAGGAATTTTTTTTCATTGTAAAGAACCTTGGGTTCATTGGTTTCTAACACTATATACGCATTTACGTACATAAATGATTCATTCATTCAAACACACACACACACATATATATATATATATAAAGGATTCGTGATTTATTTCAATCCAAATAAATATAAGTTTAACTCCCCACTTCCAATGATTTGACTTAAATATTTAATTGTTGGGGGACATATTATTTGGTAGATATGTTTAGTCCTCCAAAATTTAATGTTGTGGTTTAGAATATGTTTTGTTAAGTGGTATGTTATGTTTGGAAAAAGGCATATGGAAAAAGGTAAAATAGGCACATGGGGACAAATATAGTAAATGAGTAAAGATATGAAACGGCGCGGACAAAAGGAACATTCAAAACAAGGCGACAAACAAAACAAATTTATATTCAGAACAAAACATGCAATGATACATTCAAAATATTGCTATGGTTCTATATTGTTCGTAAAATAGTCCTGTGTGTATGTGTGTGTGTGTGTGTGTATGTCTAACACAACTAAAACTACAGAAAGGGTTAAATAATAAAAGTGTCCTATTCATATCGACTACATATTTTTAAATGTTCATTTCTTCCTGTGGTTTGAAACAGTTGGTGTTTCCGAGGCTGGAAAAAGTCTCATAGGCAAAGTATTTTGAAGAATAGAAGGTTTACGTGGTTTATCCATTTTGTGGCTTTTGACGTCTGTTGGTGAATAACAGAGTCACCCTGGAGAGAGTGTGTTAGCGCTGCAATAGAAATTGGGAAAAAAGAGAGAGTATTTGAAGATGACGTATTTATAGAAAATACGTGTCTTGGAATCAGCTCCAAAAAACGCGGGACGAAATTCAAACGGGGACGTAGTTTTAAGCAGGTCACGTGGTTCTCCTGGCCAATGGTTTCCCAAGACTAAATATTTGCGTGCGTCTGCCATCTTTGTTGTGGGAACAAGTGGCATACCGCTCAATTTAAATAATAGGAGTGTAAGTCCTATAGAATCACCTTTCGTATAGAGCGTATTATAAATTAATCTATATTACGCGTTTTATTAGAACTGAATGAATTATGCTTCCATAATTCTCATAAGTTTTAAACATCTTAATTTTTCCCTGAATGGAAATGATCAAACATATTTATGATTATGTCGTAGTATGATTTATTTATATTTATTATAAAATGAAAAATACATTTGTAATGGATCATGAGGCTCGAAATTTTAAGGAGGAAAGGAAAGAGAAGCTGTCATCTACTTGTCTGAAGAATCAATCCTAGTTTGCTGATTGGCTTAAAAATATTCTCGGTTAGAGAGGTTTGGATCCTTTTAGTTTTCTAGAATATTCTGATTTACGTGTTCTAAGCTAATTTAACTAAAAATAAGAAAATGTGGATCCTATACTGACCCATTTTTACTATATGATAATAACATGCATTCCGTCCTCCTATACTATGAATACACTCGTAAAATAAATTTAAAAAAAAGGTCATAATTTCTCAATGAAAAGATATCTTCAAAAATTTACTCCAGCTAAACCCTAAAATAAAACGATGGAAAAAAGTTCAATTTTCGTGAAATGGCTACGTAGTTGTAGGAAGTAATGGACAAATATGAAAGCTGTTGTCTTCTTTTGATATGTGCGTGGGGATGCTAAAAAGAAACAATTAGAAGGGAGAGAGAGAAACAGGTGGAGAGAGAGAAAAAAGAGTTAAGGGGAAAGAAAATGGAAAGCGTGAAATGAAAGGAATAGAATCAAGGCTGTTTTAGTTTTCAATGATTAAAAAAAGAAAAATTATTTTCTTAGTTTATAATAATTTATTAACTATTTATTTTATCAAAATTAAGTTTCATTTTTGATCACCATGAAAATATTTTTTTTATTAAAGAATTAATTTAGGAGATATCTTAAATTCCTAAAAATGGCTTCCGACCAATGAAATATAGTCTTTTTTTACCACATAAGGATTATGCGATTAACGCACTTAAATGCGTCAATTAAACCAAATTTATAATAATTTCCTATCTATAGAATTTGTAATTATTTGAAACATCGACAAACGGTAAAAAATCATCCAAGAGAACAGGACAAAGAGAATTACTGGATATGGTACTCCAACGACTTTATTTTTGTGAAAAATCATTTCCTCATTACCATTTTTGTCTAATACAAAATTTGCACAGAGTATCGTCGCAGGTATTCCTATCAAATAATAGTCTTTTGTTTGCCAAGACTTTGATGGTTTCTAGTATCTATAGGATTTACACTTCTATATTTTTAAAATGACCGTGATGCCACTTGTTCCCTAAACAAAGATGGCGGACGTCGGTAAACTAATCAGCCTCGGGAACCTATTGGTTAGGTAAGTCACGTGGTTAGTGCTCCCAACTACGTCCACAACTTTGATTTCGTCCCACGATTTTGGAACCAACAATGATAAGAATTGCCTATATATACTCTCGTCTTTCAAGAACTGACTCTTTTCCATTTCGACTCACAGAGACAACACTCTCTCTTACACACTCGCTCTTACAGCCGTTTAATCTATTGATTATCTAATCATATAAGTAAGGTTAAAAAACAAAACAATGATAGATCCAATTCGCTTCTTGCTTATATTTAGTTAATTTTTGGAATTATCTTCATCTTACAATGTTATTGGTCAATGTATTTACCAATAACGGAAGCGCCTTCTTAAGTTCCGCTTGTACTTTAACTGGTTGGAAATTGATTACTAACAATCGGTCACCGACTTCCGTGTCTACTCTCCTGACAAACAAAAGCACCGTCGTCATTGAAAAATCTTTCTCCTCTTCGTCTGTCTCGCAACTTGGACAAACTGCCTCCACCCAGATCTGCTGAAGTTTTTTGCCACTTAGCGACGTAATGCCAGTACCAATCAAAAGAGGGGGTGGAAAAGAAGGGATACTCTCTTCCTCTCTCACCAGTCGTCTGTTTCTGGCTCAATTCCGAATCTCTCTCTTACAGACGACCCACAGCGAGACCCTTATCCTTTTTCGTCGCAGGTTAGCATGACGGCTGTTACACCTCATAGGTAAGGTGTGAACCTACACAGTTTTATTTTTTTAATGTCTCCCAATTTCAGTTTAGAAAACAATAAAAATCTCATTGGAGTTAAAGTAAAGTACACACTGTACTAAACTTACACAATCTTGAGTTTTATGAAAAAACATCAACAATTGCCACCGACTCATTTAGACTTTTAGGAGATATCAAGATGTATATAATTTGCTCAGCTGATCACCTTTCTTCACTTTGTCTCAATACGTTTTTAATCTAGATGAACTCAAACAAATGAAAAAGAAATTAAAATTTAGTCCCAGTACTTTTTTTAAAAATCAATACTAGCTCTTTCAACTCTTCTATCAAGTGTACCAAAATTTTATAGTTTAACAGATAAAGCCTCAACAGTCAAACAAGTTAAACTGTGTATTCATTTCGTTTACTTTGTTACAGCCAGTTGCTATTAATTCTCCTCTAAAGTTTTGTTTTAGATGTAATTTGCTTTTTTACGCTTTTACTTAAGTATCAAAAGTCTTATAAATATTAAATCCTTTTCAACATCGAGCGATGTAGACTTCTTAAGGAGGTTTCCAGAGAAATTCTGGCCCATAAACATGTACAAATTGTATGGATCTTCACATTTTTGACAAATTTGGTATGTTCAAAAAATGGCCAGTCTATCCCACTGTGAACCTCTATTTACTGAATTGAATTAACGGAAATAAACATCTCCAAGTTGGGTACAAAAATAATAACTAAAAGTTTGTTTTTTTTAAATCCGTATTCATTATTTATTGTATTCATATATATGTTGGTTTCCGAACAATCAAACATTTTCATGTCATCGTATAAAAAGTCGCTAAAACCTTCAAGTGAGCAGTGCAAATCAAATAAATTACCTTCAGCCATATTTCTTTGCTGTTGAGATTGAAGTTTGATTCTCGTTCTAAATTTAGAAATGCGCCCAAGAAGCTGGTGAGATAAAGACGCTAATCGTACGCAAATCAGTTATCATACCCTCTTTCTATTGGCCAGTAAAAATAAAACATGTGTTCTACGTCATATGAAACGTGGAGAATTTTGCAAAGTACCCCGACACCCAAAATGAATTAATTCTGTTCACGTATCGCAATTAGACATGTACAGAAGTATCCTTGGTTCCCCGCGAAGATAGAGTTAAAGAGAGAGGATCAATTCTCTTTCTGTTTATATATATATATATATATATATATATATATATATATATATATAAACACACACGAAGATTCTAGCCATGAACTAAATCTTGTCATATCCCCTTCATGAGGAGGCAGTCAAATACACTACTTGATTGGTTGGGTGGGTTTTATGGCACATCAACCTTTGTAGGTTATTTAACGCTACATCCATTTTTATACAAATAGTTCTATTTCAAAGAATTCAGTTTAGCATGAGTACATAGTTTGTCAAAAACATTTCTATTTCAAGCTATTCAGTTTATTCAAACAGAGCTAATTCAGTTTAGTATAAGTACAGATTTTGTTATCACAAAGTTAAATGTCAAAAACAGTTCTATATTAAACAATTCAGTTTAGTCTAAGTACAGTTTCAATGTCAAAAACAGTTCAGTTTCAAACAATTCAGTTTACCATAAGCTCGCAGTTTAAATGTAAGTACAATTTAATTGTCAAAAACATTTCTATTACAAGCTATTCAGTTTAGTGAAAAAATTCTAATTCAAACAATTCAGTTTAGCATAAGGATGCAGTTAGTCCTATTTAACCCATAGATAGGGCCCTATCAGGTGCTACCATTCCGGGCCAGAGTGGACCTGGGAGCAATGGCAATGAAGGGGTAATCTGCATTCCCCAAAGCTCCAGGATTACTGGAACATCCCCATCCGATTGTTTAGCGACATACCAGGACACTCATTTGGGGGTGGAGTCTTACCCTTCTGCAGTTGATGTATTCTACTGCCCCAGTCGACTGGGCAATACACCACTTGAGGACGATCGATTGATTTTAATGGCATGACAACCATCTAGGATTATTTCATAACAAGCGGTTAGAGACTTGTGTTCATATATAGACATATATGAAACTATAGATGTTTATGTTATTGCTTCTTAAAAGTTTCTTGCATACAGTTATATGACCAAGTATTCATATTGGATACAAAATTTGCACAGAGCATCGTCGCAGGTATTCCTATCAAATAATTGTCATTTGTTTGCCAAGACTTTGATGGTTTCTAGTATCTATAGGATTTACACTTCTATATTTTAAAATGGCCGTGATGCCACTTGTTCCCGAAACAAAGATGGCGGACGTCGGTAAACTAATCAGCCTCGGGAACCTATTGGTTAGGTAAGTCACGTGGTTAGTGCTCCCAACTACGTCCACAACTTTGATTTTGTCCCACGATTTTGGAGCCAACAATGATAAGAATTACCTATATATACTCTCGTTTTTCAAGAATTGACTCTTTTCCATTTCGACTCACAGAGACAACACTCTCTCTTACACACTCTCTTACGTTTGACTTTCAGCCGTCAACCCCACGAAATTTAAACTCTTTGCAACTATTTTCTTCCCTGTTCTACCTTTACGGTTGGACTTGCTCCAGCCTCGAAAACAACCACAGAAATTTCGTCAAACCACCGAAAGAAACAAACAACCAACACGGGAGAAGACACGTTCCTCCAAACATGCATAATTAAAATTCTGTAGAAATACTTAGTCAACATGCATTTTATAATCTACAGGACACTTATTATTTACTCTAATAATAATAATTCTTAGAAAACGATTACAGCTTCAAGTAACTAATCTTAATACGAATAATGTGAACAGTTAGACGCTATCAAGTATTGCTATCAAGTAGAAATAATTTTTCAACTGATCTATTTGGCTCATAGATAACAAGTATCACCGCTCTAGGTCAGAGTTAACCTGGGTGTAAAAACAATGAGGAGTTATCCCCTTTTTCCAGAGCTGAAGCCTTACTGAGGGATGCTGTCTTCTGTCATACCAATGACAACTCTTTTTGAGGTGTCTTACCTCTCTGCAGGAGGTAGAGCCGGTATTTGTCGGACGTCCCATCGACCAGACGAGTGTATCACAAGGCCTTGTTTTAGGTGGGTCCTGGTACAGGGCCGTATCCCAGGCACGCTTGGCGAGCACAAAAAATGCCTCGGGCCCCGTCGACATTCCCCTAAAAAGGAGCGCTTCAGGCCCAAGGCAACAAACCTAGCCTCTTCAAGGAGAATTAGAACCTGTGGGGACGGCTCCTTGAGGCTCGAGGATTCTTGTCTTGGCGCGCCCGACATGAATGCCAGCTTACCGGAATCCATGTCAGATGGCCTCGACTGACCAACACAGTCGACTGTAGTGTGTCCCAGCCCAGAGACTGTGCATATGCACTTGTCTCTCTGCAAGATGTAGAGTTGGCGTATTCAAAGCCCTGCTAATAGTCTGATGAGAGATTGTAGAGAAGAGGAAAATCTCATTTTTGTTTCGGCGCGCTATTTAATTCAACACTGAATTTCACCCAATCAGGATGACTTATCCCATTCAGCCCGGACCTTCATTTCCGGCTAGCAAAACGGGTGAGCGGCCAAACACACTCTCTTCGGCTGGAGGCGGCGACCAGAACGGACGTGTCTCTGGTCGCCCCTGCTTAGCGATGCCTTATAGCTAAACAAGCCACCCGGTGTGGACATATCACCGTGGCTTTAACCCTAGCAGCAGCAACATGGACATTCAACGAGGGAACCTTCTAATTTATGGATTCTTTGCGTCTAATATTTTAGACCAAGGAATCCCAGTTGAATATGAATTAGATACGTTCAACATGCCTTCCACAAGCACCACAGAAATTTACTATGTCGATTCGAGCGCCACTCCGCTCTCGACAAGTTCCCATTTCACCTCTGGTCCACTGTAATGGAGACAACGCACGCCTCTCCCCGAAACACCAGACACACGAAGCTACACGGTGGCCTTGAATACTTCCCTCACACATCCAACGACACGCTGCCATTTCGAACATCCCGCTAAGCTATCGCGTCTCCAAAACCAACAAGCCTAAAGACCACGAGTTTTGCAGCGCCAAGAACCAACCTCCTCAAAGCTGCAAATAAACACTTTCGTTCTTGTGTGTTGTTATAAAGCAAAGTCTTGTAATTCATTTCTTGTGCCCATAAAATCTATAGTGTTAGGGAAAATAACTAATTCCCACAAAACACGCTATAAGATATTTGAGTCATTTCGCAATCTATATCGTCTAACACAATACTATAACATTGACAATTTTTAAGTAAAGTGTTCGACAAGAAAGCACTTTTATCGGGCTTTAAAAACATTAAATGTTTATCCGAAAAGTTTCCAGTAGCAAAACTTTCTTGAAAAATTGATGCAAAAAAGAAAAAGTAATGACAACAAACAAAGAAACATGAATAGATAAACAACTAAAATCTAGTTTAAAATAAACCTGCATCATTTTTAAAAAAAGTTTTCAGCATTTTTTCAAAAGTTTATCTTCTCATAAAAACGTAGATCGTAAGACATTAGAAAATCTAAAACAAAGCTGGTTGTTATAAAACAAGAAATTAAAAAAAAAAAAAAACGAAAAGAAGAGAAGAGTGAACACACAAAAAGAACAAACAAATTTGGATCTAAACAAAGACAAAAAGAACCCTCAAATCTCGAAGCGGAGAAAAAAATTGAAAGAACTTACCTAAGATAGAAAAAGAGAGTTAAGTTGACTAATTTTATAGTACACAAGGAGTTGTTTTCTCTTCCATGGCTTTCTTCCGCCATTGTATCTCATCTCATCTCGTCTTGTCAGACGTAGGTTTTTCATCTTATCTGTTTTATTTAAGAGTTAATGATGCATTTTGTTGGTTTTTTTTTTTTTGGATGACAGTGACGTTTTTTTTTTTTTTTTTGGAGGGGCTCTTTTTTGTATCCCTTTTTGCGAACTAAGAAATCAACTCTGAGGATAAAGGAAACAGATACGGCATTGACTAAAACCGTAAAACATGATGGTGGAAGCCATTATAAGATAAACCGGTACTCAAGTTCCACTCATCTTTCTTAATGGCCATTTTACAACAGAACCATGCCCATAGATTTCAGATATATATGGAAAACGGAATTAGAAAATAGATTGTTATAGAATGTAAGGTCACTGGGAGATTTGATACTGGTTAGAAAAATTCACATCAAGAAAGTAATTCCACTGTTATCTCCATTTTTTATTTTCCTCATTAACATTTGATTGTTTCGGTGTCATCAAGATAAGTTTGGCCCAAGGCTAGTCGTATAGTTTGGTTTCTCTGTTTTATGGCATATCAACCTTTATGAGTTATTTAATGCTTAATCCATCATCGTAGAAGAACTATAGTGGTACGATTTAACCCATAGCTTAGAGGGATAATAGAGTTCATACCTTTCCAAAGTGAATGTAATTGCATGATTGGGTTTCAAACCTATTTCCTACGAAGTTGCAGCCCTACACATTAGCTATTACGCCATGGGAACTCCTCTGGGCCAGGAGGGTGGACATCCAGTGAGAGTCAAAATCACTGACAATAATCAGCTAGGCTAGCTATTATACTACACAAGATGCCCTAAAAAACTATGCTTAGCTTAAATTTATCACAAGTCTATAAGTATGAGGAACCCAGTGAGGATCACACTCATTATTCTGTTGAAATTCATTGCTCACTATTACACTATTATGGGGTGCCTATCGAAGCATATCTTTATTTGGAATAAAGCCAGAACTATGAGGCACTTAGTGAGGATGAAAATCACAAGTCGTCAGTAATCGGAGAAACACTTTCTGTGATGGTTATTATTATATTTACCAACCCCTCCGCTCGGGCAGGATATGACATAAGGTCAATTTTTTAAGCGGGGTTTAACAGGTTTGAATTCAGAGTTTTCCTTCTCCTAGACTAGTTACCTCATCAAGGCTGAAGAACCTAGTATGCCCTACTATTTACCCATAGCTGGAGGGAGAATAATTGGATTCATACCTTTCTCAAGGGTATTAGTGCTATGTGAAATGCAATCAGTCGCGTCCAGGATTTGAACTCGTGTCGCCGTGTCCATTTCCTGCAACGATAACCATTACACCAAGGGCACCTCCATTTCATTGTCATAAGTCACAATAGGAAATGGAATTAGGGACCTAAGTTCAAATCCTGGACGAGGTTGTTTGCATTTTACTTCGGACTAATACTTTCTGGAAATGCATTAATCCACCTCTTCTTGCCTCAATTATAAGTAAATAGTAGGGCAGACTAAGTTCTTTAGGCTTGGTCAAGGAACTTATCTAGGTGAAGGAAAACTCAATTCAAACCAGTATGATCTTCTCTCAAAAACTGACTTTGTGTTGCATCCTGTCTTTGGTGGTGAGATTGGGTAATTACATACTATTTAGTCTGTGAGATAAGCTTGTTAATCATTACTCTTTGGCAGCCAGTTTAGGAGAAAGAAAACTCTAAATTCAAACCAGCTTTACTCTGCTTAAAAACCTGACCTTGTGTCACATCTTGCTTATGTTGGAGAGGTTTGGTAAATCTACACAACCATTTTGAGTCAGAGTGAATCTGTGACTTATAACAATGAAAGAGTACTTGACATTCCTCTGAGTAGAACAGAAGCCTCACTATTAAATGTAGTTTACTGTCATATCATAGACACCATGTGTTTGATGGGGGGGTGTCTTAGATTACTTCATGACATACAGTCAGTATATTCTTGGTTCCACTGGCAGGGCTGTTCTTAAACAGAAGCCTTACTATCATTATAAACTACTGTTACAAACTTCAAAATTTGGGTAGAAAATAGTAAAATCAGCTGCATATAATACATGATGAATAATAGAAACGGTTAACAATTCACTGGAGGTATTTCAATGGCTCTTTGAAGTAAACAGTAAAAAAAATCTATTGTTATTTTTTCTAATCTTTACTGAAGTAATCAAGTTAAATCAGAGTTCTTTGATTCTGGCACAGCAGTGTTTGTTTTCACATTTAATATTGTCTTACGTTAAAATTCTGATTACTTACTCGGCGAGGATTATAGTGTAAATCATTTGTCTTTGCAACAAGCCGAATTATATCTTTGGTTTCTTTGTTTAATGGCATATCAGCCTTTGTAGGTTATTTAATGCCAAATTCATTCTCCTAGAAGAACAGTAGTGGTACTATTTAACCCATACCTGGGAGGATAAGGGGATTTATACCTTCCCCAAGGGTATTTGTCCGAAAGCGAACATAATAACACGACTGGAGTACGAACTCGATAACTACGATTCCGCAAGCCATCGCTTTGACCATTATACCACGAGGACCCCCGCCATCTCGAATTATATCTTTATTATTAGTATTTCTAGTTCTAATTTTGCTTATTAAGTTATTATTGTTTGACATGATTGGTCATCTTGTTCTTCCATCAGACTACAATGATGTTTTTCCCAGGGTGGATTATGTGCCCTATAGGCAGAGCTTAGAATACTGTTTGTATCCATGGCAGAGGGGTAAGACACCCACGAAAATGTGGTGTCTTGGGTATGACATGAATCTGCAACTCGGCCCAGTCAGCTGGGGCAGTGGAATACATCGTCTAAGAAACCCCCAACGAGCGTCCTGGATATATGACATTAAACAATCTGATGGCGAGACTTCAGCAATCCTGGAATTTCGGGGAATATGTAGTATCCTTTCATTACCTTCGGAGTGGTCACACCTGATAGGGTCCTATCTATGGGTCAAATAGAATTGTTTGATATTTAACCAGTGTGCAAACAAATGACTTCTGCTAAACTGAATTGTGTGCAAACAAATGACTTCTGCTAAACTGAATTGTTAGAAACAGAACTGTTTGATCATTTAACTAAGTGTAAACCAATGACTTGTGTTTAATTGAACTGTTAGTAATAAATAGCAATACTTGGAGTTACTTAACTGTGTGCAAAAGAATGAGCTTAGGTTCATTTAAATATGTTATCAACGAAATGTGTTTATAAATATATATATTTAATATATATGCATAAAAAAGCTTTGCTCTAAAATAACCTACAATTGTTGATATGTCACAAAACCAAACCAAACCAAACCAAACGGCATCTGATGGTGTGGCTGCAATTCTGGAAATCTAGTGAGTGTGTAGTAGTTTTTTATTATCGTTACTCCCAGATCCACTCTGTCCTGGAGTGGTTATACCTGTTAGGGTCCCATCTATGGGTCAACTGATTGAAAATTATTGTACTGGATTGGAACATGCGCATAAAACACTCTTAAGAAACAACACGAAAAACGTAAATGTGAAGTACAATGAATGCAATTCCCTCACCTCTTGGCATAAAATTACCCAACATTGGCTGATATGCCATTAAAATAGACTTGTTAATCAATCAAAGTGGGTTCCACAGAAGCCACGGTTTTGTCGAAAAACAATTTTGTGATTCGTACATGTAAAGTTGTCTTTAAAAAAATTCACTTGAAAAAATAAATAAAGTAGTCACTATTTTAAGAATTTATTTTAGAAAAATGAATGATTCATGTTTATTTCAGTCAGGAAAAATAAAATTTGAAAATTTCAACCAAATTTCAAATTTTTGCAGGTTGATTGACTGATTTCAACGGCCTGTCACACTTTCTAGATTTATTTAATGCCTAGAGGTGATTGCGTTCATTTTATAGTCATACATAGATTTTTCTGTTGTTCTTTCTTATGAGTTTTTTTCTATAAATGAAAATTTTTTGAACAGACCTATTTGACTCATAGATGAAGCACTAACAGATACTACTACTCCAGAAAAAAAATCAATCTGAGACAAAGAAAAGGTATTCCACACTCCCCAGATTTCACATTTTTATTGTGTTAGACACGCATAAAAAAACACACACATATATGTTTATGAATATTTGTATGACTCTGTATATATATCCGTCTTTATGACTCTATGGAGATATATATATATATATATATATATATATACACATCAATACAAATTTATATACACTGACAGACAGAACCATATATATATATATATATATATATATATATATATATATACCTCTATATGTACATATGTGTATTTACACACGCACGCATATATATATATATTCACATACACACACATACATATATTTAGATAAATAGGAGGTGCCCGTGATGTAATGGTTATCGTCGAAGGAAATGGACACGGCGACACGAGTTCAAATCCTGGACGAGACTGATTGCATTTCCCATAGCACTAATACCATTGGGAAAGGTATGAATCCAATTATTCTCCCTCCAGCTATGGGTAAATAGTAGGACAGACTGAGTTCTTTAGCCTTGGTGAGGCAACGAGTCTAGGAGAAGGTAAACTTTCAATTTAAACCTGTTAAACTCCGCTTAAAAATTGACCTTGTGTCTTATCCTGCCTAAGCGGAGGGGTTGGTAAATATATATATTTAGATAAATAGACAAATACGGGATGGAATAGCGCCTTATAACATTTATGAGAGTTCTTTTTTTTATTTAGAAATATTTCTAATAATTCGTAATGAAGGAAAAATATCTAATTTCAAATTTCTGAAAAATAATTTTTTGGAGACATTTTAGCTATGAGTAAAATAGTAGGGTAGTCAAGGCTTTCTAAATCTGGAGTGGTAACCAGTCTAGGAGAACAATAACTCATTTTAAAACCTAGAGTTTGAGTCACTCAACTTCTGTCTCGTTTTCTTGTTCATTTGTTGTGGTAAACAGAATACTTTAGGGGGAAAATTGTGATGCATCTTCAAGAAATTAGACTTCTGCTAGTGACTGGAGTTTAGTAAAATGTTGCAAGTATTCTGTGTGCATTCTTAAACATTTTTTTTTGCCTATCAAATTCAACTGTACTTGTCAAAATGATGGTGATGACACTGTGCAACCTCTGCAGCAGTTTAATGGTTTACTCATTCTCTTTTGAGAATGTTATTGTTGATAGCGATGGTTAGTTTTCATCGGCTAAAGCTTTAAAAAATGCAAGTCTTTGTTTGTGATATTACATCATTCTGATTAGTAACAGAACAGTTACTGGGGTGATTTTCTTCAGCTCATTCGGGAGGACAAGTCTTCTCAACAATTGTATAAATTCCAGTACTTTTAGAGGTTGGTTTAGGGTAAGGGTTGATGGCTTTCTGGCCACTTGCATGGGGGAGAGGAAATTGCTGTTCACTTCTAATCTTAATCCTGAGTAGAACTTGTATGCTTGAGTGACTCAAGTTTCACTCATTAGCCTTCATTCTCAATCTGGTTTAAATCTATCTGTCAATTCGCTGAACATGGGTGCCATGTTAATTATCAGTTCATATATATGGGACATTTTATTTGCAGCTTTTACAAAATTTTGATGATACCTGCACTTCCTTACTTGTTGATAGAGACTAACAAGATGCTGATTGTATCACTTGCCGATCGGTAAGATCTTTTTCCCCTAAAGTAGGCGTCCTGGATATGATACAAAACTTCGTCTGATGGTGAGGTTCAAGTTCTGGAGATCCGAGGAAGTATAGAGTACCTCTTCCTAAACATTACTCTCCGGTCCACTCTAATCTGGAGTGGTGGTACTTGTTTGCGTCTTATCTCTGGATCAAACAAACCTGTTTACACATTACTTGTGTGGAGGATTAAAAAGAAATTAAAAAAAAAAAATAAATGCAAGAAGTAATAGTTTTCTAGGAGGTCTCTGATAGGAAGTGAAATTGACGCATGCTTTAAAAGAGGGGCTTCTTGACGCCAAAGTTCTTTCTCATTAATCGTTTACTAGCTCGACTGAAAGGTACTGTTTCTCTCGGCTGTTAGTGGGAAGAGCAAGCACCTGATAAGTCCAGAACTTTGTGCATCTCTCCTACTTATAGCAGCTTTTGCTTAAGATACCCACTGAACGCACGATGAACCCCAAACTTGTAATTACAAAAAATGATTTGGTTTGGTTTCATTTTTTTAATGGCATATCAACCTTTGTAGGTTATTTAATGCCAAAGCCATCCTCCTAAAAGAACATTAGTGGTACTATTTGACCGATAGCTGGGAGGATAAGGGGGTTCATACCTTTCCCAAGGGTATTTGTCCTAAAGTGAACATAATAACGCGACTGGAGTTCGAACTCGTGTACTACGATTCCGCAGTCCATCGCTTTAACCATTACACAACGAGGACACCCTCCAGCGAAAATGATTCTGTAGTATATTTTAATGCTTTGTCAGGGAGACGACTATTTGTACGGGTCCAGAAAAACATTCTCACCATTGAATATTTATACAACATTTTGCGTTTAACGGTATCTCTGTCCCCTTCTTTCCAGTCTTATTTCTCTTATAGATTCCACAGACAAAAAGAAGATAAAAAGTGAATGGGGTGTGAAGAAGAAAAAGGAGTTTGATACAAACCTCAGCATTTTCCGACAAAACTATTAACCACAACCGCAAAAAAACCCTTTTATATCTCATATTTGTATTGAATAAGACCATGTCCAAAAAAGACTTTAAAGAAACAAATCCACGAATAACATAAATTTCTACATAAAATGAACCTTAATCATTTACTCTACACTTTATGATAATGTGGTCATTTCCAGATCACATCACATCACACATCTGTTGCATGTTAACCATATTTGCCAAAACCCAGCTGCTATACTAAATATCCCAAGTTGCGGAATTAGCTATTATAATGATAAAACTAACTCGGCTTAGGAAAAAATATCTTAAAGAAAGACACAGTGTTCTTAGGGAATAAACTTTTTCTACTTTCTTTGAAATAAAGAAATCTTTTCAGAATGGATCTGAAAACGATTATTCTCAAGTGCTGACTAGAAAAGAAACAGTAACTTTTCAATTTAGATATTTGTGCATCTTGAACCGCTATGGCCTTTTTTTTTGATTTGAGGAGATGTCAAAATTAACCTCATGAGAAACCAGATGATTCATACAAGGTGAATTTTTAATGTTCTTTCTGATTAATGACACATATGTCAATTCCTTTCTATTAATATCAAAGAAAAATACAATTTGAACTCAGGTTTGATCTATTTCTCTATTTTACTGTTTTTTTTCCCTCTTTTTCGTTTATGGTTGAAAATAAAGACATGAGAGTGTCCTCTAGAGATAAGTCTACTACATTTCTCTATAAATCTGTAAATAAATCTTTCAGAAAATGTTTGTCAATAATTCCTCAACAAATCAACCGAATGTTCATATTAACTAATCCAAGTTAATTTGGCGTTAGACCACAAATATGAGAGCAAGTCAAAAAAAAAAAAAAAAAAAAAAAAGAAACTCTTTCCTAGAAAATTACTCTGCAAGACGAAATCTCGAAAGTTTACTAATGGATAAAGAAAAACTTTGATTTTAGCCAAAATGGATATTATTAGGTATTATCTATCATCAAACTCTACACCGGTGAAACTCTTTAACCTGAAAAAAAAACGCTTTGATTAAAACCAACAAATGCGATATCGTAAGTTTTCACTTCTATAATCTCCCAAAGATTAACATGTCAGCGGTTTTTATATTTCATCAAAGCACAAGAAAGCCCAAGAGAGATGTAGTATAGAATTAATTAAGTGAGACTTAGGTCATAAAACTGAATATACAGTAACGCCCATGTATAAATACACCACAAATAATCTTTTATAAGAAAAAAGTTTTTCTTCTCGACCAAAGATATCAAGAATTTATGATTTGCAGTGGAATATTATACAATCAAAAGAAATATTTTCAGGAATTATTTATTACTAAACTCAATAGCACTGAATTTCTGTAACCAAAAATAGGAAAAAGAAGCAGTTAAAAATAAATACATCTATGTGTATAAAATTTTAGTTTTGGTTACAATTATTGACATAATGGAAACATTTATGAGATGGTAATTGAATTCTTTCACTCCTTCCAAAATAGATTCACCAAAATCATTATGAATCCATCTTACATGAGTTGTCATATATATATATATATATATATATATATATATATATATATTAGATTTATATATTTAATGCCATGGAAGTTGGTCTGCGACCTTTGGTTTCATGAAGTTTTACAAAGAGCAATCATCTGGCAGATAACGAAAGGAAATGAATAAATCGAAAAAAATTGAAAAATACAGTCAAAAACCGTTGGGATTGTGTAGAAATCTTTCCGTATGCTTATGAGTGTGTGTGTGTGTGTGTGTGTGTGTGTGTGTTTGCGGTGTTATAGTAGCGTATTATTGTGTGGATGTGTAAGTGATGTTTAGTGTATGTGAAGATACATGCGCAGCGCGATAAACTTTGGGTTGTTTACCGGATGGGAGAACGCAGTTGTAGCGAACATTGCGACAGTAGAGGCGAGAAAAAATTCTTTATTCATTTCTATATGTGTCAAAAACAAAACAACAACAGCAAAAAAAGAAAAACACAAATGACACCACATAACACCTGAAGCACCGTAAGTACCCTTTTCCTCCACCAATCATCACACCCGCCGGAATATATATAATAGCTCTATCTCAGATATTGAGCACTCTCCAAATTATATTGCACTTGGTTCGCCACAAAGTGAATTAGTGACAACCAACATAATTACTATATATATATATATATATATATATATATAAGGTCTTGTGGTACGAACAGAATTTAAATATTGCTTTAAAAAAATGAGTGCATGGTATTAAGAACCTTTTAAAATCATAAAAACGGACTAAAGTCCTTAAAAAGGGGGCTCTTTCTTTCGGTCACTTCTCTTCAGAGAATTGTCTGTGGCAATTGATTTTGGACCAGAGGAAGTAAACTTGAGGTCGCAACAGGAGGCGGTAACGGAAAACATTTGAAAATTACTGTAAGCCAGCAGAGTTGGTACGGCTAATGATATTTTCTTCTGATTGTTTGAGAAGGTTATTAAAAAGTAATGGAGTATAGGATTACTTTTGGATACAGAATTCCGGTTTGTATTTTTTTATAAGTAATGCTTCCAGAATGGATAGCAGCAGTTCATTTCTGATGTCTCCAAAATGGTAAACGTATATATATATATATATATATATATATATATATATAGAGGATGTCTCAATATACATGTGACTACTAATAGTTTAATTAATAAGAATGTCGTGTTCTTTTTTTCTTTCAGGTTTGAAAATAGTATACTAAAACAACTATTAACCCCTGATTACAATGCATTGGATCAGAAAGGAGATAAAATCATTAAAAACTGTGCAAGCAAAATTTTGCCGGAAGTTTAGCAATTATCCCCAGAAAAGCCAAGTTTATCTTTGAGTACACAAATTTCAAGGCACAGGGTCACTAAACAACCAAAACAAGAAGGCAGAAAATCCCAGATCTGGCAGGAAATTGACAGCAAGGTGTCCTGACAATGTGGATGCAGTCAGAAATTCTGTCGGAGGGAGTCTGAAAAAGTCCCTCCGAAGACGTTCCCAAGAACATGGTCTTTCACGCGCATCGTTACAAAGAATCTTACAGAAGGATCCAGATCGAGCATAAATTTATACCAGCTGACGTGGAGTTTCTTGTCTCAGCAATAAATTATGATCATATTAATGTGCTGCATCTATTTTGAGACATCCTGTTTATACGAAATTTTAGTTTTGGTTTCAGAGGCTTTTCAATTTTATTTTTGGTGACAGTTCTGATGCTGTTAAATATTGTAATTTTAGCAAATTATACAATTTCCTCATCCAAGAAAGTTCTAGGAAAAACGGATCCATTTGGCACAATTGTAAACCTAAAAAAAACCCCAACAAACTCACGTACGTGTTTCAGAAAATTCAAGAATTTCGGAAAAACCCAACTAAAAATATTTTAACATTTGACCACATTTTTTTACCAATCGGGTGTGCTAAAAAATACGCAGTCACTCGCTTCGTAAGGAATAGCGGAACTAACGCGCGTGTGCGTGATCCTCCCAAATTATATAAAGTCAAAACATCTTCAAAGGCATGTAGAATCTACATATATATGTGAAGGTAGAGATAAAATTGCTCAACTTTTACAGGTATGCCTCAGACAGTTTACTTGTACCCCAGGCAAGACATATACGACTGTGTCTCAGAATCCTATTGCAGCCCAAACTTGCTTGACCGCCGTATCAAGTTACGACCATCAACTTGGACGATAGCCTATCAACTCCACGTACTGGCTAAAAATTCCCTGCTAACCACAGTGACTGAACATGAGAACTATTTAATTTCTTTGTTTTCAGATTTATCCAAGGATAAAACTTCATTATTTTTGTAGTACTTGTGTTAATTGTGTTATCTTTATTAACATTAGTCCACTGCAGTTATAAATTTGGAGGGTAACCGGACATTAGTATGATGGTTAGAGAGTTTGGCAATGGTCTGGGAGACCTGGGTTCAATCCCAAGTCGAGTCATCCCAAAGACTAAAAAAATGGTACTTGATGCCTCCTTGCTTAACACTCAGCAATATAAGGTAGGGATCGAGGGTAAAGTGGAGCAATCCAGGGAAAGGAGTAGTGCCCTCCCCTACACCTCGGTGTAGTAGGTATTAAAAAGGGAGCCTTCGGGTCACTCTTGACTAAGGTTGCCAAATTTACTTACTTAATTTACAGTTGGTCATGTACTAACTAATTATTGTGGTAATTTCAGGTTTTGAATCTCTGGTTTAGAAGAAAATTAACATTTTATTTACTATTATTAAATTTACTGTGATAATAGTTAAAAAAGCAATCATCCTTTTTCTGTCTACCAGCCAACCTGTTTATTTTTTGTTAAGCCATAAAAACAGATATCTGAAATTTGATCTTAAAGACTGATTCCTTTTTTTTGAAAAAATAAATTCTTATTCAACATTTAAAAGACAAATAGTGAGAGTTAAATAATGAAGTCAAATCTGATTTTTATCTCAATTGAACATCACTGTTTTGTGATTTTATTCTCGAGTTTTTTTCTTTTTAC
This sequence comes from Sepioteuthis lessoniana, assembly GCA_963585895.1. Classification (NCBI taxonomy): domain Eukaryota; kingdom Metazoa; phylum Mollusca; class Cephalopoda; order Myopsida; family Loliginidae; genus Sepioteuthis; species Sepioteuthis lessoniana. Next base: position 85,185,351 of record OY757919.1, on the reverse strand, counting down.
ATTCAGAACAGGCTTCTAAGTACCAGTCTAATTATTATTGATGAAGATATGTTAGTCTATCAGGAGAAATATTTCTGAAATTATCTTCTCTATAAGAGGTGTATTATATAATTATTTCACCTCTTCAGCTTGAAAAAACTACATATACCACAGTAGCACTATCTCATCCATTGAAAGCTATATCAAAATACGTGCACATTCAAAGCATGGTCAACAATTGACAAGTTATTAAGAATAAGGAAATCTGATCTCTGATGAAATGAAAAAAAGATTCTTCCAAGCTCTAGCCATGTCAGTACCACTGTATAGTTGCCCCTAATGGACATTAACATAATGCATAGAAAAAAAGTTAGGATGGTTTAATAAGGATGCTGCATGCTGTTTTGAAAATATTCTAGAAGCAGCCACTTACCTCCTATCTCACAAACCGTCCCAGTTAGGTGAGCAAAATATATTGGACACTGCTGGAGAAGTAAAGATGAATTCATAAGCGACATTCTCAGACACGCAGACAAACAGGAGTTGTGTGACCAGCAAAATCTTACATTCATCAGCTCTGTGCAGACACGGGGTGTCGTCTTGAGCTTGAGAACCTACCGACTGCAATGGCCAATAGGGATGGGTGGCTAGAGGAAATCAAAGGAATTTGTATTGTTGACATGCTATGATGATGAATTAAGTATGATTAATTATTTTAGTGAGTCAATTTAATTTCTTTTAAAAAATATTCACTTCTGTATGATTATGGATGTCTTGCAGCAACATGGCTTCCCACTGATCATTGTTAGACATCTTCCACTCGATGAGAGCCCATTTTTTTCTCCTGTTCTCAAGATGAATAAATCTTTTTGTTATATTCTCCTTGGGCCCCATGAAAATACACACTAAATTTGATAGCTATACATCAAACTCTTTGGAGATACATTTTGTATAACGGTTATCATATAAAATGGAAAGGAGGTGCTCGTGGTGTAATGGTTATCGGCATAGGAAATGGACATAGTGACATGAGTTCAAATCCTTGACTAGGCTAATTGCATTTCCCATAGCTCTAATACCCTTGGGAAAGGTATGAATCCAATTATTCTCCCTCCAGCTATGGGTAAGTAGTAGGACAGACTAGATTCTTCAGCCTTGGTGAGGCAACTAGTCTAGGAGAAGGAAAACTCTGAATTCAAACCTGTTAAACTCCGCTTAAAAATTGACCTTGTGTCATATCCTATCCGAGCGGAGGGGTTGGTAAATAGGATTATATAAAATGGAATTGGTGACTAGAGTTCAAATCCTCGATGAGAAGGCAAGTGTTTCACTTCACATTAATGCTCTTGAGAATAGCATGAATTCATCCTTTCTCTCATCAGCTATGGATAAATTGTTGTGCAGACTGGGAAGGCAACCAGTCTAGGAGAAGGAATATTAATTTGAATCAACTGTACTTCACTTCAAGATTAACCTTGTATCACATCTTAACTGTGGTTGAGAGTTGGGTAAATACTGTAAAAATTCAAGTATTAAAAATTCAGCCACTACAAGGTGCTAATGGTGAAAAGTAGTAGTAACAGAGATTCATCAGGCAAATAATTGATAAAAGCTGATCTGTTTAAGATAGAAATCTTTGGAATAGTCCATTTCTAATGAGTATTGTGGTCTACACAATTCTCTAAATAGACATTTCAATATTTATTATTCAACAAATGCATATACGAGGTGCATATGATAAGTTTCCAGACTTTTTTCGTATGGACATTTAAGATAGTTGTAGACTCTTGAAAATTCACTATGTTATTGCTATACATCTTATAAGATGACTGACCAATTTGTATGATTTCAGCTTCAAATGAACAGCTGCAGCAGGAATTCGAATACACCCTACTAAAGCCTGATTGTCACAGCTGGTGAATTTCAAAAATGCAATCTGACACTTCAGAAGAACAATATGCAATAAAATTCTGTTAGAAACTTGGAAAACATGCCACAGAAACATATGGAATGCTTCAGACTGCTTTTGGAGCATCTTTTATGAATCGAGCATCAGTTTTTGAGTGGCATAAGAGATTCAAGGAAGGCAGGGAGTCTGTGAGGGATGATGAGAGGTGCAGAAGGAGTAAGGAAGTCAATACACCAGAGTTGATTGGCCAAAGGATTAGGGTTACTATGTTGAGGTTTTAATGGAGTTTAGGAAGAGATTCCTTGGGAAGAGGCCAGCACTCTTCAAATCAGGTCAGTGGCATTTCTACCAGGACAATACACCAGTCCACAACTCCATCCTTGTCACAGACTGTTTGACCAAGATGGGCATCAATACCCTCCCTATAGTCCAGACCTTGCTCCCTTTGACTTTTGGTTATTCCCTAAGCTCAGAGGCTGTTGTTATGAGACAATTGAGGAGATGAAAGAGGCTGTGATGAAGGTCATTGACACGCTCACACAAGAGGACTTCCATGGGGCCTTCCAGAAGTTGTTGGAATGGTACACCAGTGCCTTGCAGCTGGAGCTTACTTCAAAGGGGACTAGAGTTTCATGTGTGTACTATCAATAAAAGTACCCATACGAAAAAAGTTTGGAAACTTATCGTATGCACCTTGTATCAAACTGTTTGATTGTCTGTAGATTTTGTTTTCTTGGTGTAATGGCATATCAACTTTCATAAGTCATTTGAGGCCAAAACCAATTTTGTAGAAGAACAGTAGTGGTACCATTGAACCCATACCTGGATGAGGGGATAAAGGTTATTAATACTTTTCTGAAGGATATTTGTCTGAAAAAAAACAAAACAAATCACTTGACTGGAGTTCAAACTCCATTACAAAGATGTCATACATAATCCAGCATTGAAGCGACTACATTAAAGGGACTTCTCACTGGTTGTCTATAGAGGACAAACAAACTCTTATGGATTATATATATATATATATATATATATATATATATATATATATATATATATGACAGTTTCTGAGTTCGTGTTTGTTTAAAGGATATGATAGAGTTTTACTATAAGGATTTTGCATGTTTTCTTTTCACGATCTCTTATATGAAAAAAACTTGTTTATATTTTATTTCTGTTTATTGTACAGTAAACTTATTCCATGTAATTCTCTTATGCAATAATAAAAATATATACAATGGTGCAATTACACCTTTGAAAACACCAAATTTAAAGTCAATAGAATTACATTAATAGAAAGATGATATCACTAGAATGTTTTTGGCATAACCATTATTCAGTCATATAATTTGTTTTTGACAGCTCCACTACACCTCTGTCTATGCCCGATTAGAAGATGATAGAAATACCTTATTTATTTCAATAAGTAGAAGACAAGTCACAATGTGCGATTACATAAATAAATGAGCTTCCAATGATACCATAATAGATTTGACACTTACAGAGTCGGCCAACGGATCTTATTTACACCACGAAAAAGAAGAACCCTCCCAAGTGCAATTCCCATTACCAGTATTTGTGATCAGAAATTTTATTCATCAGAACAAATCAATGAGGATTGCGTAGTGTCTGTATTCTCCAGATTTTGGCGAGATGATATTAACCACAATCCACTAGAAGAAATATTTTGGCCTTTCATTTACTCAGAGATATACTTATCTGATACAGGATTATTAACTGGTCATTTGAAGCTAAAGATATATTAAGTATTTATTGCTTAGGTTCTACTCCACAAGAAGAGGTAGGATTCTGGTCAGTCTCTGATGTCCGAGGCATCACTGTAGAAGTTGAGCAATTTTATCTCCACTTTCACATATATATTTAGATTTTACATTAAACATTTTCTTGAGTCACATCCTGTCTATTTGCTATGAATGAGACCATTTTGAAATAGTCATTTACTAAGCTTAGCTTAGGTTAGTTGTATGAGGCACCCAGTGGGAATCAAAATCATTATCAATGGCCTACAAAGAAGTAACCAGTTTCAAAGATTTATGTATATATCCTCATCTGCACTCAGATTTAAAGTAAAAGTTCATTGACTTGAAGGAAAAATCAAGTCAATGTGTAATGTTACCTCCTCTGTCTTGTGTTCTGTAAGAAACTTTTACCCACTTTAATATATCACTATGCATTCACTAATTTGATAACCAAGATCAAAGAAATGAATTAAACCTGCTGTCCTGTAGGCGTACTTCCTCCATTAAACAATGACCTTGTGTCTATTTTAGCTCAATGGGAAGCTAAAGAAATGAATTGGCCTTTTTGCTGCGATCCAAATGTAGGATTTACTCGTTAGCTTAATATATGCCATGTCCCTGATATTAAGGTTTTTAAAATTAAACTCATTTTAAGAATCAGGTAAAGTTTTAGAGGCTTACTCTGCTTTTGGCTAGTTTTGCAGTACCTTTTAAAATTATCAGCCCAGTCTCTTCCTGGGGTAATACAAAATTCAAATTCCAAAACAGACTTTATTTTTATTTATTTTTAAGCTTTGAATTTTTGCAATTTTTTCTCGTGTTCATTTTGTATAAAATAGTACTGTAGAAAAGTTTAAGGACTAAAATTATATCTTCAAAGAATGGGGGGTAAAAATGATAGTAAAGGATATGCTTAATTCGCTGATAGAAGGAGAGTGGAAAATATTTGAAATGTCCTGCAGGATGTAAGAAATGCTATGTAAATTGGCAATAAAAAAGATTGATCAATTTTGTCTTTGAATTCTAATCAACACCGGACACAAGCTGCCACCAGCTGAATAAATAGAGCAGAAGAAGGCCAGAGGGTAGATAGCCGAAAGGTTGTAAATAAAATGATGAACAAAATAGTCCAATTAAAAAAAATCAATGTTTTAAATTCTTGCAACATATCTTTCAATAAACAATTTTAAATTATCTGAATTTTTAGATCAACTATTTTAATTATTAATTTCTTTAATCATGTTTCATCTTATTGCTGCTTTTTTATCAAAAAAATTAGGGTGATAAGCAGCTGAAAATTAACATATACAGAATGAAAACTATTCACGTATAGTCTGCGGGTTTTCAAAACTACATAAAAAATCATGGTAAAGATGAACAAGATACAGAAAAGATATGTAATCTAATGGTAGAGTTACCATTATAGAGAATGGGGACCGAATTCAAATCCTCAACAAGGCTCTTTTGCATTTCGTTCGTTTTAATCCGCTTGTTCTCTTTCCAGCTGTTGGTGAATAGTAGGGCAGACTTGTTTCTTTAGCCTTAGTTTGGGAACCAGTCTAGCGGGAGGAAAAATGCTGAATTCAAACCACTTCACTCTGCTTAAAAAAGAAAATTGTGCCATATCCTGCAGGTGGCAGGGAGCTTGGTTGGTTGGCTTGCTTTTATGGCATATGAACCCTTGTAGGTTATTTAATGCCAAATCTGGTATATACAAATATTAAATCTATATGATTTGTAATTGGATATTTTGTAGGTAACATTTTTAAATAAGTCAGAGCTCATTTGTTTGCACTCAATTAAATGGTTTCAAGATTTGCTGTTTAATATGAATAATTTTACTCAGCTTTACTGATTTGTTTGCACACAGTTAAATGGTTTCTCTATTGTTATTTAGCACTAACATTTTCAATTTAACATCAGTCATTTGTTTGCATACAGTTAAATGGTTTCTGTATTGCTATTTAACACTAACATTTTCAATTTAACATCAGACATTTGTTTGCACACAGTTAAATGGTTAAACAGTTCTACTTGAACCAGAGATGGGATCCTAATAGGTACTACTACTCTGAGTCTAAGTGGACCAGGGAGTAATGGCAATGAAGGGGTACTCCACATTCCCCAAAGCTCCAAGACTGAAGCCTTTACATTAGATAGCGTTAAGTGCCATACCCAGGACACTTGTTAGTGGTGGGAGGGTCCTAACACTCAGTAGAGATACAGTTGGCATATGGGGTGAGTTGTAACTCTTTGCAGAGATGCAGTCAGCATATTTATAGCCTCACCCATCGAGGCTAGAGACATTGGATAAATGCTTAATCTTATACAAGAGTTTATAATTACAGTATTGACTGGGAAATAACACTGCTAACAATTTTTTGTGAAAAAAAAAATTATATATTTTTATATATGTAAAAGTAAAGTTGATGACTCAAAGGGTCCACTTTGAATAACTACTACACTGAGGTGTAAGGGGTCGGTGCTACTCCTTTCCCTGGATTGCTCCACCTACCCATCATATGTACTTTATAATACTGGGTGTTAAGCTAGGAGGTATCAAGTACCATTTTTTGAGTTTTTGGTATAATTCGACCTGGGATTGAACTCCAGTCTCCCAGGCCACTGGTCAACACTCTACCCACTCAGCCAATGGGTCGGTATGTATTTATATAGAAAAATTTTATTATTTCTAATAGAAAATATTAAATATTATTTATTGTATTGACTGAATTTGACAATAATTCAACTCATCTGGGGTTATTTTATACCAAGAGGTTAAGGAATTGTGTTCATCGTATGTTTACAATTTTTTTTGTTGTTTCTTATGTTTTTGCACACAGGTGGTGTAATGGTATCGTTGTAGGAAATGGACACGGCGACATGAGTTCAAATCCTGAACGAGACTGATTGCATTTCACATCGCACTAATGCCCTTGGGAAAGGTATGAATCCAATTATTCTCCCTCCAGCTATGGGTAAATAGTAAGGCAGACTAGGTTCTTCAGCCTTGGTGAGGCAACTAGTCTAGGAGAAGGAAAACTCTGAATTCAAATCTGTTAAAATCCGCTAAAAAATTGACCTTGTGTCATATCCTACCTGAGCGGAGGGGTTGGTAAATTTGGTTATATATCGGTATTCTTATTTAATACAAATAATTTGAAGAAAGATCTACTTGACCCATAGATGGGACCCGACTAGGCACTGCCATCCCAGATCAGAGTGGACCTGAGACTAATAGCAATAAAGAGGTACTCCACACTCTCTGGAGCTTTACAATACAACGTTTAAACAAGAATGAAAAAATAGCCTTCATGACCAAATCACTTAAGAATTGCCTCATAGATGACAACCTATCAAGATACAGGATGCAATTTCATATTCTGATTTTGTTTATTTATACAGAAGAATATTCAAAATAAAACATAAAAAGTTTCTAAAACATAAGGAAAAAAATTACTAAAAAATAATCAACAGTTTTTAAGAATTCTAATGAAAATTTCATTATCAATATTGGCATCGAATATGAATCCCTAATCTGACAAGGGATATTTAGGGGAAAAAAATTTTTTATATTCTTTGCTTCCATCCACAAGGTTTGGATAACATCTAGAATCTTCTCTGTTTAAAATTCAGTTTTGTGCAACATGAGACTTCTGCAGCCTACTGAATAAATACAGATGCACAGAACCAGCTATTTAGAAATTTGTTACAACCATATTTAATTCACATCAGTTGAATACAACAAATGAACAAATACTTCAGAGTCAAGCGACTAAAATCAGCTGGCTGAAGGTCTACTACTTGGTCAACTCACTGGCTATATAAGGAGTCCCATGTGCAAATTGACACTCACTCTATCCTGTTCCATCTTTGTCAGTCCTATGAATGGTAACCAGAATACCAAAACTCACAATCTATGAATGAAGTTTTTAAATTTTCTTCACAGAAAATATTTCAATCATTTTCTTAAGTAGTTTTCCTTTTAGTTTTAGTGTGAGACTTGACCCGATTGTTCTAGTGTGAGACTTGACTCGATTGTTGTTGGCTGGTATGGTTTTATGGCAAATCAACCTTTGGAAGTTATTTAACGCCAAATCCATTTTTATTCAAATAGTCAGTTCTATTTCAAACAATTCAGTTTAGCATGAGTACACAGTTTAATTGTCAAAAATATTTCTATTTCAAGCTATTCAGTTTAGTCGAGTAGTTCTAATTCAAACAGTTTAGCATAAGTATGCAGTTTAGTTCTATTTAATCCAGAGATAGGACCCTATCAGGTGTCACAATTCCGGGCCAGAGTGGACCTGGGACCAATGGCAGTGAAAGGGTGCTCCACATCCTCCAAAGCCCCAGCATCACTGGAGCCTCACCATCCGATTGTTTAGTGTCATATTCAGGACACTCATTGGGGGGGGGGTCGATTGTTCAAGCGTGAGACCAAACTTCATTTGTTGGTAAGGTTTCAGTTCTGGAGCTTTGGTAAGGTGAAGACATTCTTTCATTGCTATCGCTCTTAAGTTTATGCTGATCTGTAGTGTTAGTCCATCTATGGGTAACTTAAATATTGTTGAAAATTGTTTGTATTAGATAGGAATGATTGAAATAGCAAGGAAACACATCTAGGAGAAAAAAAGACTGAATTCAAAACCTGAACGATGTAATTTAGGAAGATCTGTGGTAGATTGGTTCACCATTATTCTGTTATCAACTTGTCGAGTGAGAAAGGGATAAAAAAGAAAAGAGTGAATATAAAAAAGTGTAGAAAGATAAGGAAAAGAATCAATAAGTGAGATAAATTAAATAAAAAAGAAGAGGTGATCAAGAAAGGAAAAAAAAAAGAATAAGTCAAAGTGGAAAAGAGAATGAGAAAAACAAAGCTGGAAAAAGAACAGAAAGCAAAAAAAGACCAAGAGAGGAAAGTAAAAGAAGGACTGAGTGGAAGAAATCAAAATATAAAAAGAGAGGGGAAAGCTAAAGAAGGAAATAGAAAGAGACAAGCAAAGAGGAAAAGAGGGAAAATGAGAACAAGAAAAAAAAGAGAAAATGTGCAAAAGAAGAAAAGAGAAAGAGAAAGGAAGAAATAAAAGAGAGAGGTAAAGTAAAAGAGAATGAGAAAGTAAAGAAGGAAAGAGTGAAGAAAAGGCAACAAAAAAAAGAAAGTAACCAAAAGAAGAAAAGAGAAAGAGAAAGCAAAAGAAGAAAAGAGAGAAGACAAGCAAAAAAAAAGAAAAAAGAAAGGAAGCAAAAGAAGGAAAGAGAAAGAGAAAGCAAAAGAAGAAAAGAGAGAAGACAAGCAAAAAAAAAAGAAAGGAAGCAAAAGAAGGAAAGAGAAAGAGAAAGCAAAAGAAGAAAAGAGAGAAGACAAGCAAAAAAAAAAGAAAGGAAGCAAAAGAAGGAAAGAGAAAGAGAAAGCAAAAGAAGAAAAGAGAGAAGACAAGCAAAAAAAAAAAAAAAAAAGAAAGGAAGCAAAAGAAGGAAAGAGAAAGAGAAAGTCAAAAAAGAAAGAGAAAGCAAAAGAAAAAGAGAGAAAGCAAAAGAGAAAGAGAAAAGACAAGCCAAAAAAGAGAAAAGAGAAAGGAGGCCAAAAAAGAAAGCCGAAATCAAAAGAAGAAAATAGAAAGAGAGAGTGGAAAAAGAGCTTAGGATGGGCAAAAAGAGGGAGAGTGAGATCCAGAAGAAAAAAGAAAAAGAAAGGGAAAGACAAAAGAATGAGTCATGAAAGAGGGAATAAAAAAGAAAGAAAAACAGCCTGATTAAAAAGATAGAGAAGAATATGTATTTTCTGAAGGAGGACAAGAATCCCAGTGCATATAAATCCCACTGTATATCCATGTTAGAATTTATTGTGCAACTCACATGTGAATAAACAGATACGACTGTGAGATATATATAATATAATATAATATATATAATCATGAAACACAAAGCACTGCAAAAGAAGGGTTGGACCAAAAGTACATTTTAATGTTTAAAAGACCACTAGAAAGAATAAGATTAGCATGAAAAAAAATCACTCCATCAGAATTATGGAATAGTTATAAAATTCATTATATTTATTATACATACACACACACGTATAAAAAGACATAGTATATGTATACATATTTGCATAAACATCCACTGAAGTATTATTTGTATAATTCATTATTGGAGGGTCAGCTGAAATGTTCATGAATGTGAGGCTTATTTTTCAACATAGTCCCCTTTCTGGTTCATATGATCCATCATGTTGCAGTGCTTTGTGTTTCACTTGTCAAAAAGTCATTGATAATAGATATGATCTCATGTAAACTTTTCAACCAACCATTATATATTTATATATATGGAGAAATGGTTGATTTTGGTGAATCTGACAAGATGATAAAATAAGTTCTGTGAATAAAGAACAAAATATTACATGAAAACCCATTGTAAGTGTATGTTTTATCCACTTTACCACTTATCTATATATATATATATATATATATATATATATCTAAGGATTTGCAAAAGTCATTATTTTAAAAATTGAATAAATTTTGAATATATAAAATCAAGGAGATTTTTCTTTAAATTATATTTAATTTGACTCTTGGAAATTACTGTTGGCTAATTGTGGAATATAATAATGAATAAATAAAATCGATTTTAAATTAAAAAAGTTATTTGTTTAAAAAATAAGGACATTTGTACAACCCTGTTTATAATATATATAACCTATGTATATAGTATAGAATATATACACACATACAACTATATATTTAGAGAGAGAGAGAAAGAGACTGTGTCTCGGGGATAAAATGAAAATCCATGAATGTATATACATGGATATAGATGGCTGAGGCACCCTACGAGGATTGAATTTACAAGTACTGCCCTACAGGCCTCACTTATTAACCATTATATCACGCAGAGGACATATATATATATATATATATATATATATATATATATCTGTAATTCAGTATTTTAATGAATATGTAGACTGATTATATTTTTCTGTATAATCATATATATATATATATATAAAATTTTATAATGTTTATGCACTATCACACACGCAAGCACTTAAATGCACACACACATGTGTGTGTGTATATATATATATATATATATATATATATGAGTGAGTTTGACATAGACACAAAAATATATATACCTATGTTATTTAACTTGAGGCATCAATAATACTGTGTTAGGCATAACTGGTTCTTTGCCATGTGTTCAATATTCAAGCAATTGAAATGGAAAGGAAAAAAAAAAAAAAAAAACACCATACAACATTACAATTCTTGGATAATAAGTGATCCAATGTCTAAGTGCTTAAAAGAGTTTAGCAATCTGACTCTCCTCAAGATATTTACTATAAACACATCTTTATTATAAGCAATCTTCCATCTCAGAGTGTAACAAATCAAAAGAAAATTCTCTTCCTGATATACAAAATTCTAAAGGCCCGCATGGCTTCTAATTCTGTGTTTTTGCATTCAGCAAGTCAATGACAAGGGGAGTAGAAATTTGGGAGGAAATGGGAGGAGTAGGAAAGGATAAGGAAGGAAAATGTTGAAAGGTTTGTTTAACAGCATCCATTTAAAGCTTGTTGCTACTTGGATACTTTTATTCCACAAATAATAATAGCAATAATAAAAAGTTGAGTTTTTAAGGAGGTGCACGTGGTGTAATGGTTATCGTCATAGGAAATGGACATGGCGACACGAGTTCAAATCTTGGGCGAGACTGATTGCATTTCACATAGCACTAATGCCCTTGGGAAAGGTTATATATCAGTATTAGGAGGTGCCTGTGGTGTAATGGTTATCGTCATTGGAAATGGACACGACAACACGAGTTCAAATCCGGGACGAGACTGATTGCATTTCACATAGCATTGATACCCTTGGGAAAGGTATGAATCCAATTATTCTCCCTCCAGTTATGGGTAAATAGTAGGGCAGACTAGGTTCTTCAGCCTTGGTGAGGCAACTAGTCTAGGAGAAGGAAAACTCTGAATTCAAACCTGTTAAAATCCGCTTAAAAATTGACCTTGTGTCATATCCTATCCGAGTGGAGGGGTTGGTAAATATGGTTATATATCTGTATTCTTATTTAATACAGATAATTTGAAAACAGATCTACTTGACCCATAGATGGGACCTGACTAGGCACTGCCATTTGAGATCAGAGTGGACCTGAGACTTATAGCAATAAAGAGGTACTCCACATTCTGCTCGAGCGGAGGGGTTGGTAAATATGATAATAGCAATAATAATATATAATAGAATTTTTCCTTTTTCTTGTTTCCAGGCAGAGTGTGTTATTTGCCAATTGCTTAGGCTTAAAGTAAATGGAAAAGACCTGTTTTCTCTTCAAACTTTTCTTTTGTGACCAACGAGTGTATGATGAAGGTATGACAACAGAATATATTTGGGGGTTGATATATGAAATTTCTGAATTTCGTTATCCAGGGTGCAAAAGGAAGAAAATATAGTAAATTAACCAACAATTGATACATGAAAGTGACTTATAATACAGTTGCAAATCCTCAAAGAACAACTCACTTTCCACCATTTTTTGTCTTTAGTAAAGTAAAGTTGGCGACCATAGTCGAGGGTGACCCGAAGGATCCCTTTTCGTTAGCTACAACACCAAGGTGTAGTGGAGGGCACTTCTCCTTTCCCTGGATTTCTCCACTTTACCCTTGATCCCTACCTTAAAATGCTGAGTGTTAAGCAAGGATGCATCAAGTACCATTTTTAAAGTCTTTGGTATGACTCGATCTGGGATTGAACCCAGGTCTCCCGGGCCATTAGCGAACTCTCTAACCATTTCAGACCTTATGAAAAATAAATGAACAAATTTGCTTTTTTTTACATAAAAATAGATTAATTTCTGAATTTCATTATCCAGGGTGCAAAAAGAAGAAAATAAAGGTCCACATTCCCCAAATCTCCTAGACTGGATCCTTGCCATCAGATGGTTTTGTGTCATATCCAGAACTTTTGTTGCAGGGGGAACTTACCCCTCTACAGAGATGCAGTTAGGGTCTTCTACACCCCCTCCAGCTGACTGGGTTTTGAAAAACTTGCATGGAATAAAATGCTAACGATTACATAAATCAAAAATTAAAATACAGTTAATGAGTTGTGATATTCTATCTTCAGAATTATATTTAATTCAATTTTTATATTTTTTAATGAAACCAAAAAATAAAGTTTTCAACATACAATTCCTACTAGTAGCACTCTGTGTCAAAACTATGTGATGTAATCAGTGTTCAAAAAGCATCATATCATCATCATCATGTGCCACTAGCACGGATATCCCTGACCCTCTCTTGCCACTTCTCCCTATCGTTCATCGCCTCTGGCAGGTCTTCAGGGCTGCATCCTATATCCCCACAGAACTGTTGTATGTATGTTCGAGCTGGTCATCCTGCTTTTGCCCGGCCATATGTGAGGGTCCATAAGAGTACATCACTTATGAGCTCGTCCCTGCTTCTCCAGCAGTGTCCTGCATGTCTGGTTCGTCTAACCTGGATAGTTTTTTGTGATGGGAGGTAGGTGGCTGTAGAGTTGGTGCCTTGTGGGATGTTGCCGGCAGGACTTGTTCAATATTGCTCGCAACATTCTTGTGTAATTGCTGTCTAGCTTCTTCAGCCCTTTTGTAAGCGTCTAAGTAGTGCATCCATACAGCAGTATTGACACGACCACTGCTTGGAAGAAATTGAGTTTCATTTTATCGGTCAGGTCTGACTTCCATATGATTGATAGCTTATTGATTGTCTTTCTCGATTGATGAGTCACTGCTTCCTTGGTAGGTGAATTTGTCTGCCAGTTTCAGAGAGGTTGCCTCTAGTATGGAAATGTTGCCTGTTTGATTAAAGTACATATATTCAGTTTTGTGTGTATTGATATGGAGGCCAATGCCTGCAGCGGCTTGTTTCAAACTATGTAGAAGTGTTTTGGCTTGGTTGGGTGTATTTGCCAGAATCGCTGCGTAGTCGGCGTCGGTAATTGTTTTTGCGGGGTACCTTCTACTTCTTTTCTTTGTCAGCTCGAAAAAATCAAAAACATCATATACTTATATATATATATATATATACACTATCAATGACACCAAATTATTTCAAACAAGGGAGTTTTATAAAACTATTTAACACTCGTCTGACTAAATAAGGAGAGGAGTTGAAAAAGTTGGGTTTTCGTTTAATAATGTTGTAGATTCAGCAATCTTCCAGCATTTTTTGTTCTGTATATAAACTAATGTTTTAGAAGTTGTGATTAGTTTCTAAATTATCTTGGATCATAGCATTATTTATGTTTCCTCTTTTCAAGTCCCTTTTGTGTTTATATATATTTTTTTTGAATTTTATGCTACATTTCACACACATTTCCTTTTCATTTCAATCTAGACATTGGATAACGTAAATGCCAGCATCAGATTTAATATGGGTAATGTTTTTTTTAACATCATATATTGTACCATAGCCAGGTACGGATATGTGAAATGGACATATTCATACCGGTACACAAAACATTCATAATGTTCGTATATATATATATATATATATATATATATATAGAACATAGGAATCTCAAAACACGAAAAACACTTACGACTTCTAAGTTCAGGTACGAAACTTTTTATTACCTTTGAGTTTAAAGGTTCTTCGACATAAGGAGAGACATACGCATTCTTTCTATTCTGGCTTTTCCATCTGCCCCCCATCTCGTGTGGCGCCCGTATCGCGCAAATTCATCTGGCCTCAGCGAGCCCCAAAAGTCGACCGTTCTCGTTCGGTGTCAAGTCTCAACTCAACTAACTTTCTTCAAAATTCCCAAAATCCTCTGTGCGATTCTGGTGTGTGACATCATTCACACTCTGTAGCCCTGTTTCCCATCTGGGCTATTGTGACATCTATGAGTGACATGTTTGTTGCGTACGCATGAACACCTGCGTTAATGTTGCACCTAAGTAACCCATGCACTGAGTTAAAAGGTTCTCAGCCTAACTCAACCCGAAGGCATAAAACAAAATCCCTTGGCCATTATATTACAATATTTAGATGCTCCAATGACATTTATAGTAAAAACCAAAACATTTAACATAGTCAAATAATTCAATTATAATTAATGAGTTTTAAGACAGAATAATTTAATGTTTTTGAATGTTGCTATCACTTCTGACCTATTATAGTTGTGACATTTTACAATAAAATTGCAAAACCCCTATAACCAAAAAATGAAATTCTATATATATAAATGCTGTATTTATTTTTAAACTGCAACACATTTTTGATTACAGAGATTCAGTAGAGTTTAGCATTAAATAATACCTAATAATATCCATTTTCATTATTTTATGCTCTACCAGAAATGATAAAATCCTGATATCTTTGGTTTAAAGAAAACATATGATAAAAAATATTGTTTGGCCATATATCCTTTTAAATATGTTTAAAAAATAATTATCTTGAAAATTTAAAAAAAAACCTTGAATTGAACTGAATTGTAAAGAAAACTTAAATAGTCAAAATGGGAATTCATATTTAATTTGATAATTTTATTTTCTTTACGGATGATTATTATTCTAACCTCACTTGTTTACTCACAGTAAAGTTTGTAGAAATCTAACTGAATCAAATTTTTCTGATTTCTTGCCCTCTTTTGATTTTCTGATTTTTCTTTATTTATCGTTTCTATAGATAGCACCATAATTTCTTGAGCTGTTGTTCTTGATAGTTTTTAATTTTAATCTACTGCTCATGTTTGTATATTTCAGTTTTAGTGGCTCTTGTCACTGGAACACAACTCTTTTTTCAAAAACACTGATTAAAAACTGATATCTCAAAATGTATAAGTATTTAATTAAAATTCATATAAACTCCTTCTTTCATGAGCATGATATTTAGGAAAAAAAAAAGTCTTTTTAAATGTTTCTGTTAAGTTTAATAAAATGAAAAAATAACTTCTTTGCCACTTCCACTTAAAAGCAACTAGTATTCATGTATGATATTTTGGATTTAACTCGTTTGTTATAACTCACTTGTTTTCTCACTTATATTTTTCAGTAATAAAAAACAAAATCTCTGTCAGTTCATTAAGCCAATGAAAAGACATCATCTTGTTTCAATACTGCAAATGGTTGTAAGATAGACATTGGCAAAGGTTTTCATGTGATTTTATTACGTCACTCAATATTTTATTTTTTATTTTTAGAAATACACTTCCCGATACATCTCATTACTTTTCATATAAGAAAAATATGAAGAAAATGGTTATTTTCTTGAAGTTTTTTTTTTCTCAAATGAACAACCACCTGGAGGGTTGATGCAATTAGAAACACGTTGAAGCATACTGCATAGGATTATTTTCTGCTTGGTCAACATTTGCAGCAATGGACATTTTAGTTTTAACTGATAAAACATGAACACGAAATAATATCTCTCTCTCTCTATATATATATATATATGTACGCACACACACACATTTATAATCAACATATAAGATTCTGATAGTGTGAAAAAATCCAGATGAAAAATATTTTTATATATTATGCAATATCCATCTCTCTTCTCTATATATACAATCTTTCTCTCTTTATATATAAATATATATATATATATATACACTATACAATATCTCTCTCTCTCTCTCTATATATATATATATACTATACCATACAATACCTCTCTCTCTCTATAAATATATATATATATATTCATTTATACTATACAATCTCTCTCCGTCTCTCTGTTTATATATATTTATATATACACTCTACATAATTTCTTTCTTTCTCTCTATATATATATACTGGGTATTTAAGAAAAATATATCTAATTTCATAATTTTTTGGCTCGACCGATTCTCTTTCAAATGATAACAAATTTTAACGGCATGTGTTGAAACAAGTCAAAATTCTATCTTTAATATTTTCTTTCTTTTGATGTATAGAAATATTCACTGAAAAAGAAAAGGCATTTTGTGAGAGTATACTTAAAATAGTCAAAAGAAACTGTTCAGTGTGCATTTGTGCAACAACTGGACATGGCATAAAAAGTTCAAAGAGGAAGTTGGTCTGTACAAGAGAAAATGAGTTGGTCAACAACTTGTGCAATCAATCATGAAATCTTCAAGTCTTTGAATTTCTCATTCAGATTCGAATGTATAAATCTAATTTTGCTCAACATTAAATCTGTTTTTGATTTGTCTAGACGATGTTGTAAATCCAATATTTTACATCTCAAATGATATAAAATGTTTTGAAAATGCCAGTATACCTGAATTTTGAAGAGAAATTTTCCCTACATAATGTTCATTCTCAGTGAATATAACTCACTCCTGAATTAAGATCATTTCCCAAGATGAAGATAATGTTTAAAAAGAGTATTTCTTATACAAGATAGATAAAGACTATGAACTTTTTGACTTCACTACACATGTATCTAATGTAGTTTCCTCTATTTTTTCATATTAGTCTCTTTGTTGTTTGCACAGTGACTTTTGAATGGTGCTGCTCATAAAGACTTGTAGCCAAAGTCAGAGGTAATTGTGGTTTAACAGGTATCATTGGAGGAAATGGACCTGCCTACTCATATAGAATATGATATAATGTTACCCCTTAGGTTTTGATTGGACCCCGTGAAAACCTCGCAGTGATTTAAAAGAGTTGGACATAAAATGGGCCTCTTCGTTATCTGTCATTTCAGACCCCATCTGGTTTGCAGAGTACCTCCTATCTGTAGACTCTTCACTGGTCTGTTTCTTATGTTAGAATTCTAATGAAGGCTCAGTAGCAATGAGTCAGCACTCACATGCGTAATGAACTATAAGTTGAAGAGAGATTATATGGACATTGGGATGTTCCACTATTTGAAGGTGACCAAGCTCATTCCATGGACAGTGATTAGTTGCTGGCCCAGTGAGTGGGCATATTAGTGTACATATACACTGCCTTGCTTCAGTCATGTTTCAGGTGTTACGGGTTTGGTATTGAGTTACTGCCCGTTCTACTTTTTGTCTGCCAGCTGGATGCTTGCTGAGCCTGCTGAGCTGGTAAGTGTTGTTATTTTTGTTTATTCTGCACATTAGGGCAGTGACTTCTACATCTTATATATCTTAAAATTATTCCTAACCTAATCCTTTAATCACACATCATCAATCTCTTTCATAATATGTCATTGCTAAATATCAGCTGATTCTACTGAAATCTTTATTTTAGGTTGTTAGCTAACTGGTGATTCTAAAACAAACTTGTCTATTGTATTATGACATGAGTTGACAGGTTTACGCAAAACAAGGCCTACTCGCGTTGATCTTTACAAATCAAAAACCCTCAACTTCAAATTCTGAGTTTAGCTAGAAAAAGAATTTATTGAAATAATTAGCTAAACTCCCTAATTATTTTACAAAGTTCAAATCCTGAACAAAGCTTTTTGCATTTCACATTGCACAAATACCCAGCAGAAAGATAATCTATCCTCTCTCCAGCTATGTATAAAATAAAAAGGCAAACTGGGCTCTTTAACCTTGGTATGGCAACTAGTTTAGGAGAAGGAAAACTTTGAATTCAAAACAGACCTGGAGAGGGATGGGTTCCACAAATCTATTCCTGCCCAAGACACGCTACATGAGTAGCAACCCCATGACCAAACTAAGTTACAAGATGATTTTTGCATATATGTATATGTGTGTAATTGGGCAGCTATCTTTCATTTAAGCATATTCGATTAAATAATGAAGACACATTTTGTCTATATAATTTTATTAAGATCCTTTCAAGTTTCCTGGTAAGTGTCTTGGTTTCAGGTTGGAATTGGTGGATGAATTTACCAAAATGTTGATCTAACCACTGCAACTCTTTCAAGACGGCTTACGATACACCTTAATGATTTTAGCTCCATAGCCTTACATCTTAAAACCCATTCTATTCCCAAATCCATGAAATTAATAAGCTACGACTACAATTCCTAGAAGCCCTACATATAAAAACCAAAAAACCTAAGATCAAAAGAATTTATTTTCGAAATAGCGACAATGTTTGGAAGTGCTTTTAGTTTTTTTTTAAATATTCTATATTTCTTGATAATATTTTATTTCTGTTGATAGGGTTCTGTTTTTTAAACTCATCAGCATTTCAGTTTCATCCAACTCTGCGTTTATGTAATTTTCTTATGTTATAAAAACCTAAAAAACTTTCAAAAACTCTTAAAAAACAACTCCTGATGATGGCCTATGAAAGGTCTGAAAGCGCTTGGGACAATTTTGTTAAATTCATCCACCAATTCCAACCTGAAACCAAGACCTTTATCAGGAATCTTAATAAAATTATATGGAGAAAACATGTCTTTATTATTTAATTAACATATAGTCTCTTATCATGGCCTTTTATTATATTTACATAATGATTGGGGCAAGTAGACAATATCATTCTCAGGATTTTCATTTCAATTTTGCAATATGTTCTTGAAATTATCATGAGGACTAATGTGTAGAATCTTTCTTCGTGGAGCTGTTAAAATACGTTACTCTTTTGACTGTGGTTTAACCTGTTGGTCATACTTAGAATATTTTGACTATATCCACTGCAAAGGAGTGAGATGCTCCCACTCCAAGAAGGAGAAAGCTCATGTGTTCAAAGTTAAACAACCTTCAACTGATTATTAAACTCTTCACTATCATTTGTTCTAAGAGATATATATATATGTACACACTCCTAAACATAGTTTGCGATATTCATACATTTATACATGTAGTGAGATTATATATATATATATCTATCTAACTCTACACCATTGAAACCATGTAACAGTACAGCCCTTGGATATATATATCATGTCATTTCATTTTTGGTAACAGAAGTACTTGATTTATATTTTTGCTAAGTTTTTCAATATTGTTTAGATGAGTAAAAAATAATGATATCCATTTTGATAGAATATTATTTGACAAGAAATAATAAATTGCTGGTATCTTTATATTTGTTTTTTAAAAATAGTTTGGGTGTACTTATACTGTATATGTCATTCCCACATTGATGAACACTATAGTGTTTTAAAAATAATCATCATCATCATATCGTGCTGGCAGCACGGATATCCCTGACCCTCTCTCGCCACTCCTCCCTATCGTTCATCGCCCTAGGTAGGTCTTCAGGACAACAACCTGTATCCTCACATAGCTGCTGAATGTACGTTCGTGCTGGTCGTCCTGCTTTTGCGCGGCCATGTGTGGGGATCCATAAGAGTACATCTCTTATGAGTTCATCTCTGCTTCTCCAGCAATGTCCTGCATGTCTGGTTCGTCTAATTTGAATAGTTTTCGTGATAGAGGGCAGGTGGCCGTACAGTTGGTGTCTTGTGGGGTGTTGCTGCCAGGACTTGTTCAGGATTGCACGCAGCATTCTTGTGTAATTGCCATCTAGTTTCTTCTCCAGCCGTTTTGTTAGCGTCCATGTAGTGCATCCATATAGCAGTATCGATGTGACCGCTGCCTGGAAGAAACTGTGTTTCATTTTATCGGTTAGGTCTGATTTCCATATAGTCGATAGCCTATTGATAGCTGTCCATGCTTTCGTTAACCTCGTTTCGATGTCCTTTTCGGTTGATTCGACGCTGCTTCCTAGGTACGTGAATTTGTCTACTAGTTTAAGAGGGGTTCCTTCTAGAGTGGAGATGTCCCCCGTTTGGTTATAGCACATATATTCCGTTTTATGTGCATTAACATGGAGGCCTATGCTTGCTGCTGCTCGTTCCAAACTATGCAGAAGTGTTTCGGCTTGGTCAGGTGTATTTGCCAGTATCGCTATGTCATCGGCGTAGTCGGCGTCGGTAATTGTTGTTGCGGGGTATCTTCTGCTTCTTTTCTTCGTCAGTTCGAAGCCATTCTCTTTGAGAATGGCTTCGAACTGACGAAGAAAAGAAGCAGAAGATACCGAACTTAAAAATAATACCTGACATTAAAGGACATAATGTGAGCTTTTAATATTCACACAGAAAA
Organism: Sepioteuthis lessoniana; assembly: GCA_963585895.1. Lineage (NCBI taxonomy): Eukaryota > Metazoa > Mollusca > Cephalopoda > Myopsida > Loliginidae > Sepioteuthis > Sepioteuthis lessoniana. Next base: position 85,164,721 of record OY757919.1, on the reverse strand, counting down.
TGAAATTGCTAAACTCTGAATAAGTTTCAATTTACTTTTGATTAAATGTACAAAAATCACAAATCCTGATAATATTTTCAGTTTTTAAAATAAGTTCTTCAACCCCATTTTATTAAATGGTCAGCTGGGCTAAGAATATTCAAACTGTATCCTTTACAGAGGGAGTAAGACAGCTCAACAAACCCCTTGCCCCCCAACCCCCCTGAACTTCTGGCTATGAATCTATACTTGATCTGACAGTGACGTTCCAGTTCCAGGGCTCTGGAGGGTATCCCTTCATTGCCATTACTCCCAGGTCCACTCTGACTGTAATGGTAGTACTTGTTAGTGTCCTCTGTATGGGTCAAATAGAGATATCTGAAATTAATTTGTGTTCAATTGGACTGTGAGCAAAAAAAAAACCCTTTTAAGAAACAACTACACAAAAAATGTAAAAATAAATATGATTCCCTAACCTCTCAGCATGAAATAATACTAGATGGACTACATTGATTCGATCTTCATTTGAATCCTTTTTGTACAAGGTAAAAGTAAGGCTATGAAAATTGTATTCTATCAAATTTCTAAGTATGGAGAAAATGCTGGCCTTGAAAATCAGCATTTAGGCCTTAAACTTGGAACCCTAACACTACTAGGAAGTAGAGACCTAGTTTAACAATCTTCATTTTATTCTGGCTCAGTCTCACTCATGAAGGACTTCCAATAAGGATTGAACTCCATTTGTTATTTAAGTGCTTCACAAGTTGTGCTTGGTAACCATCACTCTATAGGATGTACCAACTACCTTCCAAGATGGATGAAGACATTTTCAACTTGATTTGACATAAATGTTTTCAAATGCCATATTCAAAGGCCTTGTTATGTTTTTTATACAATTCATTGTCTGAAATTATACAGTGAGAGCTTAAAGACAGAATAAAAAATAGATACAGCAAAACTGTTCTTCTAATTGTGTAGAAAACTCTTAGAAAATAAAACCCAGGAAAAAAAACCCGCAGAAAACTAAAATAAAACATTATATAAAGGATAGCCCACAGGAGAAGAAATTAGTATATTTGTTCCGATGGGTCTTCAAAGACTTGTTATTAAAAAGAAGTTTACTCTGCCATCGTATGCGGAACAGTAATCATTTACACGGAAGATATTGCATAAAAGAGAGGGAAGAAAAAAACAAACAACAAAAAACAGAAGATATGTGAGGTTAAAAAATAGAGCGAAACAAACACATAAAATGAAGCAAAAATCATCGGGCAATCTGTGTTAAAATAAATACGATAAAGAAACATAATTTTAGAAAAAAAAGGTGTACAAAGAAAAATGTCAGAATTAGGATTCAAAATATAATGGCTGAAAAGGTATAGATTTGAAAAAGAAAGAGAATTCAAGAAATAATCACAGTGAAGTATAACAGTCAACAGGGCAAAACCAAAAAACTAATATGCACAATTATTTCCTTCAAATGCCTCTATATGTGAAAATGTTTCAGTAAGTCTGCTGTTTAACAATGGCAGTTGAATTTTAAGCTGAAATCTTCCCTATGCATTATCCAATCTATGTGAATATTAGTCACCCATGAATTAAATGCATTTCCAAAGATGGTGATAATGTAAAAAAAAATGACTATGCCTTGTGTAAGACAAATGATGGCTATGAAGCTTTTGACATATCTACATATGTGCATTACATAAATATAGCTTCCACCATTTTTTTTTTCAGAATAATCTCTTGCTTGTTTTTTCACTGAATTTCAATGTGTGCTGCTCATAAAAGCTTGTGGCCAAAGTCAGTATGACATTTTTATGTATAATTGAAGTTACTTGTGGTGTAATAGGTATCGTTGTAGGAAGTGGACCGGGCTACTCAAGTTCAAATCCTAAATAAGCCTGTTTGCATTTCACATTGCACTAATACCCTGGAGAAAGATTATCTGAATATCCTCTCTCCAGCTATGGATAAAACAGAAGAGCAGACTGGGTTCTTTAACCTTGGTATGACAACTGGTTAATAAAAATGGAAAATAAATTCCAAACCAGACCTGGAGAAGGATGGGTTCTGCCAGGCTATTCCAGCCCAAGACCAAACCAGGTTACAAGATAAATTGTTTTGTATATATATATATATATATATAATAATGACATAGATAATTTGATGATGTATATATATTTACATAACCCCTCCACCACTGGCAGGTGGCAGCACAAGGTCAGTTTTTAAGTGGAGGATAGCTGGTTTGAATTCAGAGTTTTTCTTCTCCTCAACTGGTTGACATACCAAAGCTTATGATCCTTGTCTATCTTACTATTTATCCATAGATGATGGGAGAAAATATGGATTCATGCCTTTCCCAAGGACATTAGAGTGAACCTGAAACACAAACAATTTTGTTCAGGATTTGAACCTCAGACACTGCGTCCATTTCAGATGAATATAACTGTTATGATGCACCCCTTCTAATTTGAATATATTTGTATGAAATAAGCCTTTGTGCAGAATAAGAAAAAAACACATTGTGAATATAAATGTATATTTATAGATGCCTACGAGCCAAGTGGCATAAAAACTGAAAGCAATCACTTGTAATCAAAAAGAAACAGACCAGGGAAAAAATTATATAATTCTTAGACATTACATTTTCGTGTGCATATATATATATATATATATATATATATATATATATATATATATATATATATGTATATTGTCATCCACAGACAGACTGTTTCGTTCTATCAGAACTCTTCAGTGTGGCTAGACACGCAGGACATGATTAAATTTGGCCAACATTTTACACACATTTTAAAGAGAATATTGGATATTAAAAAAAATACTAAATGGTTTTAGAATAAAACAGAATTAGATAATTTTGCTGTACACTTTTTTCATAAGTCTAAAATACAAATACTTTGTCTGATGATTACTTAGTTGAGAAACTGATAAGCATGAAGTATCATTGACAATGTCTGCACTATCCTAAGTTAGATATAAACACTTTATCATTAATAGTGATTACTGATTATTTAAAAATATACCAAACTATATATATATGAAGAAAGTGAACAAAGGTGATAAGAAAAATAGGAAGATTAATTTTATGTTGTCTATTTTTGGATTGTTGTCAAATAGTTTTGATCATTGGTGTTTGTTGGGGGAAATGTTTTCATGAAAAAAGAAGTCGAAATGCTACATGAAAAGCAATGTAAAATATTCTGTAGTATATCCATTAATCTAATTAAGGATGCTTTCTGATCAAAGTGTCCTTTATTGGTCTTTTATATATACATATACTGGAGCATTGGCCTAATGAATAGAGTGTTCGCCAATGGTAAGGGAGACCGTGGTTCAATCCCTTGTCGAGTCATACCAAAGACTTAAAAAAATAGTACTTGATGCTTCCTTCCTAAACACTCAACATTATAAGGGAAGGATCAAGGGTAAAGTGAAGCGATCTAGGGAACGGAGTTGCACCCTCCCTTACACCTTGGTTTAGTAGCTATTGAAAAAGGTGCCTTCTAGTTACCCAGAACTGAGGTCGCCAACTTATATATATGTATCTATCTCTTTGTGATAATATAAGGTACGTATAAAGGAATAGAGCCCTCCCTTACACCTTGGTGTAGTAGCTATTGAAAAAAGAGCCTTCTGGTCACCCTTGACAACGGTCATCAACTTTACTTAGGTTGATTTGGAGACATCTTTTTTATAGGCAGACCTCTCTCTTACTCTTAAAATTTCCTGTTACACATTTTTAAATAGACAAATATGAACAGATTGAGATTTTAAAGAGATATTAGTTGAGTACATGGTACCAGTAATACTCTTCGAGTTTGATATGCCATAAAACCCAACCAAACCAATCATTATAGGTTATTTAATGCCAAATACTTTTTATACATGTATATTGAATATATATAATTTGGTTCAGTTGAGTTTTATGACATATCAACCATTGTAGGTTATTTAATGCCAAATACTTTTTACACATATATATTGAATATATATGACTTATAAACACAGTTTGTAGGTAAAATTTTAAATGAGCCTAAGCTCATTGTTTGCACCATTAAATGGTTTTAGGTATTTCTATCTTACACAAAAAATCCTACTGACTATTAAAAATTTGTTTGCATAAAGTAAAATGGATATAGATATATGATTTGTAAGTTTATTGTGTGAAGGTAATTTCATTTTAAAATGAGTTAAAACTAATTTTTTGGCACATTAATTTTGCTATTATTTCTATGCATTTAAATAGTTTCAAGTATTGCTATCAAACTTTTATCTTTCTATTCAATATTCATCATTTGTTTGCACACAGTTAAATTGTGGCACAATCAAATGAAAAACAGTTCTATTTCTAACAATTCAATTTAGCATTAGTCATTTGTTTGTACTCAGTTTAAATGTCAAACAGTTCTACTTGAACAATAGATAGGACCCTATCAGGTGCTACCACTCAGGGTCAGAGTGGACCTGGGAGCAATGGCAATGAAGAGGTACTCAGCACTCGCGAAAGTTCCAGGACTTGAGCGTCACTATCCGATAGTTTAATGTCATATCCAGCACACTCATTTGGGGAGTCTTACCCCTTCTGCAGAGATGCAGCTGGTGTATTCTACTGCCCCAACTGACTTGGCTACCTCTTAGAGTGACTTTACTACATTTTCAGATTGTCACACACACACACACATATATTTAGGGCTATCTGCCATAAGCTGTTGTTTAACAAGCTTCTGTAATTGCTGTAGATTCATTCCTTATGGGTACCCCTCTATTGGAACCTTGTGCCAGACTAAGCATATATCAGCAAATAAATTTCAAGAAAAAGATTTTATAACCTTTTGCAGCCATCAATGTATATGTGCATATCTTTGTATAACCAACAAATTTAAACAATCTATGAACAAAAAGATAACGAATGCTATGAAAAAAAGTACAACCAAATCAAAATAAAATAAAAAGAAAACTAATTTGTGCAAAAAGGTAAAAAGAAGGGTAGAAAACAGTGAAAAAAGATTTAGAAAAAAAAAAAGGGTAAAGAAAATGAAAAAGAAACAAATCTCATTCTTACAAACAGCCAATAAGTATTTTTTTTTTCGTTGATTGCAAAGTGATTGGCTTTTCCACCCAACAGTTAACCAGTTCTTTTGCATTTACACTTTGGTCTTTTTTTTTTTTTTTTTTTATTTCTTCCCAGTTTTTTTTTGATATTTTTTTTCATTCAAACATCAACCAATACATGAAAAGAAATCCATGTTCCCTCTGACAATTGATATAAGAGGCATTTGCAATAATGAGTTAAGCTCAGTAGTTAGATCAGCAAACTGAAGAATCACAAGTCTTAAAACCTTGCTTTTTGTCAATAACAAATTGTTTCTATCACTAAAGTATTGATAAATCTAAATAGTACTAGACGACCCATAAACCTGCGGGGTTCCTGTTATAATAATGTTCAACAATGATATTGATGTTTGAGAAGTGAGGGATTATCTCCACCATACTGGGAATCAAGATGATTAAAACAAATGTTGTTCAGTACAAATCCAGATCCCACAAAATCATTACTCAAGTGTAAATTGGGATGGAAATTGCTTTATTCTATAAGGCAAAACAACAGTTAAAAAACATTTACTATGCTTAGCTTATTATGGTACAAAGCTAGAACTAAGAAGCACTGAGTGAGGATAAAAATCATAGTTAGGAAGCTCTGTTGACTATCTCAATGCTCTCCTAACTTAGAGATGTACATGCACTATTACTGAGATTGAACCCTTTTTATTCATACATATTGCAAAATCTATTTGTAATATGATACATTTACTTACAAACACACTGGGGGAAAGTCTTCTTGGCGTATAAACAAACTCAAAGCTATTGAGTTCAAACTCCAATCTCACTATTGCCTTCACTTTGTGACTAATGCCCTAGAGAAAGGTATGAGCCCTCTTATCTCTCCAGTTATAAGCCCACTAGTATCCCTCTTGTTGTTCTACTTGGATGGATTTGGCATTAAATATCCCACAAAGGTTGATATGCCATTAAATAAAAAAACAAAGCCAAATCACGTGTGATGAGAATTCAAGTAATATAATTGTCTTTATTGAAGTTCATTACTCAGATCAGAACATGCTCTATGAATGGGGCTTTGAATACATCAACTGTATTCCCTGTAGAGTGGGTAAGACCCCCTTCATCAATGTGTCCTGGGTATGATATTCAACTACATCTGAGGGTGAGACACTAGTTTTGAAAAGTGTGGAGTACGTCTTTATTGCTTTTACTTTTCGGTCCCCACTGACACAAAGTTGTAGTACCTGTTAGGTTCAAATGAATTTATCACATACATCTGTTTAAAAATAATTTGTATTAGATAAGATTGTGCGTAGAAAAAAAAACTCTCTCATGAAACAATTACACAAAATTGTAAATAAGGACGTTTAATGGAGGTAATTCCAAAGCCTCAAGGCATAAAATAACCTTAGACAATTTGATATGCCATTAAAATCAATCCATCAGATCTGGACTTTATACTAGTTGAGCTTTGATTCTTCTACAATGCTGTATAAAAAGACTTCTCAGTTTCCTTAGCAATTCTTTTTATCTTGCAATTAGCCACATAGAATCAGTGGAGCAAATCATTTTAGTAATATGTAGACAGGAATTTGCAGTTTATGAAATACATTAACACCAATATATTGGTTTATATTAAATCTATCAGAGGGTAGTTTAAAAAATTGTAAGCCCCACTCTGAAAGAAGAGTTATAGTGGATGATTTTTGATGGGGCAACATACTACCACTTCTTATAAAACTAAAAAAATTAATATTTCGGTTCTAATTTCTGTACAGGTGAAGCTCATACAAAAGTGAGGAGTGTGCAACAAATATATATATATATATATATATATATATATATATATATATATATATTCTATAAATGAAGGGTTGTGGGACCATTAATCAAATGCTGACTTTTGAGCTTGTCATATATATATATATACATGGCTTAGAGTGTTTGCCAGTGGCCTGGGAGACCGAGGTTCAATCCCTGGTCGAGTCATATCAAAGACTCAAAATATGGTACTTGATGCCTCCTTGCTTAACACTCAGCATTATAAGGTATAAATCAAGGGTAAAGTGGAGCAATCCAGGGAAGGAGTAGAGCCCTCCCCTGCACCTCGACGTTGTAGCTATTAAAAAAGGAGCCTTCAGTTCGTCCTTGACTGTGGTTATCAACTTATATATGTATATATACACACACTCATGTATAAGACAATCTCATGAGTCAACACTTGATTAATGGTCACAAAATCCTTAATTCATAGAATTAAATTTATTGTAATGTTTTGCTATTTGTTCTCTTCATTATGTTTAAATTTTAGCCTTACAGAGTTTTTTTTTACCGATTTCGAGGTGAATGCCAATTCAAATTTCAATACACGTGTGTACATAATATATGCACAGACAAAGGGGTGTGTACATTTGAATTATTAGAAATCTATATAAGGTATATTTAGGCAGTAGTCTTGTTTGATGAAAAAGAAACACAAAAGAAGCTTTTTTTCAACTTGAGTTTGTATCAGATTTCTATAAAATTATACAAAATTATCTCCCTGAGCACTCACCACAGTCATTAGCAATTTTTAAGGGTAAAATCAAGATGTTTTTTTTTCTTGAAGATCTAGAGAAACAGTTTAGAAAGAAAGTGTTTTTTTAGTGAAACATATACACACACACATATATATATATATATATATATGTAGATTTATGTGTTAATGCTCACAGATACATTAATCTATGTGTGTGGTTTTATGCAAATACACTTGGTTGGTAAAAAACACTTTTATTTTTAGAGCATTTGATTTAAACTAATTTAATTCAAAAATATCACTTTCAATTGTTCAGCAACAGCTGTCATATCAGCATTTATTAAAAAAAAAGAGAAAAACTAGTATATTTTTGTTTATTGATTCTCTACACAGAATATGGAAGAAAATAAGGAACATTTATTGTTTAAATTTAGTTTAAAAATCTGAATCATTTGAAAAAAACCACAAAAACAAGGATTTGTACAGTCTACGGAGAAAGTACAGTGTATGATCAAATATGTCACAAGTGGTTTGCAAGATGACATATTGAAGATTTCCAGCTGGATGATGCTCCCTGGTTGGATAAACGATGTTATGCTCATAGCAATCAAATCTTGTTATTTCTTGCAAACAAATAATATTATATATTTATCATCTATCTTTCCATTTCTCTCTGACATATATTCACATATGTATATACTAATACATGCATAAAAACAAGATCACACACACACACATATATATATATGCAGAGAGAGAGAGAGAGAGTTTGGTTTTATGGCACATCAACCATTGTAGATTTTTAATGCCAAATCCATTTTCTTACATATAAATATTTCTATTTCAAACAATTCAGTTTAGTATAAGTACACAGTTTATTTCTATTTGACCCATAGATAGGAACCTATCATGTGCTATCACTCCAGGCCAGAGTGGAACTGGGAGTGATGGCAATAAAGGAGAAGTTCCCATTACCCAAAGGTCCAGCATTACTGAAGCCACACCATCATATTGTTTAGATTCATATCCAGGACACTCGTTGTCGGGGTCTTAACCCTCTGCAGAGAAGCAGCTGGTGTATTCTGCAGCCTCAGTTGACTTGGCAGGGAAGAGAGAGAGAGAGAAAACATGTAAAAGTTTCAAGACTAATGCTGTATGTATCAAAACATAAATGAATAATGAATGAAATATTATCTTTTTTCAAAATAGTAACTGTGAAATTCAATGCATTTATTCCAGCTAGTTAACAAAGATATGGTATATCAAGGTGACAGTACTACCTAGAATAATCAGGGCACACTAAATAATTTTCAAGAACTTAAAAAAGATAATGGAGTAACTATAAATTTAAGGAAAAATTGAAACTGTCTAGACCATAGCACTGCTAAGATTAGACAGGATAATTTGAAGGAACCAAGTGAGCTGAGGAGACTTTCTTTCACTTGGAATACCGTGAAAAATTTGTAAGGAGTAAAATAATAAGGATAATCAACTATAATCAATGTTTTTTGTTTGATAGTTTGTAATAGTTGTTTTATGTTCAATACAATTATTCAAATTTAAATCATTGTATTGAACATCAAACAGCCATTGGAATAATTATATTGATAATTAAACAGTCATTACAGACTATTAGATCAAATAAAAACTGATTATAATTCCTTAATATCAATGATTATATATATATATATATATATATATATATATATATACATACGCACACACATATACGTTTATATATACACATACTCACACAAATATATATGTATTTATCAACACCTGTAAATGAGCAGGATGTGACACCATGTCAATTTTTTATGTGGAGTTTAACAGGTTTGAATAGAGAATTTTCCTTCTAGACTTGTGGCCTTATCAAGGTTAAAAAAAAACAGTCTGTGCTACTGTTTTATTCTAGCTGGTAGAAGAAGAGTTAGATTCATATCTTTCCTAAGTGTATTAGTGCCATGCCAAATGCAAACAGCCTAGTCCTGGATTTGAACTTGGATTGCCATGTTTATTTCCTATGACAATATCTATTGCTGCACAGGCAGCTCATCTAAATATATATATATATATATATACACACACACACACACACAGATATATATATATATACATATATATATACACACACACATATACATACTCACATGTAAACACAAACATATATATATATATATATATATATACACATTTTATTGAAAATAACAGAAAGATTTGATGTTCAGCTTTTTATTTGCCTTTTCTTGTGGACAAGCAGAATGTCAAAAAAAGAATACCCAGCTAAACACCAAATAAGTAAAGTAAAGTTTGTGACCTTAGTCAAGGGTAACCTAAAGGCTCTCTTTTCAATAGCTACTACACTGTGGTTTAGGGAACTGCTCCACTTTACCCTTGATCCTTACCTTATAATGCTGAGTGTTAAGCAAAGCAGCATCAAGTACCATTTTTGAGTTTTTGGTATGACTCGACCTGGGATTGAAACCCGGTCTCTTAGGCCATTGGCGAACTCTCTACTCATTAGGCCAAAGGCCTATTGTTCATTATTTCTGACAAATATGTTAAGAGAATCTGCTGCATAAATGCACACTATATATATATATATATATATATATATATATATATATATGCATGTATGTTTATGTCTACATCTGGTGATACACTATTTTGACTGAGAACACTTCTCTGACCAATTTTCTTCTGAGAAGTCACACCTATACTGCATTCAATTCAACATCAGTTGTTGTATATGTTCTATTTGTGACAAACTTATTCATTCCCTACAGGCGTTTCTCATTGCAATTCTTTGTCTCAGCACTTAGACTTAGGATTTCAAGTGATTGCTTAATGATAATTTCAATTAATGATTCTTTCTCTTCTTTCAATTAACATCTCTATGTTGGATTGATTGTATTTGTTTTGTGTTGATTGATCAAACATTATGGATTTGAATGTCTAGACAGTATTCGCATGAGTTTAGACCCACACAAAAACTAACGTGCAATTCTTCAGGCATACAATTTATATTTATACACTCATGCACTCATTCATACCCAGACTTAGATCCACAAGCACCCCTGTGTCTATATACATTCATATACATACAGACAGAAAATAAGATTTTTATATTATGAATATGGGCTTCAATTTAATCAATCATTAGAAATACAGAGAATATAAACAGATTACAATTATTGATAATATGTTTGGTTTGATTGGGTTTTATGGTATGTCAACCATTGTAAGTTATTTAATGCCCAATCCTCTTTATACATATATATTAAATATATAGATAATTTATAAACACATTTTGTAGACAACATTCTTGAAAGAACTTGCGTATTTTTTTTGCACCCAGTTAAATAGTTTCAAGTATTGCTATATAATAGTCACAATTTAACATCTGCCAAGTTTTTACACGAGTAGGTAATTTCATTTCTAAATGAGTTACAAGTAATTTTTTTGCATACTAATATTTTTATTCTTTCTGCACAGTTAAAAGGTTTCAATTATTACAATCTAACACTACTAATTCTATTCAATATTACTCATTCATTTGCACATTGTCACAATTTAACATCAGTCGTTTGTTTGAACACAGTTTGCTCTATTTGACCGATAGATAGGACCCTATCAATTGCTACCACTCCAAATCAGGGTTATGGTTTAATATCATATACAGGACATTCGTTGGTTGTGGGGGATCTTAACCCTCTGCTGAAAAGCTGTCAGTGTATTCTACTGTCCCAGCTGACAGGACTGTCATTTATGTAGGACAATATGTACTAAGGTTTTATAATAAGGGGTGTATAAATTGTATGTGGTCAAAAATGGCATCTTCCTGGAGCGATTTTATTTTCCATCAGGATATATGCATATGTACTCACCCAAACCCTTCACCATGGGTTGGATGTCACATAAGAATTTTTTTTTTCAAAAAGAATTCAGCTAGTTTGAATTTATTGTTGTCTTTCTCCTAGACTATTTGCTATACTGTTATATACCCTACCTATGAACATTAATGGGTATGTCCCATTCCGCAAGAATACGTTGGAAAATATTGTGCGAGGGGGGGAAATAGACGCAGTAGTCAACTTTTTCACACCGGTGGCAAGTATTATATTTTGTTAATGTTATAAAGATTTCCATTTCATTTCCAACCAACGTTTTTGTTATTTCTCATTCAGCAACCTTTTTGTTAGGTTGCAACACATACGAAGACCATAAAGCCCAGTTTACCTTATTATTTAAATATAGCTGGGGTGATGAAGACGAAATAGGGCATTAGCGTGAAGAAAAATACAAACAACCTTTTGCAGGATTTGAACTCAATCCATTTGTTTATAGGTCTTTCCACAAAATCTCCATAATAGGGTTGTGTAAAGATAGATTAAACAACATTATCTAATTTTTCAGTCTTCATATATCCATAAAATTTCACTTGCTACGATTCCTCATTCTGTTCTAGTGTCTCAAAACAGAGTTTTTTCCTGGACCCTTAATCTGTTAAAACGGCAATACAGACACTAAGTTTTGCAAACTCCCAATGTCTTTTGTCAATTTCAAGAGTTCAGCATTCACATTCACGCATAAAGACTTTAAAATTCAAAATGTCCACCTCTCATCTAAAATTTGTTTATAACATATACTTCCAAGACAAGGGTGCCTCGGGTGGTGTAATGATTAGCAAGCTAGACTAGCAAACCTTCACGAGTGAGTTCAAGTCTCACTGGGTACCCCATTTATACGGCCTTGTGTTATATCTAAGCAAAAAGATTAGTAAATTAATTCAACACAGTCTGATGATGAGTAATATTCTAAGCATGTCACCCCTACATCAGTATATGAGCGTAGATAAGCACACAAAGATTGACGTACATTTCCTACATAAATAGAGAAAGGTTAATTTTTGGGGGGTTGAAAGAATATCAACACCAAGACGAAAAAGAAAAAGTGAATGAATATTAATTTTCTTCAAAATAATTCCTTGGACATTTTCCATTGGTCAAATCACCTCCGAAAAATCCTCGTTTGTTATGGCATGAATCTGTGCTATTGAAATTCTTTTAATATTCTCACCATCCTCAACTCCTCCGGATGAATTTTTGTTTAAGAAACAAGAAAAAAGATGGACGGAGCAAGGTCTGGTGATGGTTTGATTTTGTTTGTTTAATGGCATATCAACCAACGTGGTTTATTTAGTACCAAGTTCACCCTTGTAGAACAATAGAGGTTCTATTTAACCCTTAGCTAGGAGGATAAGGGGGGTCATATTTTCCCTTAGTATCCGAAGGTGAAAGAAATAGCACAACTGGGTTCGAACTGCCTCACTACAATGTCCCAGTACAACACATTAGCCACTGCACTGCACCCCCCCAGGAAAGGAGATTTACAATCTTGTGTTTTGCTATGAACATTTCGTTCAACATGTGCTGAGACTGGCTTTATATATATTTTTTTCTTTTGAATAAGCACAAACTCATTTATCAAAAGTCTAGACAACGAAACATCATTATTTTCTCATATAAATTGCTCAGCTCTATTTATTTGACTTTTAAAATCTAAATTATTTAAGACTTTAGTTTCGAAACGAGTGTTGAATTTCAAGGGGACTATTTTGGAAAATGAAAAGATAAATAGGAGAAAAAGTAGAAATTAAAGTGAGAAGAGGAAAAAGCTTTTAATAGCGAAAGGTTGGAATGCAAACTTTGCTTTAAAAATCTGACTATCATAGAATTTAGGAATCAAAAGGCTCAGCTTAATAAAAAAAAAAAAAACCATTCGAGTTAATACCAAAATGACACTATTTAAAACGTTATTTGCTCAGTTGTTTGTTTTTTCACAAAAGGAATAAGTTGAGTGGATATAATATATACCAAGTGGGTGACAGCGGTCGATAAAGGAGTTGAGATAATAAGCGAGAGTGAAAGCTGAAGCCAAAAAAAAAAAAAAAAAAAAGGTTTGCTGGGATTTTATTAGAACAAGTAACAAGTATGTAAAATAATGGAAGGTTCAGACTGGTTGAAAAGAGAAGACCGGAAGGAAAGCAAAGGGATCAAATGAACTGTGGTCATCTGAAGATTGTCGTGCTTGGCTGCATGGAACTTTTAGCTACGGTGAATAGTTTTAAAAATAAACATTCTTTAAAATTTATTTTGATTTTAATTCGGTTCAATCTTTTGAACATACAGTATTGTAAATAATAATACATAATTACTAATGTTTTTTTTTCGGAAAAGACATCGACACGCGGCTAACGAAGGCATGGACAGCTATCGATAAGCTATCGATCATATGGAAGTCAGACCTGACCGATAAAATGAAATGCAGTTTCTTCCAAGCTACGGTCGTGTCGATACTGCCATATGGATGCACTGCTTGGACGATAACTAAACGGCTGGAGAAAAAGATAGACGCCAATTACACAAAAATGCTGCGTGTAATATTGAACAAGTCATGGAGGCAACACCCCACAAATCACCAACTGTACGGCCACTTACCTCCCATCACGAAAACTATCCAAGTTAGACGGACCAGACATGCAGGACACTGCTGGAGAAGCAGGGACGAGCTCATAAGTGATGTACTCCTATGGACCCCATCATATGGCCGAACAAAAGCAGGACGGCCAGCTCGAACTTACATACAGCAGCTCTGAGGATACGGGATGTAGCCCTGAAGACCTGCTAGAAGCAATGAACGATAGGGAGGAGTGGGGAGCGAGGGTCAGGAATATCCTTGCTGGCGGCACGATATGATGATGACTAATGGGTACATCCAGTTTTGACGAGAATGAACTACTTTTCTTGTTATTTCTTCGCTTTTAGGTACAGTTTAATAAAACGTTTTAACATGAAACTCACGTGTCTGTGAATTGTTCCTCACGTAGCCGATATGAACCTACACAAGTCATTATAAAACTTGGCGTCAGAAGAGGTAAAAACAAATCAAAGTTCTTCATAAAAAAAAAAGACAAAAAATGTTCTAACTGAGAATGGACTGGATGGCGCAGAAGGTTTGGGACATTTCGACTCACATCTAAGTTGTACGAAGAGACTGGACTAATTCAAATTTTGCCCTAGTCGGCTGGGGTTGTAGGATACACCGACTGCATTTCTGAAGAGGGGTAAGCCCCCACCCAACGAGTGTCCTGTATATGACACTATATGACACTAAACAATCTGATAGTGAGGCTCCAGTAATGTTGGAGCTCCATTGCTATCGCTTCCAGGTCCACTCTGGCCTGGAGTGGTTGCACCTAATAGGATCCTATCTATGGGTCAAATAGAACTACACTGAGTACTTACGCTAAACTGAATTGCTTGAAATAGAGCTGTTTTAACATCTAAACTGCATACTTAAGCTAAATTGAATTATTTGGAATGGAACTGTTTTTGACACTGAAACTGTACTTGCACCCAACTGAATTGCCTGAAATAGATCTGTTTTGATATTTAACTGTGTATAAACAAAAAACTATCCTTATACTAAACTGAATTGTTTGAAATAAAACTGTTTGACAAAACTGAATAGCTTGAAATAGAAGTTATTTTGACAAGTAAACTGTGTACATATGCTAAACTAAATTGTTTGAAATAGAACTATTTATTTATATAAAAATGGATTTGGCATTAAATAACCTACAAAGGTTGATATACCATAAACCCCAAATTGACAATATAAATTTGCTCTCTAATTGTTTGGGTAGCGAAGCTGAAAATCCATATAAAACTATTACATTTTCAAAGAAAGATGAGGATGATTTATATACGGTACTTGTGATGTTTGAAGCTCGCTTCATTTTGTAGAATAGAAATGCTAAATTCCATTCGAGAGCACATCATCCCGTGTGTATATTTATTTATTTATTTTATTTTATATATTATTTATTTATTTACTTATATATTTATTTATTCCTTTTTTCTATTATATATATATATATATATATATATATATATATATATATATATATATATATATATGTATGTATGTATGTATGTATATGTGTATACGTATATATTTTATTTATTTATTTATCCTAATTTAGGTATTTATTTTTTTTTTATTCATCGTCATAAAGAAGTTAGGGAGGAAAAAGCTTTCTATTTTTTTTTGATTTTTTATTAAGACTTACTTGTCAGAAGGATATTACCTGTTACCTTGATCCAAACCTGGCTCAGTGCAAGTGAGTGTACTCATACAAGATATAGAATAAAGACAGTTTGCAGTATGTTTACCTTTATAATTCGCCGTGACACGGAGGGAAGTGACGTAGGTCGTTTCTCATTGGCCAATACCATTTTAAAAACTCATTAGCAGTAGCATTTAAAAAATTTTTCTTTTGAGATGTGAACTGTGTGATTTTGCATGCTTGGCGTATTTTCACTGCAGGATCGCCGGCTGGAACAACAGTTTCGGTAGGGTCACTTGGGAGAGCAAGTATGATGTTGGAAGACCCGAAACTTGTAAGGAACCCTAGAACATCATTCTGTGCACTTTTTTAAGTGTGTGAGTACAACTATAACATTCACATGATCCTTATGCAAACTTGCTGAATATTATGACTTCGCTAATAAGAACGAAGAAATAACGGATTGGTTCGTAATTTGAATCGAAGACAAAGAACTAGCAGAACGTTTACAACTTACTCCAGACTTGAAACCCGATAAAACTTTGAAAATGGCGCGTAGTTGCAAGCAAGTCAAAATACAAATGGAGAAAAGCAAAGAAATATGTTAACAATGTCCAAACTTACAGTGTAATAACTTGTAGTGGATAGAAAGAAAAAAAAATAGACAAAGTGGGATAAATTCAGGGAGTGCAGAGCTTCCTTGGGACCTACGACAGGAGGTTTGAACGACACAGGCCCGGAAAAGGAATCGTTTCTGCGCTCAAGAGAGGTTCGATTTTACTTCAGTGGTACCCTTCAGACTGAAATAACATTTTTCGCTGGGATGCTAGCAATGTAGCACGCTTGTTTACCAAGTTTCGGGGCTTCGCATGTGGGTTTTGTCTGCTGCTAGCGAGTCGACACGCCAAAACAAGCATCATATAAAGCATCACTTTGGACTTATCAACCACCGGAGATGACTGGTATATCTTAAAATCTTGTCTGGAAGATGCTACCATTTCCATAGGTTTCTGGAAGAATTTCCCACCTACAGAATGGTTGTTGAACCCAGAAATAAAGTTAAAATTCAAAAGGTATCTCGTTCTTTTTTCTTCCTTCCTTCAGGAATTCTTTTGCAGCCTTCACAGACAAGAAGACACCAAGGAATTAAGATGGGGTAGAGAAAGAAAACAAATGTAGTCAGATGATTAAACTCCAAACCAACTACTATCAACTAAATAAATAACCGACCAAATCTTTTGTAGCCATACAAACTTTAAGACAAAATCAAGCGGAAAATACAGCCAGTTAAAGTGTTATAAATCTAAACGACAACATAACTAAGGCTAATGACTGGATTCAGAGCAAACCTGCAAAAAGTTTAACCGCCTAAACCACTTCGCAGTATGTTTCTTTTGTAACGCTCTTAAGTGCATAAAAAGAGAAGAAATAATTGACAAGTATTTTATTCAATCGAAATTACACATTAACAGAAAATAAGACAAAAAAAAAAAAAAGAAGATTGTTACTATCCGAAACACTTCCGGTCAAGTTATTACTGAAATCGGTCTGATGGTCGTCCAACTATTTGTCCTTTCGACTAATGTACACCTTAATAGCAGAGCACCTCTATTTATATCATCTAGAGACCCGCCACTTCCGTCCACTGGCGATCGGTGTTCAATCGCCGGTGTCTTACTTAATTCCGATATGACAGTTTCAAAAAAAAAAAAAGGTAAAATCCATGAAATAAAACGAGACAAAACAGTGGAATATTTCCTAGGGTCAAACTCAGAAAAATATAAAGTGTTTTCATAAAAGGGAAACCTAATGAAGATTCACATGAAAGATGATCCCAAGCCGTATTGCATTACGTCAGTAAGACGAATACCGTTTCCAATTCTACCAAAGGGAAAAAAATATTTCAAACTGTTAGAAGGCTATGGTATTAACGAAAAGAATCTCCCAACTCACTGATGTGTACTAAAGGAAAAAATGGCCATGTGGGTTTATGTGTTGACTTGAAGTGAAATCTATCTCACAGTCGAACGTAAAATCGATCTACCTAATCCTACTTGTGTATGTAAGCTTAGACCTGCCATTGGGATGGTTCGGTACCTTAAACGATTCCTACACAACGCAGCGGATTTCATATAACCAATATAAGAACTGTTGAAAAATGGAGTAGCATGGACATGGAACAAGCCTCAGAACAAAGCATTATTAGTGGTTAAACTCTTATTAACGAAATCCCCTGTCTGTGTTTAATGATCTCTTTCTAGACCAACTAGTGTAGGCGCCGATGCAAGTAGTTTTGAACTCGGGGCTTTATAGTATCAAGGGCTAGAAATGCAAAGAAAGCTTACAGCTGGTGCCTCATGCACACTTACACCTGCGTAAAAGAACTACGCGAAAATAGAGCAAGAATATCTTACCGCTGTTCAGTACATTACAGGACTCGAAAAAATTCCAACTGTTTACTGACCACAGCCATAAGTATCTTAATTGAACCTGCAGAACCTTCAATAATACAACTAAGATGTCATAATACATTTCAGATATCAGAGGCAACTCATGAGACTTACGAGATACGATTCAAGTGTGAAAACACTTCCAAGAAAGCTTTTCACAGTACCAGACACTTTCCCATCATGATCTTAATAAGATGAGCAGTATTACAACCAATCATGTGGAATTGCACGTAAACAGTAAAGTTGAAACCCGAACAATATCAGACATAAATGTTCTAGAAATTTCTAAGACCTCATATGAAGAAAAAATTTCACAACCATCTGATGTTAAATGAATAGCCTTATAATGAATAAAGGCCAAAAGAAGGTAGTAAGCCTCACTTTACGCATCTAAGTGAATTATCGATACATAAGAATGAACTTTTTTTTATATATATATAGGCCGTATAGTGATCCAGAATCACTTACAAGGAAACCATAAAGGCAATTCACTGTGGTCACATAGGCCTAAACAAATGTAGGGAACATGCCAAAATAACGCAAAACATTACAGGAAATTGATGACCACAACAGAAAATCTGCCTTCTGTAATCGAAATCTTCCATCAAATACACATTAAACTTTAAAACCAATACCGTTACCGGAGAGACTCAGAAAAAAGATAGGAACCGGCATTTTCTCGCTTAACGGACGCAGCTACCTGGTATGAATTGATTACTTCTCATGCTACGTAGAAAAAGTTCGTCTGTATCCGTTAACCAGTGACAACGTGATTGTTTTTTTTTTATTTGTTTAAAGGAATATCAATCTGAGTTATTTAATGCCTAAGCCATCCCCTTAGAAGAACGGTAGCTGTACTATTTAATCCACATCCAAGGGGATAAGGAGGGTTCATACATTTCCAAAGGGTATTAGTCCGAAAGTGAACGTAATAGCTCGACTGGAGTTCGAACTTTCTAACTACGATTTCGTAGTCCAGCACGTTAGCCACTATGTCATGAGGATGGCCACAACGTAATTGGTCAATTGAAAAGCATTTTTGCCAACAAGGGGTTACCTTATGGCGTTAATGAAGATTTTGTTGGGTTATTCGTTTAGTTTGGGTTTCAGATACCTTACTCCCCTAGTTTCTTCTTACTCCGACTTAAGTTACTGGCGTCTTCTTGTCTGTGAAGGCTGTAAAAGAAGAAAAGAAGGAGGCGAAGAGAGACGATATCATATTTAATTTCTCCTTTATTTCTTGATTCAACAACCATTCTGTAGGTGTCGAAATTCTTCCTGAATCCAAATAAAATGGTTGCGTCTCTCAGACAAGGTGATAAAATTACTGTGTTTTCTGGTTGATATGTCCAAATTCGGTGTTTTTAGTCGTAGGTGATAAGACCATTTAGTGCTTTTAATATGGGTTGTTGTTAATAGAGACGGCTGCTTCTGGTGGAAGAGTGAGCCAGCATGCCTCTCAGCGAACACGTGGTTTTCCCGCCAGCTGCAGGAGAAAATAGGTCTTTCCAATTCAACGGTCACAACTGAAAGAGGACGAGTTTCTTTACCGTACCCTTGAGTATGTGCAGTTCCAACTTCCTGTCAAGGACTTCTGGGAACTTCTACACTTCCTAAATTTACTTTATCTTATTTTTCTTTTTCTAATCATTACAACCTTACGAAGTAGTCTGGGACAATGGGGATCAGTCTACTAGCAAAAAGTTCAGTTACTTTGCGTCTGAGAAGGGGTTTAAATACAACACCGTCAGTGAACAATTTCTACAAGCGAATGGAGCTGGGTAAAGTTGCGAGAAAATCACTAAGAGATTTTAAAAGGAAACAGGTATTTACCCATATAAAAATTTATTTCTAAGAAAAAAATCTAGCCGACCATGTGCGGGACTTGATTTGGCCAGAGTGGAAAAAGGAGAAGGAATCCCAGACAATACGGCACCAAAAAGCTACCTCCTCCTTTTATCGAGAATTACTATTTGACCCTCAGTACGAATTCAGGGGTCGAACTGTGAAGGCACGCAAAACTTAAGCCAGCAAATGGATTTTGTCACTCGCTTCTTGAATGAAGTTTCCCGCGAAATAAAAGTAAAATAAGTCGACTACTCAAATTCTACCAAGTTAAACAACTGAAAGAAAATTCAACCGAGAATTCTACTGAAAAGAACTTTAAAGAAGACTCGCAATTTAAGGAACTCTGAAGCCTTTCTACAAAAAAAAAAAAAAAAAAAAAGACAAGAAAAATACTCAAATTCAAAAAAACTTTGTTTCCTGGACACTCTCAGATAAGTTCCAGCAAATTGTACTTGAACTTGCAACACTTTATCTTTTCTATTTCTTTTCTTTTTTCTGTTGTATAAAATCCCTTTTCAAATATTTTATAGTCTGTATTATCTTTTCGAATCAGTATCTGAACTCAAAAGCTGCGGAACTTACCATTTGACTTTACCGTTTAATATTGAACTCTAAAGCTCCCTGAAAACACTACCCAGTTAAATACTGAACTTGGCTTTAGTTTCACTCACTTCATAACCACTTTTATTTCTCAAAATCTCTTTACCCAACCTTACTGACTTACCGCCGTAAGCCTATATCAGTTATCAATATCAAATCAAGCAGGTTGGAGAAGGTCTTCTGCCAAGTTGCATAAGAGACTAAATCCGAAATTCCTTGATTTGGAACGTGTAAGAGAGACAGAATTCTCGGCAAAAAGATTGATGAAAGACAATTATGATAAGACACACGGTGCAAGAACACTTAAACCACTAAAAATTGGAGATCAGATTCAAGTAAAACTGATTAGGAGAAATGGAACACCCCATGACAGCTGATTACAAGTGTTATGTTCACGGTTAGCGTAAACGAGGACGACAGCGGAACTGTATAAGATACATGTTTATTGCTGGTCATTCTTTCTGGAATTTCTGCTTCCCTTTAATGGAGAGCTACACAGTAGGGGACGCAATAAGAGACGTACATCAGTAATAGCTTATATACGTAACATCTATTTTTTTTTGGTGTGTAATAAGTGATACTCACACATTTTTTCTTTGACATTTTTATTCAAGCGAATTGGAAGCAACCTTACATTCTTTTTAGGGACAGTCCAGAATGAGGCTGCCGGAAGTAAACAAAACCCTTCGCTACTGCTATAGTGTTGAAGACGGGGGAATATAGCAGCAGTAGATACGAGACAAAACTGTCAAGTAGTTCGACTCAAAAGCCGTCTGTTATGTTGGTATCTGTCAGTTCACAGATGATCTCATATGGTAGTCAGTCGTTTTGTGACTGTAGCCTATCCCCATTTGAAACCTCTGCCCATGTCGCGTTGATTCAGCCTACTCTCTGTGATTCCTCAATGGATTATGTTAGCTTTGCTTCTTGCAATGAAACTGCCAATTTTGTCCGCTTACCAAAATATCTCCGTGCCGGGCTAGTATTGAGCCACTCAGTGTATTCCGAAGATTCATTAGCGCTAACTTAATTGGTGTTTTATGGCATTTAAACCCGTGTGGGTTATTTAATTCCAAATCCTGTTTATATATAGATTTATTTGATCTCTGTTAAATGGTGTCAAGTGTTCCTTTCTCACGCTAGTAATCCTGTTTATCAAGTATTCATATCTAATATAATTAATTTGCACACTGCTGTGTGATTTTAAATAATTAATAAAAACCCTTAATAAATGATTTAACAGTTATATTTGACTCAATGATAGGACCCTAACAGATACTAAATAATCCGAGTCAGAGTGAAGTTGGGAGTAATGGCAATGAAGGGGCACTTCACATTCCCCAAAGCTCAAGGACCGGAGCATCATTAGCAATAGTCAGATTATTTTATTCCAGCTATCAGGACGGTCAGTAGCCCAAGAAATGGGTCTTCTTCATGCTGTATACCGTAAATGAAGAGGCCATGACACATTTCTTAATAATATATATATATATCTCCTTTATTGTCGAAATGACTGTAAGTGAGAAAGAGACCAAGACTGATAGACGACTGCTATGATTGACATCATATCTTCTTAACCCAGACTGTGATTCTATATTCAGAGCCCCACTTCTTCAGCTTCTCAGCCGTGTGTGTGTGTGTGTGTGTGTGTGTGGTGGGGGCTAATCGCTTCACCTTTGAGCACTCTCGGACTGCTCTCCGAATCTGATCCACTACCTGCCCGGATCTGTCTGTGAATCTCTCGTCATAACATAATATTCTCAATGACCCTGCGTTTCATTCTGGTTCTCAATTCACGTGATTTATTTCCGCTGTCACCTTGTTTACACAGGTG
The DNA here is from genome assembly GCA_963585895.1 of Sepioteuthis lessoniana. NCBI lineage: Eukaryota > Metazoa > Mollusca > Cephalopoda > Myopsida > Loliginidae > Sepioteuthis > Sepioteuthis lessoniana. The sequence continues at coordinate 85,142,273 of OY757919.1, read as the reverse complement.
AAATATCCTGCTCAGAAATTCTAAACTAACATGCTGTCAAAGTTCGATATGTAACACTTCATAGGTTCTGCATATCAGCCTTTTCAGCGGCTCTGCAAGTGTATGTTGTCATTCGAAAATTGAGGCCTTGAACTTTTTGCAGGTTTTGGTTTGTGTCCTAATCCTTCACACCAGTAACAATTTGATCCTTCATCACAGAAATTGAAAGTTTTTGACAGAATCCACAAGCTAATAAAAAGAAACTGTCAAAAGATCTAACCCCGTCCTGTTTTCTCTGTCGAAACAAAACTTTTAGAAGTCTCGTTAGTGACACTAATTTTATACTACTCCATAACATCTGTAATCTCCTGGACGGTCTGTTCAGGCTCGGCTGTCGGAAATTGCATTCCTTCATAAATTTTCATGGAATCATCGACCATTGTTTCCAAAAATGCTAATTTGGATTTCTTCGGGCCTTTTACTCAGTTCAGTCTTCGAAACGATTTTCATGTCTCAACTTTTTTTTTAGATCAAAAACCAAACATTCTCGGGATCAGGCGTGTGAACCCGACCATCAGATATATAAGGGGTGATTGCTTCATCGCTAACCATTGTGAAAGGCAACATGTTAAAAATTGATTAGAGTTAAAACATTACAAGTTTGGGCCGTACACCCATACTTGTATAAAGATATTCAATAATAACCGATAAAATGCGTCTTACTGGGTATCAAGCCAGAATAGCAGCCGTAAATGTCAAAGACCAGGTTCGGCAATAGCCAGCCACAATGTTACGTTTAGTGTAGGTGATCGTGGTGCAATGGCTATCGTCGTTGAAAATGGACGCGCCGAACAGAGTTCAATCCCTGGACGAGGCTGTTTGCATTCCCCATTACGCTAATACCATTGGGAAAGGTATCCATCCAGCTACTGTCTCTCAATCTTGAGGTAAATAGTTGAGCAAACTGGGCTCTTTAACCTTGGAATGGCAACCGGTAGAGGAGAAGGAAAATTGAATTTAAAACTGTTAAACTCAGCTTTTAATTGACCTTGTGTCGCATCCTGCTCGGTCGGAGAAGCTAGGCGAAAACATTAACGAGGACGACAACGGAGCTGCGTATGAGTCATGTTTATTTCCGGATTGTTCTTACCGGAACAGCTGCTTCCTTTAAAAGAGAGTTACACAGTAGGGGACACGATAAGGGAACTAATCTAGGGGTTGTTTATCTACCCGAGATACAGAATGCAAACAAGCTTAGGAAATATCTGTCGTAATACGACACATTCGCTTTGTTGGTGATTAACGAGCGTTCCAAAGAAGGTTGGTTAATTGGTTTTATTTTACGGTATATCAACACTTGTAGGTTAATTAATGCCAAATTTTCTTGATACATATATCAAATAGTTTGTGGGTTACAATTTTAACACGAACCAGGGCTCATTTGTTAAAAAAAAGATTTTAAGTATTGCGAACACTAATGATTTTATTTGCAAAGTTTTCATATCTAACATAAATAGTTCTATTTGCCACAGTTAAAAGGTTTATAGTATAAACCCTGCTACATAGTCAGGAACGAGCAGCTGCAGGCATGGGCCTCCATGTCAATGCACACAAGACGGAATATATGTGCTTTAATCAAACAGGCGACATCTCCACACTAAACGGTAGCTCTCTGGAACTAGTAGACAAGTTCACCTACCTCGGAAGTAGCGTCTCATCAACCCAGACAGACATCAACAAGCGACTAGCAAAGGCATGGACAGATATCGATAGGCTATCGGTCATATGGAAGTCAGACCTGACCGATAAAATGAAACGCAGTTTCTTCCAAGCAGCGGTCGTGTCGATACTGCTGTATGGATGCACTACATGGACGCTAACTAAACGTATGGAGAAAAAGCTTGAAGGCAATTACCCAAGAATGCTGCGAGCAATATTGAACAAATCCTGGAGACAGCAGCCAACAAAGCAGCAACTGTACGGCTGCTTACCACACATCACGGTGTCCTCGTGGTGAAATGGTTAAAGCGATGGACTGCGGAATCGTAGTACGCGAGTTCGTACTCCAGTCGCGTTATTATGTTCACTTTCGAGCAAATACCCTTGGAAAAGGTATGAACCCCCTTATCTCCCTCCAGCTATGGGTAAATAGTAGGGCAGACTAGGTTCTTCAGCCTTGGTTAGGCAACTAGTCTAGGAGAAGGAAAACTCTGAATTAAAACCTGTTAAACTCCGCTTAAAATTTGACCTTGTGTCATATCCTGCCCGAGCGGAGGGGTTGGTAAATAGGACCACACATCACGAAAACTATCCAAGTTTGACGAACCAGACATGGGGGACACTGCTGGAGAAGTAGTAACGTATTCTTGTGAACCCCTTCACATAGACGAGCAAAAGCAGGATGACCAGCTAGAACCTACATGCAACAGCTCGATACAGGATATAACCCGAAAGACCTCCCGAGAGCGATGGACGATAGAGAAGATTGGCAGGAGAGGATCAGGATCATGCTAATGGCGCGACATGATGATGAAATAATTAAGTTTCTATTTGACCCGGTTAAATGGTTTCCTGTATATTAAATTATTAAATAATTCTATTTGACCCATAATTGCGACTTTACCTGGTACTCTCCCTTCGGGTGAGAGTTGACCAGAGATTAATGGCAATGAAAGGGTACTCCATATTCCGCAAAGGTCCAAGACTGGATTCTTATCGTCAGATGCTTTTGTGTCATACCTAGGACACGTGTGTGTATGTGGTGGGGGTCTTGACCCACGGCAGAAATGCTGTTGTTGTATTCTATAGTCTTAGTCAACTGAGTTCCAAGGAAGTCTTAGCCAACTAAGTTCCAAGGAAGAAACTTTCCACGAGCAGAACTCCAATATATTGTCCAAAGAACCAAAACTCAGACATGAACGGAACAAATAGTCTTAGAATACCTTAAGTGAGGGTTTGTAATCCATAAACCTAATACAAAAGTGACTTTGATCATTTAAAAAAAATTAAAGATAAAAACAGAGAAAAATATTGATTTAACTGCATTTCAACCCATATCTGGATATTCTATGCTTCGGGCCTGTATATTCCTATTTACATTTTTTATGTAGTTAAGGGTGATTTTTTTACACACAGTTCTATCAAAATCAAATAATTTTCAAACATACTTATTTGACGCATATAGTGGACCTGCGAGTAATGGTATTGAAAGGTTGATACATACTTTCCAGATCGTGAGCCTCAGTATCAGATGCAGTTTAGTATCATACCCAGGACACTAAGGCTTTTTTAGAAGATCAACACAGCTAAAAGTTTTGTAATTTATCTAACCTAGTAATCACAGCGTCATTTATATATTTTCTCATTTTTTTTATAGATTTTTTCTTTCATTAAAAAAATGCTTTATTATTACACACGCATATATATATATATATATATTTGGGTGGGTACAGAGCTAAATCAGGGAAAATATCATGTAAAATAACAACTCCTCACGCCAAATATATATATCATATGGAAAATATTTAGGATGGGAAAAAATATTGTATTGGAGACTATATCGAAATAATATTAAGTCCTAACAGATATTCCTTCTGTTTACGGAGTCGGTCTACTGGACAAAAGATGAATTGTCTCCAATATTTTCAGATGAAATGAAGAATGCGACTAACTCAGTATAGAGAACAAGTCCACACTAAAATTCTCAGCACAGTCACGATTATTTATAAGGTGTTCTGCAACTGAAGACTCGTATGTATTTCTAAGATTATCAGTCGGGCGGCCAATAAAGTTATGTATTTTCGTAGGGACGGGCTTGTCGCCTTTTATTTTTGCTTTTTATGTTTTTAGTCACATCATGAATAAGATTTTGGGTCTTTTTATTACTTCGGCAACCTACCACCCATCGCGTAAACTATTCAAGTTAGACGAACCAGACACGCAGGACGCTGCTGGAGAAGTAAAGACGAACTCATAAGGGATATACTTCTGTGGACCCCTTCACATGGACTAGCTAAGGCAGGACGACCAGCTAGAACCTATATAAAACAGCTCTGTGGCGATAGAGGATTCAGCCTTGAAGACCTCCCGGTAGCGATGGACGATAGAGACGTGTAGCGAGATGTGTGCTGGCAGGGCGAACTGATGATAATTATAAAGTATATATCGTGTGTGTATATATACATATATATATATATATTATATATACTTATTAAATATATATCATTATCATTTATTTATTTTTCAATTATATTATTGTTATTATCATATATATATATATATAATTAAGTATTTTATGATCTTTATCATTTTCCATCTTTTTCTTTTAGTATTTATTTTCTCAGTCATCTTGAGTCTTGTTTATACATTTTTCTTTTGTTTTCTCTGTCTTTTTCCCCTTCTTTCCTGTTCCCTTTGATATTTCCTACACCCAGTTATTATTCTTTCAGCAATCAGATTTTATAAAGATCTTAATTAATCTTACTCAAAAGCTTTTCACAACAAAAAGTCTTGAAATTTACTGAACTGAGAAATCAGATTGTTCTTCGTCAAGGGAGTCACTAATCTGCAATTTTCTGCACTTTCGATAGCAGTTTTATTTTAAAGTTATTAGAAGTGTAAAAGTCGACTTGATTAATCCTCTTAATCGTACTTGGAAGCTTTGCACTACAAGAAAGTCACTAATCTTAATCCAAAGAAAATCACTAATCTAAGTATTCAAACTGCCATTAATATTATTCTGTAGTCTACTTTGGTTGGTTTATTTTGGTTTCTTTATTCAATGGCATATCAACCTTTGTGGGTTATTTAATACCAAAACTATACTTGTACGTAAACGGTAGTTGTACTATTTAACCTATAGCCGTGAGAATAATCGAGTTCCTACATTTCCTTTGCGTATTTGTTTGAAAGGGAATGTGATAGTGTATTTGTATTAAAGTGAATGTAATGGAGTAGCTTGAACTTGTTCTCTCTTATATTGCAGTCCAGGATGTTAGCCACCACACTACAAGAACTCCTCCTCTTGTCTTGTTTTAAGAGTAAAAACCTAAGACACTACTAACAGAATGCTTTTAGTGATTACCTCTCATGGTGTAAATGGTTAGCAAGATCGGATAGCTGGGTGCCATATAGTTTTGGTTTTGTGCTAAACTAAGTAAAACTCAGTAAAGAGCGAGTATAATTCTCACTGGGTGCCACATTGTTTTTACAAAACAGTAAAAAGCAACAGTGTGCTTTTAATTTTGATTCTTTCTTAACCGTAAACAATAAAGAAATAGTATCACATATATATTTCTCCCGGAAGCATTCTTGAAATGTACATACAGGAAAGTATTTATCGTAAAGTGATATAAAAGGGAAAATATGCTTAGATAAAATACACTTTATGATAAAAGTACATAACCTTAGTCCTTAATTGAGGGTGACCCAAAGGCTCCCTTTTCAATAGCTACTACAACAAGGTATAGGGAAGGGCGCTACTCCATTCCCTGGATTTCTTCACTTTACCCTAGATCCTTACCTTTGAATGCCGAGTGTTAAGCAAGGCAGCAGCAAGGACCATTTCTGAGTCTTTGGTATGGCTTGACCTGGGATTGAACCCCGGTCTCCCTGATGGAAAGTGTTTCTTCTAAAAGGAAAAATATGCTTCGATATAATGCACTTCATGATGAAGATTCATAACAGCCAACAATAAAAAAAATTGTATTGCAAATATTTTTTCTGAGAATATTTCAGAAATGTAAATATTGGAAAGGGATATAAAAGGATAAAAAAGAGGATTATTTAATCCTCTTGATCCTCACACACACACATGATCTATGTCATATACGTATTATCATGGTAATCATCATAGAAGATAATATATGTTAACCGAGTTCAAATCCTGGACAAAGCCGTTTGTGTTTCACTTTATGCTAATGCCCTTGGAAAATACACCAATCAATCCATTCTTCGTCTAGTTATGGGTAAATAGTAGGAGAGGCTAGGTTTTTTTTTTATTCTTGCTTAGGCAGCCAGTCTTGGTGAAGGGAAACTTTGAAGTCAATCCAACTGTACTCCACTTAAAAATTGGCGTTGTGTCACTTCCAGCCTGTGGCAAAGGGGTTGGATAAGTACATTCATCATCAGCATTTCTTTTTGTATATTAGTTTCTTTTTGGTTACCAAAAATTTATAAATCAAAAGGAATTTCTCTTCTAATTCTTCCCCAGCAAAAAATCAAATGTTCAATAAATTGTCTTAGTATGTAGCTTGTAAATCACATATCCACTTTACTAATACACTATTCCTATTATACATTGATTATTTTGGGTTCATTTCTTTATTTTTCATGCTTTAATGGGAGCATTTAAGCTGATATTTGCTAAGGTTTGCTTGCACAGAAGCACATCAGGAAAAACTGTTGGCAGACATTAAGATGTATGATTAATAGCTACAGCTTGCCATTTAATCAAAATTAACTTTGTAATCACTTTATGTCTTTGTCAATAATGAATTATATTACTTAGACCGGGACACTGGACTTTGATTATACAACAACACTGTATGTAAAGACTTTTTAGTTTCTTAATTCTTTTGTTACCTTGCAATTAGCAAGATGGAATCAAACTAGCAAACAATTCATTCATATTGGCATTTACTGTATATAAAAAGATAATGACAATTTTATCAATATTTAGAAGAAAATAGAAAAACAAAGTTATCCAAAAGTGATGAATTTATTATAATGGCAAATCAATGTTAAAACGTTTCTATTTTAATAAACTATGATAAATCCATTACATTCGGATTATTTTGTTTTTCTCTTTTCATACTGTTAGATTCATTTCTATTATTTACTTTCATACTACGAGTAAATGAAATCTATGAACCAAAAATATTTTTATTAGTGAATATCTATATATATCATATAAATCATCTTGTGTATTGGTCAATCTTTGCTTTAAGAATATAAAATTACTAATTTATAGAATAAGTTTTTGAGCCAAAGGTTTACTCCTAGTTCTCCCTATTATATATATATATATATATATATATATATATATTGTAACAGTGTTGGTTGTCACTTATTCACTTTGTGGCGACTCAAGTGCGGTATAATTTGTAGAGTACTCAATATCTGTGATAGACCTATTATATAATAATAATGATAAATGTATATGTTAGATATATATATATATTATTCAAGCAAGTTTCGTTAAAGGCGATGGAACACTGTTCATTATTTACAATTTTATTTTTTCAAAACTCCTGGTTATTTTTCGAGTGTAGGGATCTAGATGGTAAAGGATCTGTCCCATATTTTCTGTCGAAGCATTTTTGACCACGTTTTACCATCTAGATCCCGACACAAGAAAAATAACAAGAAGTCTTGAAAAAAAACAAAATTAAAGATAATAAACAAGCAGTGTTCCATCGTATTTTACAAAACTTGCTTGAACAATAACTTGCAGGCGGCTAAATTAAACTTATATATATATATAAAAGTAAATATGGAAATAAATCCAACAGTATGAAGAAAGTAGAAAAAAACAAAATAATCCAAATTTGACGACTTTATTATGAAACTCATAATAAAGTCATCAAATTGGGATTATTTTGTCTTTTCTACTTTATATATATATATATATAACACAGAGACACATATCTTGAGTGACAAAGCAATATTTGCTTCCGTGGTAAGGCCTTGTGTAGATACATCCATTCTTTTTGGATGAGAATAATGGTGCACCGCGGCACCATTGATTCTGCGAATGGCATTCCTCAAGTTTTGCAAGAGTATTGAGTCCCTTTTGCTCTACTATGAGGGTCATTCAATAAAAAAAAGGGAATATTGCCTAAGAAGTCGGATCAGTTGGAAGCACTTCTTACAGTTGCCACTTATCCAAAGAAAATCAGAGATGATGGGTCTTTTAACGTCACAGGAGACTGTTAACTTTACTTTTTTTACCAACTATTGTGGCCAGAACTTTATCTTTACGAGAGAGTGCGTTTCCACTCATAGATTGACTTTTCAACTGAAGATCATAGTAGCAAATACATGTTTAGTTAATCAGTAAATGCCCCTTTTTTATACTAAAACATACTTTTCACACTTTACACATTCTTGAGTAAATCTCACATGGTTTGCACTTTTCAGCCATGAAAAATTCGATGACAGACCTCTATTCAAACCTGGGGCACTCTGATTTGGCACCATTTTCTAATAGCCTCAAAAAAAATATTTTTCAAAAATTAAAATGATTTTTGCTAAAAACTAACTTCAAACAATAACGAATTTACATTTGAGGAAAAGAATGCATAAAAAATTTTTTGCTTTTTTCATCAAAATTATTTTATTGAATGAATCTGATTTTTACCTATTGTTGGGTGAAAGAAAAATTGAATTCATGCCTTTCTCAAAGGGATTGCTAATTCGTTAAATGTCAACAGCCTTTCTGTGAGCTTCAACCAGAAAGATGAGAATAGCCGAAGACTTTTGTTGCGGCAACCTACTACCACTTCTTAGAAAACTAGAAAAAGTAAATTAACATTTTTTAAGAAGTGACACTATGTGGCCAAACCAAAGTCTTCATCTATGCTCTCATTTCTGGGTGAGGTTAAGAGCTTTTTCAATGGCTCTCTCTCTCACACATACACATATATAATGTATTTTCTTTAAAGAAAAAAAAAAACAAAGACCGGTTACTTTAGGATTATAGATTTATTTCCATCCTGTTTTGTGTTTCTGATGTAAACCAAAAATACGAAGAAAAGTATAACAGGACTTCTTCAGATCTTATCCATAAGATCTGAAGAAGTCCTGTTATATTTTTCTTCGTGTTTTTGGTTTACACCAGAAACACAAAACAGGATGGAAATAAATTTATAATCCTAAAGTAACCGGTCTTTGGTTTTTTTTTAAAAGAAAGTATTGCTCTGTAATATTAGTTACATTGAGCTCTCTATCAGGAAAATTTAAATTTTCAGCTTTTGAATGATTTTCTTGTCCTGAAGGAATTACTCCTAACTCTGGTTTAACTGGACCAAATAATACTATATATATATATATATATATATATATATATATATATATATATATATATATTTGTTTAGGAATTATTATTTTCTAGCAATTAGTCATATGAAATCTCACTTGCAGGCCATTCACAATTATTTACATTTCCCTGTCATTATGCAAGAGAAACTGATGGGATCATGGTAATAATGCAGGTCATTGGCTCTTTGGACTGAGACTCTGGTTGGAACTGAGCTCCCTTTCTGACCTATTACCTTAATTGTACTGGTTATGTCTAAAATGATGGCCTGATAATATGCAGCCATGTTTTCTTTGTAACCTGATCCACTGTTTATGCAAATCATGTTGGCTAAGAAAGTTAAGCAAATATTGCAGTGTTGAGTGACCTGTCTCTTCTTGGCAGGTTAACTGTTTGTCAAGAATTCTGTTTTGAGATTTTGCTGGGCCTTTTTTTTTCTTAGCTTCCCCTGACAAAACGATCAACAAGTTTGTTTGAATATTCAACAGGCAACCGGTTATTATTTAAATACTAAACTGATATTCTTTCTCCTGTTTTTTATTTGCATATCCATCTAAAACCTGTAATTTGACATCGGCATAGACAAATTTTGTTTCCATTTCATGTAATCCCACCTGTTACTATTTAGACACACATGCACAGAAACATGGGTATGTGTTTATATATAGATGTGAGTGTATGTGTGCATATATGTGAAAGAGAAAGAGTGTGTGTGTGTGTATAAATATGCTAGAAAAGAAAAGAAAAAAAAAAGAAAATATTTCCTTTTTTTTTGTTTGCTTTCATAGTTTAAAATTCTAATTTGCCATAATGAGAAGTTGTTTCTACATGAATTGACTTAAATAAATTTAGTTTTAAATTTTCACCTTCACGTATGAACCTTTAAAGTTGTTGTTACAAATAGTATCCTGCTGTTTAAAGTAAAATCTTAAAATTTATTTCGAAAAAGAAAATTGTGAATGAAAAAAAAAACTATCAAACAAAAACAAGACAAAAAAAAAACATCTGTAATTTGACACCAACATTACGTTTCTACTTTTTAAATCACATTGATGACAATAATATATTTTTATATGAAGCCTAATTTAAAGACTCGAGGATTTTGAATGTCCAAATTTTAAACTTGAAGTGAACTGAAATGTCAGTTTAATTTGATAAAGAACATATTAAATCAAGAAATGGCAAAACTTCAAAATCTGATTAAGCTCACTACATTGGCATATATATATGAATTATATTTTGACTACTTGGCTAAAGGCCAAACATAAAAAGGTTTTCTGTAATTATTTATAGTTATTGTTCCATGTTTATGTATTTGGAACCAATAGTAGGTATCAGCTTTGATGTTTAAGAGATAAATGAATGATTTACTTTATATCATATAATTTTATATCAAAAGATATCTTGCTAATGTAATTTGAAAATTTAAAGCTGGTTCTCTGGAAGTGATGGTAAAAGAATGAGTACACGAACTTATATGTTTATCTATCAGTTAACCTGAATCACTGAATTTAAAAGCATTTCTATTTTTCTATCAATCTCGATGTGTATGTGTGTATATATATATATGAAACTATAGTGAGAAATATGAAAGTAATGATTCAAAATGATGATAAACATCAGAACTTTAGATGTCAATTTTAATTGAAAGATCGATCAGACACAATTTTAATTGAAAGAAACAATTTTTATGATGTGTAGTCAGGATATTGACATGTTTGAACAATCTGTATTACTCATTCAAAAATTCTGATAATTTTTTGGAAAATAGTTGTATTGATTCATATTTATGCACACACGTGTGCGTGCGTATGTGTTTTTGAGAATTACACACACACGCACACACACATATATATATATATATATATATACTCAGATACAATTAGACAAGTTTTATTATGTGTGTGCGTGTGTACAGACACACTGAGAGAAAGATACAGTTAGACAAGGATGATTACATATATATTTGTGTGTGTGTCTGTATATATATACATAGATAAATATGCACAGAGAGAGAGAGAAAGAGAGACATAAAGAAGGTTTTATATATATATATATACATATATATATATATAGAGAGAGAGAGAGTTACAGCTAGACAAGGTTTATTGTGTGTGTTTATATATATATATAAACACACTCACACATT
>OY757919.1:85060711-85128211 GCA_963585895.1 Sepioteuthis lessoniana | reverse complement strand
GCGGTGATACTATTTAACCAACAGTTGGGGAGATGAAGAGGTTCATACCTTTTCGAAATATATTCGTCTGAAAGTGAACGGAATAGCGCGGCTGGAGTTTGAACTTGCTTACCTCGCAGTACAGCACTTTAGTTATTACGCCACGGAAAATTTTTGTATAGAACACATTTTTACTGATTAAAAGTCTTTTGCTATATATATATATATATATATATATATATATATATATATATATATATATACACACACACACACACACACACGAGGTGCATACGACAAGTTTCCAGACTTTTTTCGTATGAACACTTTTATTGATAGTACACACATGAAACTCTAGTCCCCTTTGAATCATCTCCTCCGGCTGCAATGCACGTGTTGTACCATTCCAACAACTTCTTGAAGACCCCATCGAAGTCTTCTTGTGTAAGTGTGTCAATGACCTTCGTCTCAGCCTCTTTCATCTCCTCAGTTGTCTCATAACGACAGCATCTGAGCTTAGGGAATAACCAAAAGTCACAGGGAGCAATGTCTGGACTATAGGGACGGTGAGGAACTGTCTTGATCCCCATCTTGGTCAAATAGTCTGTGACAAGGATGGAATTGTGGACTGGTGTATTGTCCTGGTGGAAATGCCACTGAGCCGATTTGAAGAGTGCTGGCCTCTTCTGTCGGAATCTCTTCCTGAACTCCCTTAAAACCTCAACATAGTAACCCTAAGCCTAACCCTTTGGCCACTCATCTCTGTTGTATTGATTTCCTTACTCCTCCCACACCTCTCACAGACTCCCTGCCTTCCTTGAATCTCACATGCCACTCGATGGTCGAAAAGCAGTCTGAAGCATACCATACGTTTCTGTGGCATTATTTTTTCCAAGTTTAAAACAGAATTTTATTGCATATCGTTCTTCTAAAGTGACCTCACGTCCAGATAGCATTTTTGAAATTCACCAGCTGTGACAATCAGGTTTTAGTAGGGTGTATTCTAATTCCTACTGTAGCTGTTCATTTGAATCTAAAATTATAAAAATTAATCAGTCATCTCCTAAGCTGTATAACTATAACATACTGAATTTTCAAGAGCAATAACATACTGAATTTTCAAGAGTCTACGACAATCTTAAATGCCTGTACAAAAAAGTCCGGAAACTTATTTAAGGCCCCACGGATATATATATATATATATATATATATATATATATATATATATATAATGAAGGTTATTGAAAATCAAACAAAGTTGTTACACTTAGCTGAAAATCTTCTCTACTGAGAGAATACCTATCCCTTCGCTTTTTGTTGTTATAAGGAACCTCAAAATTACTTTACTATTTTTATGGGCATTCAATCAACGTCACCAAACGTTTAACATTTGTTCCTGGTAGACTTCGCTCGGTCTAGAACTAAGTACAATAACACAATTTTCCATTAATTGGGAAAAAAACATTAAAAACAAAAAAGCTTTGTCGAAGACATTTTCAGCGTTGTTCTATTAAACGCAAAAATAAAAAAATACAGTATAACTAAACTGGCGAACAGAAAGTATGGGTCTAGTCGATATACTTATATTGTAAATTAAACCTCTTGTCAAAAACCTAAAACGTCACGAAATTTTCAGAAACAAATACATTAAAGTCATGCTGTGAGGACAATTTGATAGCCATAGCGCTCACCGTTCTTGATTTCCTTTTGATTCGTTGTTTTCATGGCATGTCAACCCTTTTTGGGTAATTCAATGCCCAACTTATTTTAACACTTGTGATCTACAGCTGTATACAGTACAAGATATATCTTCACAATCATTTAAAATAGGTAATCACTTTATTCTTACTTTCAATATTAATATTTTAAAAGCCAGATTACATCGACTGCATCTCTACAAAGAGGTAAGACCCCGCAACGAGAGTCCTGGATGTGACACTAAACAATCTAATGGCAAGGCTCCTGTAATTCTAGAGCTTTTGGGAATGCGTAGTACCTCTTCATTGCCATTACTCCCAAGTCCACTCTGATCCGGAGTGATAGCACCTGATAGGGTCCTATTTATGGGTCATTTAAAACTGTCTACTTATGCTATACTGTGTGGTTTGAAATAGAACAGTCTTTACATTTAACTGTGTTTAAACAAATGACTGATGTTTAATTGAATTATTAATGATAGATGGTCATACTTGAAATCATTAATCAGTGTGAAAACAAATGGTTAATAGTCAATTGGATTATTCGTATTTGATAGAAATAAGGCAAAATATATAATTCTGCTCATTTAAAATATTCTCTGCAAAATGTGTTTAGAAATCATTAATATTTATGTATAAAAAGGATTTTGAATTAACTAACCTGTTGTATAGCCGTGATACAACTATACACATATACATGCGGAAACAAAATCCACAGTAATGACGAACGAACACACTTCTTTAGAAAAATATACCTCTCACACTTTATTCAAAATGGTTGCGAAAGGGTTATCTATGAGAGGTGAGTTGGAGACTGAACAAACTGCCACATATTGGCCCCCAGTTCCTTTGTCTTTCGCAGCACTTCTTTCTCGTTCTGTTGGGCTGCTCAATCTGGGGTCCTGAGAATCCATAATCCTCTGCTGGGTGCTGGTTCTCTCTACAGCATCTTATCTCCAACTAACTGACTCCAACTGAATCTGTTGTGACCCCGGGTTATATAATTGTTTGGCGACCACCTGCTTCTTGTGGGCGTCACATCTGCACCCAATTCAACACGTCCACAGTCAAGGTTATACTCTGATATCTTCGACCGGATGTACCTGTTCCTTGATAGACAGCTGGGTCGGAGGTCAATATGGTACAAACCAACAATGATTTATATGCCATAAAACCAAACAAAACGAAACTAATGCATTGATAAATTTCGTAAGCATTTTAACAAGTAAACCATTTGTTGCAAATAAACTAAATAATCAGTTGCAATATCAATGTTTCAAGAGTCGAATATCGTTCAATCATTTTAAACATTATCTCTCGCCGATCTGTTTAACACTAAGATAAGACCATATTGTATACAATCACTCTGAGTCAAAGTGGATCTGGGAGTAATGGAAACAAAAGGTTGACTCCAGTCTTTATTACTCTCGAACTCAAACCTTCCCATTTTAGTGTCACAACAGTCCTGAGTTATGCAATGACGAATAGCAGAGTAAAAAAGCTAATGAAAATTTTCAGTCATAATAGTAAGAAATATTTTGCATTCTTGTGTAGTGTTGGTATGGAAACGAGTTATAACCTGGGAGTATATCATTTTCTAAGCTGCATGTGTCTATTGTACCTTTAGATATAAGTGTATATGAACGCATAAAAATCAAACATGGACGCTGACATATAGAACCTTTGTCTTTGGCGAGCGTTGACATATCCACCCGAATCGAAATGCCGTTCTTCATTCGGGGCCTTACACAGCAAAATGTGTGGGGGGTTATTTTTGCCTTAGAGCAGTTAGCTATAATCATAGAGGTGCGTGGCGAAGAGTAATTACATTTGCCTTTTAGATCACCGTTTTCTGGTACCGTTTGCCAAAGCTTTTCTTTGTCTTTGCTAAAACAGAAAAATCAAGAATCACGATCTGTTGACGAATTTCTCGATTGTTCCTGGCGGGTTCTCAAATATTTACACGAGTTTTTCTCGCAAATTACTCTCCATCACATCTGATAGCAAGACATCTTTCTTCGTTTTTACTCCAACCCGTTTTCTTCTCCTTATCTCCTCCTTCCACCTTCTTCCTTATTTTCTGTCTTTCTTTCTCGATTTTCCTCCGACTCTCACTTCTAAGCTATTTATTTATTAAGGGACTTCGCAGTTAAATCATTGTTCACTCAACAAGATAATCATTCATTTCAATTATCTTGCTATTTACCTAGTTTTGCTTAAGCTGGCACAGTGCCATGATTAAAGGGCGCTGAGAAGGACCAAACTCACAAGCAATAATAGGTTGTTTTGGTTGATTTTACGGTATGTCAAACCATGTTGGATTATGAAATGCCTGGGCAACTCTCTTTTTGCAACCAATACAGTGTCCATTAGCTGATGATAATCCTTTGTAAACTATTATATCTTCCATTGACAATTAATACACATTATTAAACAGTTATATGATTTCAAGTATATCTGTCTAATTCTAATAATTTTTCAATAATTTCTATCAAATCCTTATAATTTGTCCAGATTTATATTATTTCAAGTATTCCTATTCAATTCTTATAATTTTAAACAAATATCTGGTTTTAATTATTTCCATCTAATAATAATAGTTTGTACACAATTGTATATTTTCAAGTATTTCCGTCTAATACTAAGAAGTTGTACACAATATGACCACAAAAAAAGGACCTTAACAGAGTCGACCTGGAAATAATGGCGATGAAGGAGTGATTTCACATTCCTCAAAGCTACGGAACTGGAGTCTTACCACCGGATGCAGTTTTTATTTTTATATTACACCCTGGAAATAATAGTAATGGTTTAGAAGATTAGCTTGTGCACAACAGTGACGTATCGTATTTAAATTATTGATATTTATTAGTATGGCACAAAGACATTGATATGGAATCCCCAATTAGGATCAACCACAATGCAATTGTAATATTTAATGAAATTTGCGTGTTAAATACCCTATTTAGATCATGAATATTTAGTTCGTTTAGTGAGACTAAATATGCTGAACATCCTATGAGGTATGAGTTCCCTTCAGTAGAAATGGATCGCGACCTGGGATTGAAGCCCGGTCTCCCGGACTATTGGCGAACACTCTACCCACTAGGCTAATGAGACATAGCGTAACGTTTATAGGTGTTGGTTCCCTAAGCTTCTAAGAAGACAATTATCTGAAGGCTGCAGGTTCAATCCTGACTGCAGGCGAGTAACAATACAGGAATGCTTAACACTTGTACCCGGTTATGGCTAACGGAATCACAACAGGCGACCCCATGGGATTCACTAAAGGACGTAGTTCGAAGTTCCATGTAGATTCCTGAGTTCGACAAACACCCGAAGAAGGCCAGAGGACATATCGGCCGAAACGTTGTGGAAATAAAAAAGATGAAGGCAATAGTCCGAAAACCCTTAATGATAAAAATCAGATATATATAATTTGTAAAAATTTTGTAGATAACATTTTAAACGAGCCTGAGAGCATTTTTTCCTCACAGTTAAATGGTTTCAAGTATTTTTATCGAATACGAATAATTCTATTTACTATCAATCATTTGTTTGCACATAGTAAAATAGTTTCAAGCATTGCTATGTAACGAACTTACATTAGCCATTTATTTTCACTTATTTAAATCGATATACATGATATGTAAGCGATTAGTCTGTCGGTAATTTCATTTTTAAATGAGTTACAACTAATTTGATTGCACATTAGTATTGCTATTGTTTCTACGCAGTTAAATGGTTGCAGTCATTGCTATCTAACGCTTATAATTCTAATCAATAATTATCATTTGTTTGCACACAGTGAAGTGGCTACAAGAATTGCTATTTATCACAAACGATTCAATTAAACAGTTATTTAAACAGTTGAATGAACTAACAATACGGTTTCACAGAAGTCATCTGTTTTCACAGAGTTTAAATGTCAGAGTTTTATTTGACCCATAGATCGGACCCTATCAGGTGCTACTACTCCGGGTCAGAGTGGACCTGGGAGCGATGGTAATGAAGGAGTACTACGCATTTTCAAACCGGTTAAACTCCGCTTCAAAATTGACCTTGTGTCATATCCTGCCCGGGCGGAGGGGTTGGGTAAATAGTACTACGCATTTTCAATGTTTCAGGATTACTGGAGCTCACCTGATTGTTTAGTGTCATATCTAGGACACTCTTTTTTTGTGGGGGTCTTACCTCTTAGCAGAGATACAGTCGGTTTATTCTACAATCCCAGACGATTGAGCTATAAAATTATTTTTATTGTATAGAAATGTTTGAATCTCTGTATAACTGTTTGCAAGTCATTTGCATTAAGAATACATTAAACTATTCATCTGTGAGCAAACATTATCATAGATTAAAAAAAAAAGTACGATTTCAAAAATGATTTCAACTGAACGCTGAAAATGTAGTTAATAATTATAGAACGCTTCCAAATCTTTCACGAATCAAAATCTTATTAACAAAATATTAACTTTAAAATGCAAACATTGCAATATTAGAATAAGCAACTTTCATTATCCAGTCCCATTGCTAGCACGGCTTTCCATGACTATCTCTATCTCCGTCCATGCCTGTCATCCATCGCTCCGCGCATGTCTTCCAGACTTCATCCTGCGTCCGTATAGAGCTATATTCTTGCTGGTCGGCTAATATTCGGACGTCCATATCTTGTTCATATCTTTTTTGGAAAGACGAATCTCTAGAAGTCATGGAAAAGAACATGGTGGATGTGAAATAAGGCAGATGAACACCAAGTTGAGTCAACGACGAGCTTCACCTCATGTTGGACGGGAGAACTTCACAAGTCAACAGCCAGGATCAAATAGTTAAGTCAGTCAACTACTGATACTCATCTATAAGGGTGGCGTCTATTGATGAGATTAAAAAAAACAGCTTACGAGAGATTATCATGACTTCTCCAAGCAACTATAATAATAGAATAAATCATTAACCCTTATGAACCTTTGTGAACGGATAGGATTAGATGTTATTTATTTCCAATCTCGGTAAGTCTCATCAAATGAAAATAAGTGTCCTAAAATGATTATGTAAGTAAGTAAAGTTGGCGACTGTAGTCGAGGGCGACTAGAAGGCTCCCTTTTCAATAGCTACTACACAGAGGTGTAGGGGTGGGCGCTACTCCTTTCCCTGAATTGCTCCACTTTACCCTTGATACGTACCTTATATTGCTGAGTGTTAAGCAAGGAGGAATCAAGTACCATTTTTAGAGTCTGGTATGACTCGACCTGGGATTGAACCCAGGTCTCTCAGATCATTGGCGAACACTCTTAAGAACGTTCAAAATATCAATAGTTACGATTATCATCAAAATTTTACGAATAAAATAAATTTCGGCATTAGATAATCCCTAAGGGGAAAATCTGCTGTTAAATACATCAAATAAAACTAAAACTAGGGTAGGGCACCCAGGGAAAATCGAACTCATTAAGAAAGTTCTGCTTGCCTAGCCCACAAACAAAACAAAACAACGACCAGAAGTATAAGGCACCCAGTGAGAATCGATCTCACTAAATGTTTTGCTAAATAAACTAAATTATAGCTTCACGTTCATGTATTACTTCTTCCTTTTTGCATCCTTAAATCAAAACATCTTTGTTTCCTCCTTAATATCTTTCTCTTCCTCCATTCTTTCTAATTCCTTGCCGACCTAGCTTCACTTGCCCATTTCTTAAAAACTAGTTCATTTGCTTTTATTTTCTGACGGTCGTTGGGGCTTAGAATACGTAGACTTTCCCTTGTATTATTGTATTAAGTCCACTTGAATTTCTTTGTCTTGATAGAGCCTGTTATTTTGAGTTTAAAAAGTAAAGAATCTATTGCAAAATATATACAGTGAATATTAAAAAATGGTATTTTCCCTTTTGTTCGAATAATGTTCCATTAGATATAAAGAAAATAATAGTTTTGTCTCATTGCTAAGTTACAGCTAAATGAACAAATGAGAAGGCAGGTTTAAGATGTAGCAGAAATAAATTCGTATTTTTGTTTGGCGCGTAAATTAATTTGACCGTTATGGTCGACACATATTTTCACCCAATGATGATGACTTATCGTTTTCTGCCCTGACCATTTTTCCGGGTCAACATAAGAATGGTGAAAGCCAGCCAAACTATCTTCCTCATATTATTTCGAGCAGGACGGACGTACTTTCTGTCCTCTCTCTTCATAGCAGCAGAACCCTTACACCATGAGGAAAGCCATCTAATCTATGGTCCCCGAGTCTACCCTCCTTGACCAAAGGTTCCCAGTTGAATATAAATTAGATGTATTTATTCCGCCACTTACAGGAAACACTTATTTCGCCTCTAACTTTTGCTATGTCTACAGCGACGCGTAACGACGCTCAGACATTCAGCTATTTCCTTCCTCCTAACTCTGTAGGAGATCATCATTCTTCTCTCTCCCATTGTTATAGGACCACGCTTATGGCTGACTACTTCATTCCTGCTCTTATTCGTTTCGACTCCTTTATTTTCCTTTTAATATAACGGAGGGGTAACCTAAACCACATTCTCCGTTGCACCCCTTTGCAAGAGCTCCCACCCAAAAAGTGGTTTCTTAGGTATGACACTAAAATGCATAGAAAGGCTGCTGTTCGAGAACTTAGAGGAGTATTGTATTTCTCTCTCTCTTGCCATTACTCCCAGGTCAATTCTGATCAGGATTAATGACCCTATATTTCTATTAGATAGGAATACATGAAACTGCTTAACAGTAGAAATCATTTGTGACAAATTTTGTCTGTAAATAACCCATATGAGATTGACATGCTGTTAAACAAACAAAAACCTTTTTTTAAAAATCTTATCGATCGATCTTTCTTCAGTTCAACCAACTTTTTTCTTTTAATCTTATTTTTTATCTGTCTTCATATCTTTGTAGTTTTTTCTTTATTTTCTTTACAATTTCAGTTTCATGCTTTTATTCATTCAAATTTCCTCTTCTATATTTTTCTCTCATCCATCATTTTAATCTTTCATTTCTTTCCTTATTTTTCATCATTTTATTCCTTCATATTTAAAAAAAATTCTTTTAACCTTTATCTCTACTCCCTCCTTTTCCCTTTTTCTTCATTTCTTTTCTTCCTTCTTTCATTTTTTCCCCCTATTTTTTCTTTGAACTCTTATTTATCTGTTTCTTCATCGTTCTTTTCTCTTTTCCTTCAATATTTTATTCTTTCGTATTTCCTCTTTCCATATTTATATTCTATTTCGCTCATTTCTTCAATTTCTCTAAAGTAATTACTTGATTTACGTCATTTCTAAATTTTTTACTCTTAATTTTCCCCCATAGATTAACGATTCTTTTTCTTCAAATTAATTTTGTTTCTTCTTGTTATTTTTTTCTTTTTCATTTTCTTTCTATGTCTTCTCCTTTCCGATTCTATTTTCCTCTTTCGTCCACAATCCAAACTCGTATGATTACTCTCTGTGACGAAGGAATAGTATAAAATACACGGACGGATTTTTAAAATCCCAAACAAGAAGATTATGCAAGATAAAAAATCGAATAACTGAAATACAACGTTTAAAGTGAAGATGGCGTTGAGGAAAAAGTACAAGGACGAAAGGACGGAAAGTCAAAATCGAATTTTAAAAAAAGCAAGCGGACAGGAAAAAAAAATAGAGATAAAAAATATAAAGGATCAAAAGGATGAAAAAAAAAAAGTCAGAAAAGAAAGAGGAAACTTGAAAATAAACCGGTCAGGCTGAAGCAAATTAAAGAAGCGAAGAAATAAAGAATTAAGCAAAAATGATATATTGAATACAAAGAAAGCATATCAGGGGAAAAATAAAATAAAAAAAAACAAACTGCCTAGTGGTTAAGATAGTTGCGTATTTCCCCCCTGTGCTTTAGACTAGCATTTAAATCAGGATTTTATTCTATACAACAAAATCTCTCCACACGCCTAACTTATTCCTTCAATCCTGTTTATTTCTATTTGACCGAAAGAGGCAAGAAAGTAAATAAAAATCGTAGGAAAGGTGTATAAAAGAAACGAAAAAGGTGAAAAGAAAAAAAAAAGAGATGGGAAATGAAAGAACAAAAGAAATGGCTAAAGAAAGAATGAAAAAAAAAAGAAAAGGTGAAGAACAAATGATGGAAGGAAAAGTGATACAAAGAAAAAGGAAAAAGAAATGAAAACAATAACAAAGGAGAAAATAGGAAAAAAAAAAAGAAAAAGAAAGAGAGACAAGGAGACAAGGAAAAACTTAGAAAAATAAAGAAAGACTGAAAAAAAAAAAAAATGCAATAAAAAATTAAGAAAAAAATAACAAAGCAAAGAAGAGAAAAAAGTAAAGAAAGAAAAGAAAAAGAAAATCGAAAAGAATGAAGAAAGAGGAACAGAAGTAGGAAAGAAAGGGAAAAAGAAAAAAGATATACAAATAAAAACGAAAATAAAGTAGAAAGAAATAAAAAAAAAAAAGAATGAAAGGTGAAGAATAGAAAAGGAAGGAAGAAAAGAAGGAAGAAAACAAGTAAGAAGTAGAACGAGAGAATGAGAAAAAGAAATCAGTCTAAAGTGGCAGTGGAAAAAAGTCCAAGATGAAAATAGCAAGAGAGATCGAAAACAAACTTACTCAAAACAAAAAAAAAACCCCAAAGAAATTTGGTAAATAAGTAAAATGAAAAGAGTCAACTAACGGCCGAAACAGAATTACGAAGAGGAGGTAAAAAGACAAAAACAAAAGAAAAAAATGTGAAAAACAATTACTTAGTTTAAAGTGGGGAAATGAAAAGTTAAGATGGTAGCAGAGAAAGCCGGAAGGAAAGAAAAAAAATGAGCCAAATAAAGAGCAAATGAAAGACTTGAATCATTTACGTTTTTTTCCTTCTTAAACCCATTTTTAAATTCTTCCAGATTGGATTTCAAATGAAAATGAGTTAAGAGGCTTTATTTTTGCTTCCATTTGCTAAAAAGTTCGCAGAACAGCGGTTTTCGTTACCATGGCGACTGTTATGGTCGTCAAAAGTTTTTCTGTTTCTTGCTTGTTGTGGGTTAGGAACTGTTTTTGGCTTTCTTTTAATCTTTCTTGCGGCTTTACTTTTTATTGTCTTGGAAAAGGCAAGTTGATAAAAGCAGTTGTACTGGAAAGAATTTCGGACATTTTTTTTTCAAGTAATCTGTCTTCTTTTGTATTGGAAAGAGAAAAAGAAGGAGAGAAAAAGTAAATAGAGAACGTAAAAGCTGAGAGTCAAAGTAAAGAAACAAAGTAGCGAACTAAGAAAGAAGAATGAAATGTTAAAAAAAAAAGGAAAGAGACGATTAAAGAAAAAAGGAGAAAGAAAAAGCAAAAAGAAAAAAAAAAAGGAATAAAATAGTCGAGGAAGCCTTTAGTAAAGGAGAAAAAAAAAAAAAAAAACGTGAAAAAGAATTAGAGAATGCCTGAAAGAAAGAAAGCACGAAAGAAGAAGAGCACGAAATAATGAACGAGAAAAAAAAAAGGATAAAAACGAAAAAGGATACAGCACATGATGCATTGTGAGAAGAAAGAAAGTGAGATGAACGAAGAAAACTGAAGATTAAATTTTGCAGAAAGAAAGAGATAAGAAAGAAAGAAATCAGAGTGTATGGAAAGCCTTTAAGGAGGAAGAAAGAGAAAAGACAAGAGGGTACAGAAGTAAATCACAAAAGAATAGGAGAAAAAGGACGTAAAAGAAAAAGATGGCATTTACTGCTAAGTGGAAAGAAACAACAAAGAAAAGAAAAAAAGCAGCAAAAAAAAAAAAAATCACGAAACAAAGGACAAAAGTATGAAAGAAAGATTAAAGGCGAAAGGAATGTGTGGATATAAAAATCCGAAGGAAAGGGAGAAAACAAAGGTGAGAAAATAAGAAAAATATGCGCAAAAAAGAAAATATAAATTGATGAGAAAGAAGAAAGAGTGGATAGAGAAAGATAGGAAGCCCTCACGAGAAAAAAAAAGAAGAAGAAAGAAACGAATAAAGAAGAAACCAGGAAAAAGACCGAAGGAATGAAATGAACCAAGAAAAGAAGTAAAAAGACTGATGGAAATATTTAAAAGGATAAGATTACGAAGAGAAAAAAAAAAGGAAAACTAAAGTGGATAAAATAGTTGATAATTATTTTAAAAAGATAATGAAAACGAACGAAAAAAGAGGAACAAAGAAACAAGGAAAGAAACGAAGGAAGAAAAAAGGGGGAAAAATGAAAAAATAAATAAAAATAAAACGACAAAGGTCTAAAAGCGACTGAAAGTATCTATCAGTATTCGCCAATCAAAATTTTTTACATCAGTCAGCGCATCAAAATATCTGAAATCACCGAAAATCCTTTATCTTCCACCGATAAACACCATTGCCACACACACACTCACAAATCGATTTAACTAGAGACTGTTGCTCTGATTAGCACGAAATGATACAAGCAAGCAGAATAAATCCTTTGACCTTTTCACTAATGACCCTATGATCAATCATTTTTGAAATCAGTTTTCAACGTATCAATACCAATCTGGTATAGTTTAGCACATGCACTTACAGATTCATTTATTGATACGCAATTAGGATAAAGGATGTATATTAAGAACTATCGATTGATACGCAAGCAGATCGATAAAAAGATACATTGGGATCTTATTAATTTTCTACACGAGTAGAATGTTTGACTTGTTTCATTTAACGGCATGTCAATCCATCTTGGGTTATTTAATGTTAACATTTGATTCATTTGTAAATGATCGATTATAATCCAAACTATATTGTGGAGGTGCCCGTGGTGTAATTGTTATCGTCGTAGGAGTTCAAATCCTGGACGATACTGATTGCATTTCACATAGCACTAATACCCTTGGGAAAGGTCTGAATCCAATTATTCTCCCTCCAGCTATGGGTAAATAGTAGGGAAGACTAGGTTCTTCAGCTTTGGTGAGGCAACTAGTCTAGGAGAAGGAAAACTGAATTCAAACCTGCTAAACTCCGCTTTAAAAATTGACCTTGTCCGAGCGGAGGGGTTGGGTAAATAGGATCAGGGGCAACCACTCAAGACCAGAGTGGGCCTGAGGGCGATGGCAATGAAGGGGTCCTCTGCATTCCCCAAAGCTCCACCATTGCTGAAACCTCATCATCAGATTGTTTAATGTCATACCCAGAACACTCGTTGAGGGGGTCTTACCCCGCTATAGAGATGCTGTCAGTGTATTATACAGTTCCAGCCGACTGGGCCACCAGGACACTCGCTAGGGATGTCTTACCCCTCTGCAGAGATGCAGTCAGTGTATTCTACAGCATCCTCAGCCGACTGGGCTAGAGCAGAATTAGGGGGTGCGTTGTATACATGGAAGAATACAGTAATCACATATTTTCATTTGTTTATTATGATAATCATTTATTTGCATACAGTTTAATAGTTTTAACCATTACTATTCAATATTAATAATTTTCAAACATAACTATATGACCAATAGATGGTATACTAACCGGTAATACCACTCCGAGTCAGAGTGGACCTAAGAGTAATAGAAACAAATGGCTCACTTCATACTATTCAGAACTCCATAACTGGAGCCTTACCAGATACTACTTAGTGTCAGACTCAAGAAATCAATCTTTTTTCCCCTGGGTGTTTTACACCTCTGAAGGGGATACAAATTGTCAATTCTAAGCCTCAATAACAGATCCAAAAAGAAGAATCCGATAGTCGTTTTGTAATATTCAAAACCATCTATACCCTCATCCTCAAAACACGTCTCAACTTTGAGCCATTTTCATTATTAATATTTTCATTAAAAACTTGGACGTTTAATTAAAAATAACTTTTCTATTTTAGTTTAATTTCCAGCAAAAATGAATGTAGTACTTTACACCTACCATTCCCACACCAAGACCCCTCGTCTAAAACGGGTAAGAAAATGCCGACGGAGCTAAGTTATTTTAGCACCGTTCTTGGTTGTGCTTTCGTGCGCGTGAGGTTCTCTGCTTAAAACACTGACATTGTATCACATCCTACCAGTAGTATCAGGGTCAAAGTGAATCAATCATGTACTAAGTACAGTTATTTCGAGAAATAAATGATCTGTTTTCATCTATATTCCAACTTAATAGTGGAAATTGTGAACCGTCATCTACACCTCATATCGGGCCTGCAGCACCAATTCTCCTGAACATTATGGCCTTTTTGTGTCACTAAAGATCCCTCGTGTATACTCACACAATACACTTAACAATCTAAAGTTACAGCTTATGGTGGGTAATTCAGAAATCGCCTAGTTCGCCCATTATCAGGGCGTACCTTGAAGCCTATCACTCATCATACAATGGTTAGTTCTGCCAAGTTGACAGATTTTTGTTAACTAGGCATCAATTAATTTTTGAGTGTGATAAAATGTATTGGGACTGAATCTGAATAAAAGAAAAATACATTTTAAAATTTCAATCAAGATATTTGTACTGCAGAGCAACTTATAAAGTGATGACGCCCAGGCAGGTATCTGAGCAAGCTAATAGAATGTCTTGATACTTTTAGATCAACAGTGTTTGGCAAAACACCTAATTGCCTAAGTGCAGCACATTCCCATATTCACCAGATCTAGCTCAATGACTTAATATAATTCTTTATAAAGGTAATAATCAGTTTCCCTTGGCTCACCCTTCACTCTCTCCACCATTTCGTGCTTAGTAGGTGATATTGTAACATTACCACGGCACAAATAGACGCTTGCATCACCGCGGTTCTAACGGGTCTATGCGTGTAGCAGTACTCCCTAAGTTTCAGTCGGATCCCTGTTGTAACCTCGCGTGAGAAAAAGTGAAGAACACACTAAAACCCCGTCTTCGTTTGCTAATGGTAAAGTTTTTTTCCCCTGCTACACCTTTGATTAGTCGTCGAGAAGAGAGAAACAGAGTATTAAAAATAGGTTCATCTCTTCAGCTAAACAGGGAAATAAAACGTCGAGAGAAGAGATAGATAAATAGATAGAGAGAGAGCATGCAAACAGTCCTTGATATTTTCTTTCTTGTTTTCTGTTGTTATTCTCGTATGTGCTTGCTCGCTAGCTCCGTCTTCACAACATCCTAGTGGGTGTGGGACCCCTTCGCACAGCTCACCGAAAATGGATGCCATAATTTTCACATCGTCACGTCTAGTATCCAATTGACTTTCTTTTCCTGTTTTCTATCCCGCGTCCACTTCATGGCTCTTTTTGAAGTTCTTTGAGCCAATTATAATCCGTCACGGATTTGAAGCAGAAACGTTTCTATTTTTTAAATCTGCCGTCTGCTGTTATCCTGTCCTAGATTTGGGGAACCTGTAAGTTTTTGCTCGGAAGCAACTTATTTCTAAAGCAATCACCCAGCGGGCATAATTACATTACAATATTAAGTTGATCGTCAAGTCCCAGGTGTCTTTACCCCGGGTAATACCAGCTTACCAGGACCGAGATTATCGATTTGTGCACGAGCCATCCCCAAAAAGGGAATGCCGCGGTGATTAATAATTTTTTTTAGTGATGGCCTCACATGAGTCTCTATTCGTGTCTGGCCTCCCGCTATAAAATGACTCCATGTCTAATCTTTTCTAGGAGGGAATCAGATAAATCTTTTCCTTTCAACTGGGTCTTTCTGTCTCATCGTAATCTTAGTTTTCCCAATTAGGTCTATACCTATTTTGAATGTTTCATCTTGATGCATTAGAGATTTTTTACGAGGAATATATTCTTCCTGACACCCAAGTCTCTTATGAAAACACAATTCTGTTTAAATTCAGGGATTTTGTTCTTCTAGAACTCTCCTGAACTTGTCTTATTCACTCTTAGCTTGGAGAGAAGAGATGTATTTATACCATTCTCAACAGAACATTGACAATATTCTAAACCATAAATAATCAATAAACCTACACTACAAAAACCAATTTCATAGTAATTATTAGATAGATGAACATATATTTAAAAAAATTATCGAAAAAATGTTCTTTTACCAATCTTACCAAAAAAGTAAGAGTTATCATTTACTAGAACAAATTTAAAACCTCCGACCTAATTATTTTCAATAACACTCCTATCTCCACTGAACTTCTTGATTGGACAAACATCGTATATATGTTCAAATGTCGCTTGGGAGACTGTGTCTCCAAAGTAAATAATGCTGTTTCTAGGCGGCTTACAATGCACCTTAATGATTCTAGCTCCATAGCCTTGCATCTTAAAAACCATTCTATTCCCAAATTCAAATTTCGAAAAATTCTAGGTGAAAACAACACTATAATAGCACACGAAATTGATAAGCTACGACTACAAATCCTTGAAGCCCTACATATAAAAAAAACAAAACAAAAATCAATAGAATTACTTTCGAAAATAGCAGGAAACTTGAAAGGATCTTAAAATTATATAGACAACATGTGTCTTTATTATTTAATCAAACATGCTTAAATATATACATATCATTCACCAACACAAGTATATACACTTGTTTACACATATATATATATATTCATGTACAGGCATATACGCTTATATATATAGGCATATGTAAACGTAAATATGGATTGACAGACATTATCTATATATATATATATATATATATATATATATAAAAACAAACACATATCGATATGCATATATCCATAGAAACATAACCAATACACAAATATTTCTATTCACACATAAATGCACATTCACACACAAATATATATATATATATATATATATATACACACACAAAATCAGTATACATGCATACACACTCATAGAAAGAACACATGTATATAAAAATGCTCTCACACACATCTAAACATGCAAACACATGGAATATATATATATACACACACATAAACACGTATATGCATAAACACGTGCACACAAGCACACACACACATATATATGCAAACACATATATAGATGCGTATACGTACATTCCTATATATATATACACTCACACACATATTCATACATGCATACTAACATATAGACATGTGAATGAATATATAAACATGTATATTTAAATATATACATACATACTCATACACACACACTCGCGTAAGGATACGCATACATAGAAATATATATATAGATACACACAGAGACAATTACACACACACACATACACACACATATATATATATTTATAAGAGAGAAAGAGATAATATAGCAAAACGGCACCTCCTTGCGAAATATTTATTCGATTAATATATATAAAATATTATCCAAGAAAATCAACCAATTTCCATTCCAGTTTGCAGCTGAGTGATAATTTAGTGGAACCTTTCTTTGCATGTACGTCATTTTTTATCCATCCAAAATCTCGCTCTGATGGACATATAAATTTTTAGTTCGAATCCTTCTATCCTTTCTAAATAGAAACATATTCATGGTGCCCTGTTAAAACGAAGATCCAATGCGTTCACAGGTCGTCTAGTTCAATATTTTGATTATAAACAAATAAAAAAATCAAGGTAAAGAGAATGAAAAAATGGAATTGGAAAAAAAAACAAAACAAAAAAGAAACTCAAACAAACGGTGGATAAAAAAGGGTAATTGAAATGTTCAAACTGAAGAATGAAGAAAACAAGAAGATTTGATTGGGTGAAAAGAATGCCGAGAAATACTTAAAAGCCGAATGAATGTTAATAAAACTAAATAGAAAAAGATCTAGAGAGGAGAGAGAGAGAGAGAAAAAAAGCCACAAGATGAAATAAATATAAAATATAAATAGATGATAAAAGCCAATCAAAGAAAAGATTAAGTGAACGGATGAAGAGTGATCACAAAATAGAAAAAGTGAATGATAGCAAGACGAAGAGTCAAGAACCAAGTAGATGAAACAAAAACCAAGGTTTATACAAAGAAATATGAACAACTATAATAAGATGAATGAAAATAAAGTGAAGGAGTAAATGAAAAGATACATGAAGATGTAAGGATCCATAAATGAGTGTATGAATGAAAATAGTGAAAGAAAAAATGAATATAAAAGAATAAAAGTGAAAGAAATATGAATAAAGGATTATTTAAAACTTCAAGAATCTAAATAAGTGAATTAATTAGAATAAGTTAAATCAAAGAAATTTTTTAAAAATCAACGTCAACGAAGAAAAATATTACAAATGAAAGAAATATGAATGAAATAAGAGTATTCAAAAATGTAATGAATGAAAATAGGTTGAATGAAGATAAACAAAAAATAAAGTAAATAAGGAAATATTGAAAGGTAAAAATACAAGATAATATAAATAAAGAAATATTTGAAGCAACAATGATTTCAGGAATCAGTTTATGAATGAAAGCAGGTTAAATAAATGACAAATAAAGGAGATGGAGAAAATAATCAAAGTGAAATTAATAGAAGTGAATGAAGGAATACTCGAAGGTTTAAGGATTTAATGAATGATTGTATGAGAATTGGTCAAGTGAAGGAAAATGAAACAAATTATCATAATTCATATATCTTTAAATTTTTTCCCTATTTTTCTTCATTGTCCTAAGAAAAAAATTTAAATTGAATGTACTGATGAATAGAAATGAATAAAAACAGCTTAAGTGAATGAAAAATATAAGAAAGCAAAATGAAAGAAAATGAATGAAAAAACTGGTGAAAATATCGAAAAAAAAAAAAAAAAAAAAAAAAAAAAAAAAAAAAAAAAAAAAAGAAAATTTATGAATGGAGGAATGTATTATGGTGCAAAAATCTAATTAATGATTATGAAAGAAAATAAGTTAAATGATTCAAGTAATATTTGAATGTCTGAATGAAAGTATGTTAAATAAAAGAAAAAAGAATAAATAAAAGTGATAAAAAGAAATGGTGAAAGATTGAAATATATATAAATGAAAGAATATCTGAAGTATTCAAAGAATGAGTGTATGAAGGAAAATAGGTTAGATAAAAAAAATTCCAACAAATTGAACAGAATTCAATTAAGTATATACAAATAAACGAAAGCGGAACAAAAATTGAAAAAAGAAAAAAAAAACGAAGCAAAACAAATCAAAATCAACCAGAAAGAAAGAAGAAAAGAAAGGATCTTAAGAAAAAAAGAAAAATTAAAAAGCGAGAGATAAAAAAAGTCTTCGAATATAAAAGCATTGAGAAAATGAAGAAATCACAGAATTTTCTGGAAAAATAAAAATAAAAGCACCATAAAACAAAAGTTATAATAATATACTTGTCTTTTTGATCGGTTGCAACCGATGTGAAGTCGATTTTTTTTCCTTAGTAAAACGAAGTCAGCGAAGAACGCTGTGGATAGCGCCTCGGGCACACTCTGAAAATGTCAGTTGCTGTATGTAATGATATGCGACCATGCGTGTCACGTTCCGGGAGACAGGCAGTGCTTGCTGCAGGGGAATACGGACATCAAAAGGAGGGTCAGGAGAGTCCGGTTAAGCAAATCTATCTCAGTAGGTTGCAAAACAGTCTGGAGTCAATTTCACGACACTTGCTTACAACCTTCTGAACGCAGATTATATATATATATATATATATATATATATATATATATATATATATATATTTATATTTCTGTCTTAAAAGAAGGCATTATCTTTTTAGAAGCAAGTACAAATCGATTTTTCTATTTTAATTTGTCATATCTCAAACTCTTCAGATCTATCTATCTATCTATATCTTTTTAGAACTATTTATTTGAATCTTTTCATTTCTCTTTCTCTCTCACTCGTGCTAGTCTTATTTTTTTCCAGATATACCGATCACAATCTGTACAAATCTATTTATGTATTCGCCTTTTCAGCTTTATCCCAGTCCTTTTAAACAAGGGATAGAGGAGCAAGCATGTTGGATTTTGACGTCATAGTGAGTGAATTCGAACTCCAGTGGCACTATTTCGTTGACCTTCGGACTAGTTTTGTTATTTAATTGGTCTTTCAACTGATGTGCTTATTTAATGCTTAAAAAAGACGAAATTCGGATTCATCCCCTTGGAAAAATTAGTATCCCCCTTATCTCGCTAGCTATGGGTTAAATAAAACCACTACAGTTCTACAAGTATGACTTTGGAATTAAATAACACACGAAGGTTTATATGCCATTCAACAAAGAAACCGATCGAAACCTTTCAGATATATCTTATTCTTTTCAGATTTGTTTCAGACAAGCAGGACACAGCTGGAGAAGCAGGGACGAGCTCATATGTGGTGTTCTCCAATGGACCCCTTCATATGGCCGAGCAAAAGCGGGACGACAGCTCGAACCTACATACAGCAGCTCTGTGAGGATATGGGATGTAGCCCGTGGATTAAATAAAGGACATGGTTCGAAGTTCCGTGGAGGGTCCCGAGTTCGATAAGGAACACCAGAAGAAGGCTACGATAGGGAAGAGTGGCAAGAGAGCGTCAGGGATATCCGTGCTGGCGGCACGACATGATGATAATACTATTATCAGATCTATATATTCATTTATTTATATGATACAAGATCTCCTAAACTGGAACATCATCATTGTTATGTAATGTGTCTCAGTCTTTTCTGATCAGTCACGGTTTATTTGTTTATTAAACCCAACATTTTCTTCGTAAAATGCTAAAATCCTACATTACCGTGAACTGTTTATGCTTCTAAGGGCTTCTTAGTTGCTCACTATTTATACAATACTGAAATAGAGAATTATAGATGTTGTTCTTGCAGCAAAGTAACAGCAATTATTTTCCTGGTGATTTTCCACTGCTCTCCGATAAATTCAAGCCCTATAAATTTCCTATGAAAAAGCGAATAATCTTCTCTAATTAAGAAAAAGTATCCTTAGCCTTTTTCATTTCAAAGTAATTGTCGCTGATTTCACAGAGAATTGTTGGCTATGATTTTCAACTTCTTCAATGTGGTATTGATTTTTTGTTGGACTGGGGTGGGGTGGGGTGGGATTTAGTTCGACGAGTTTAAAAAAACGTTAACTCGTTTATAAACAATTTTATCTTCCTATGTCCGTTTTAAAAAGTAATGAGACCTATCCTTTTTTAAATTTTATTTTCCAGGTTAGTAACCCTGAGCGAAAATCTTCTGATGGATGTTAATCTTGAATACGTATGAAAAACATTCATGTTTGCTTTCAGAACTCCCGTTAAACTGAATGACTTTAGTTTGATTTTATGGCATATGAACCATTTTGGGTTATTTAATGCCAAATCCATTTTCTTTCATATAAACTATTCCATTTCAAACTATTCAGTTTAGCCTAAGTTCAGTTTTTTGTTTACACACAGTTAAATGTCAAAATTTTATTTCGATCAAATCAGTTTAGCATAAGTACACTGCTTAGTTCTATTTGACCCTTAATAGGACCTTATCAGATGCTACCACTCCCAGGGGAGTGTTCTCGTGGTGCAATGGTTAAAGTGATGGACAGCGAAATCGTAGTAAGCGAGTTCGAACTCCAGTCGCGCAATTACGTTCACTTTCGGACAAATACCCTTGGGAAAGTTATGAACCCCCTTATCCTCCCAGCTATGAGTTAAATAGCATCACTGCTGCTGTTCTTGTAAGATGGCTTTGGCATTAAATAACCGGGACAGAGTGGACCTGGGAGTAATGGCAAGGAACGAGTACTCCAAAGCTTCTGCATTGCCAGGACACGAGTGATTTTGGATTACAACATATTTTTGAGTTTGTCATGAAAGTAGAACAAAAAGATATGAATCACTTCGTTGGCGAAGTTTACAATATGCCATTTGCATCGTCTGCGAGGGTAAAACGCCCCTGGGTAAGTCACTAAATTTAATTTGGTGGAGAGGCTTCAGTTATGAAGCTCCAGGAAGTGAGGTGTACCATTTCAATGCCATTACTCCTCGGTCCACTTTGACCTGGACGGTTACAATCTGGTTAAGTCAATCTTTTGATCAAATAGTAATGTTCAAAAAATATTCGTATTTGATTGGACCGTATGCAAGGAAAAAGAAATTATACACAACTACACAAAATATGTAAATATTAGAGTACGATGAACACAATTCCCTTACCTCTAGGCATAAACTAACCCTAAGACGAGTTGACATGCCGTTAAAATTAATCAATCTTTAAACTTAATATGGAAACCGGTCTGCGAGAAGGAAAATTGTATTTATCCGAGTAGTAGATCTGGAAAGGGATGGGCTTTGCTTGGCTCTTTAAGCCTCAGACACGCTACATGAGTAGGGTTCCTCTGACCAAACAAGGTTACGGGACTAGAGAGAGCTAACAGCAGGACGATACATTTTGTACGAACTATTTGCTGTAGTTTTAATCAATCACTAAATCGATTGAATTACCGATAAATTTTATAGAGTAGATATTTGATTTTATGAATTTTTAGTTAGTGTTGTTTTTAATAAAAGATATTGAACATTGTTATTAAATAGGCTGCTTATTAAATCTCAGTAAATGATTTTTGAATGTGGGGTGAGTCGGAGCAAAGTTAGACAAACATATCAGATATACAGGGTGGAAAATCGATAAGTTTCTGAAGGATTTTAATTTGGTAATTCCATTATTTAATTGATCAAATCAGTAAATGATTAGTCAGGGGTTTTATCAGTATAACTGATAACGGTACTTTTAAATTAAATAATTTTTATTCTAATGATAAAAAACACTGATATAAGGTTATAAAATGAGAGTGACGGAAGGATTTTTGAAAAAAAAAAAGAAGCAAAAAAAAAAAAAAAAAAAAAAAGACAACAAAAAAAAAAAAACAAGTTAGGGTATTGATTGTTATCTAATCAGTTTATAGAACGACCGATCAATAGCTTTATTGAACCGTTAATCAATAATATTATTTGCTTCTTGGTTTTCGTCAGTTTCAAACATTGTTAAATTTTCACTACTTGTATTTATTCTCTGAACCTGGTTTTCTAATTAGAAATACGAACCATGTTCAAGAAGTACTGAGACTGAAGTCGCATTTACTCAGAGAAATAAACATTGAGTGAATGGCCCCCTTGACATTTAGCAAACTTATTCCGTTTAGTCTTTCTTGGTTAAGGGACCTCTGGTTTCGTTTTTTTTTTTTTTTGTTTAATGGCATATCAAATATTGTAGATTGATAAATGCCAATACTATCCTTCGAGGAGAACAGTAGTAGTACTATTTAACCCATAGTTGGGGGAATAAAGGGGCTCATACCTTTCCCAAGAGTATTAGTCCGAAAGTGAACGTAATAGCGAGACTGGAGTTCGAACTCACTCACTACGATTCTGCAGTTCATCGCTTTAACCATTACACACCACGAGGACACCCAATTAAGGGATCTCTGAAAATCTTGATATAATGAAAAGCTATACTGTTATCATTCACTAGAGTTCGTTTTTTAATTTGAAATAGAAAGTTAGTTTGATAAAAAAAAAAAAAACGGGATCAAGATTCAAGAGAGAAATAGATGAAATTTTTACTTTTATCCTTCAGGGTTTTCGAACTATTATCTTCATCTTTGTTATATTCGCAACATTTCGACCGATATACCCTCCAGCCTTGAGGTGTTCCTTGTCGAACTCAGACACATAACGCAACGGTTATAGGCGTTGGTTCCCTAAGCTTCTAAAGAGATAAACATCTGGAGATTGCCGGTTAAATCCCGACTGCAGGCGAGTAATAATACAGGAATACTTGAGACTTGTACCGGGTTATGGTTAACGGAATCAGAGCAAGTGACCCCCGTGGATTAAATCAAGGGCGTGGTTCGAAGTTCCGTGTAGGGTCCCGAGTTCGACAAGAAACGCCGGAAGAAGGCAAGATGACATATCGGTCGAAACGTTTTGAATATAACAATAAAGATGAAGACTCGTCCACAAACCCTGAATGATATATATCATCAAGTTTCGTCTCAAATTCAGACAACTGAAACTTACTTTGTTAAAACTGGTTCTCTTGGTATTCTACATACTTATTCCATAGACATTTTCATTACAATTCGAACAATATCAACAACCACCAGATGCAGATTGTGCGCTTGGAACAATCCCGAAAGACTTAGAGAAAAGACCGGAGGAATTGGAAATCAGAGGAAGTATCGTGACCATCCAGAACGCCGCATTGTTAAGATCGGCTAGAATACTCAGTAGATTCCTGAGGAGACTTACTGTCTCTAAAACTACTATAACGGTTTGATTATTTGATTTTATGGCATATCAATACTTGATGGCTAATTCCAAATCCTGCTCATGCATATTATGTTTTTTTTTTTAAGTGAATAGTTTATAGGTAACTTTATTTTTAAACGAATGAAAGCTCATTGTTTGCACTCAGTTAAATGGTTACTAGTATTGCAATTTAAAACTAATAATTCTATTTAATAATAATAATAATAATCCCTTGTAAATGATTGAACAGTCTTATTTGAATCAGACAATTCTAACGGGTACTATCACTTCGGGTCAGAGTGGACCTGGTCATGAACGGGTACTCCAGATTCCGCAAAATTTTAGTCTGGACCTTCACCATCAGATGCAGTTTAATGTCATCCTCATGAATTCAAATGGTTTCCCATAACACAATTCAGGTTATATTAAATATATGATTTGTGAACAAATAGGTTGTTGGTGACATTTTTAAAGAACCCAGTGCTCATTTATTCACACAGTTAAATGATTTCAGGTATTGATATTCAATATTAACAGTTTAATAAAACATTACTAATTTGTTTGCACACAGTTAGAAGGATATACATATGATTTGTAAGTCAATAGTCTGCAAGTATTTTTCTTTAAAAATGCAAAGTAATCTATTTGATCAGTTAAATTGTTTCAAATATTGCTAACACTAATAATTTTATTTGATACCAATGATTTGATTACTCAGAGTGATTTGGTTACAAGTATTGTTATTTAACACAAATAATTCTATTTAAGACTATTCATTAGCACACAGTCAAATGGTTCCAAGTACTGCTATGTAATACGAATGATTCAATTTTTGAACACAGTTAATGTTAGTAATTCTATTCCTTAATCATTCGTTTACAGTTAAATGCTTGCAAGTATCGCTATTTAACACTAACAATTCGATTAAAAAAGCAGCTATTTGTTTGCATACAGCGAAATGGTCCATCAGTTCTATTTGACCCATAGATGGGACCCTATCAAGTACTACCACTCCGAGTCAGAGTGAACCTGAGAGTAATGGCAATGAAGGAGTGATCTCCTTTCTCCAAAGCTACAAGACTGAAGCCTCGCGATTAGATGGCTTAGTGTCATATCCAGTTCACAGTCATTGGTGAGCATCTTATCCCTCTGCAGAGATGCAGTCGGCAAATTCTACGGTCCCAGCCGACTGGGCTCGGCTCCAATAAAAGACCCCCACCTAACAGTGGTGTGACGAATAAGAAGAAAGAAGTAAAAGTAAAGTGAATTTCAAAAGACTAATATTGATGAAATGAATTTTCCCATCAAAACAATACAGGAAACAAAACTCTACTCTCCTCAGTCAAAAGTAACATGAACAATTTGATAGAGATACACGAGATATAAAATATTGAGAGAGAATAGACAAACATACGAACATAGACACATTCTAAATATTGATGGATTATGAAAAAAAAAATAATCAGAAAATAGTTTGATATCGAGAGACATCAATTCAGTGGCGTCTGGACAAGAATTGCTTTTTAAATGGAGAATGTTGGCGTCACTTTCATTTCACACGATTTGCGTTGTGTTACTCAAAGGCAAACGAATAAAATAACAGGAAATGCATATCTTTTTACTTTCTATTTATATTAAAGCATTTTAACTCATTCTACTCAACTATACACGCGCTTTGAGCAACGGTTATCATCGTACAAAATGGAATCGTTGACCAGAGTTTAAATTCTGAAGAAGATTGTGTTTAGTTGTCTAAATTTCTGAGATGAAGCTTGATGATTTTTATCATTGAGAGTTTTCGGACTATTGTCTTAAAAAAAAAAAATCTGAATATGAGCACAGGTAAAAAATCCATAATAGTAGTAATCCTAGTCAAGTAAGAACATTAAGTTTATAAGTCCCAAAAATTCACACGTAACTGTCCAGCAGGACACATAACGTAACGATTATAGGCGTTGGTTCCCTAAGCTTCTGGAGGCTGCAGGTTCAATCCTGACTGCAGGCGAGTAACAATTCAGGAATACTTAACACTTGTACTCGGTTATGGCTAACGGAATCAGAACAGGCGACCCTAGTGGATTCAATAAAGGACGTAGTTTGAAGTTCCGTGAAGGTTCCCGAGTTCGACAAACACCTGAAAAAGGCCAGAGGACATATCAGCCGAAACGTTGTAGAAATAACAATGAAGTTGGGGACAATAGTCCGAAAACCCTTAATGATAAAAAGATTGTTTTTTACTTCATGACTTTGGGAAATACATGAATGCATCTGTTCTCCCCCACTCCTTAGCTACGGGTAAATAGCAGGGCAAACCTGGATTTTTAACCTTAGACAATAAGTCTACGAGGAGGAAACCAGCTTTACTTCGCTTAAAAATTGACCTTGTGTCATATCCTGCGCATGGTGGAGGGGTTGGGTAAATACACAAAGACTGAAAAATTGTGTCTAATGAAAAAGCAAAATTTTTAAGAAATTATATCAATAATTATGAATACACTTCTGGTATTTTCATAAATACCAGTTGTATGGTTATTAATCTTTCATATCACAAAAATTTTCAATCAAGACTGCTGGAAAAGTAAGAACGAACTTATAAGCGATATTCTACTATGGACTCCTACAGATCGACACACCAGTGTTGACCGACCATCGCGAGCACAAATTCTGTGTGGAAGCTGAATTCTACCTAGAGTAATGACTGATACGTACAGATGGCGGAAAAGAGTCAAGGAAACTGCTTTTTTGCACGATGCTGCTTCCATGTTCAAACTAGCACTTAAAGTTCCATCTAGCTGTTTCTCCACCGCTTCATAAGAGTCTAGTTGGCGTAGCTCTATATTAGTACTTACAGGGCTACATCTTGGAAGAATTTCCGTTTAATTTATCTGAGAGATCAGATTTCCATTAGATCGATAAACTATCAATAGCAGTTGATGCTTTACCTATGCAGATTTTGACATCGCTTTCAGTAAATGAAATATTGCTTCCACGGTAAAGAACTAGTCTTCTAATTGATGGCCATTTAATGAGTAGATGTTGGATATTGACGTGAAGATCTTTTTTGATATGCCGCGTAAATTGGGTGGATGTCATACTAGAAGGAATCACAGGCTGGAACAACCCCCACCAAAAAAAACAGGAAGTAGAGCTGTTTTTAAAGTCAAGAAGCCACGCTTGTTTCCTCTGCGAAATTGCCGCTTAAATTGCGTTGGCAGTGTGTAAGGAAGAGACGTGCCCACGTACAACGCGTGGGCGGGGAGACTGGAGGTGTGACCACGAGAATTTGCACAGGCATCCAGACTATTATGTAACCAGCAGAGACGGGCGGAGAAGAGAAGACCGTGGAAGGCAACTACTAAACATCTTGCCACGCTGAGCTCTGACTTTGAGCCTGACTGCCCAGGATTGAGAAGCGAGGATGAACTAAGATGATTCAATGCATTAAGATGGCCCTGAACGAGACTCGCGAAAGTAGAGAAGGAAGCAGAAAAGACAGAAGAGCTTTTACCGTAGATTCGTAGAGTCAGCACCCCCACCCCCGTGTGCGTGTATGTAAGCCCAGCCATCTTTGACCCTCTCTCACTTTAACCATACGTACATTTTGGATGATAAAAGAAAGAAGCAGATTCTATTTTTGTACATCAGTGTTCTCGTCTTTCTCTGCTATGAAAAATAGATAGTACCATCTTTATGATAACATATGGATTCTGTTTTATCCGAGTTCTAGTAGATACCAATGCCTTTTGCTGCAGACTATGTAACAGGGAATAAGCTTGAGTAAAGTTGGTTGGTTGTTTGGGTTTTATGGCATATCAAACTTTGTCGGTTATTTAACGCCAAGTCCATTTTTATGCTAATAGTCGGTTCTGTTTCAAACAGTTCAGTTTAGCATGAATACAGTTTAATTTTCAAAAACATTTCTATTTCAAGCTATTCAGTTTATTCAAATAATTCTAATTCAGCAAATTCAGTTTAGTGTAAGTACAGGTTTTGTTTTCACACAGTTAAATGCCAAAACAGTTCCATTTCAAACGATTCAGTTTAACATAAGCACGCAGTTTAAATGTAAGTACAGTTTAATTGTCAAAAATATTTCTATTTCAAACTATTCAGTTAAGTCAAACAGTTCTAATTCAAACAATTCAGTTTTGCATAAGTATGCAGTTAGTTCTATTTAACCCATAGATAGGGCCCTATCAGGTGCTACCACCCCGGGCCAGAGTGGACCTGGGAACAATGACAATGAAGAGGTGCTCCGCATTCCCCAAAGCTCCAGCATCACTGGAACCTCACCATCAAATTGTTTAGTGTTATAATACAGGACACTCGTTCGAGGAAGGTCCTACCCCACTGCAGAGGTGTAGTCGGTGTATTTTACAACCCCAGCCGACTGGAAAGAAGCCTGAGAAAATATATATAAAAAAAGTGCTAGGTTACCTGTGTAGTCTGCATCAGAATTAGTTTCTGCGGGATGTCGTTTGCTTTTTACCTTTTTAGTGAAGAGCTATCTTTTTTATTAGAACTATTGACGTTTGCTGTACATAATCTAATCGGATTATCAATAGAAATGGCATCAATATATCTCCTCGCAAGACTTCAGTGACCACGTCAAAGAAATCGGTGTCACCATCGGGTGGGCTAACCATTACTGAAGTGTTTTGTTGAGCATCATTTTAGTGGTAACAGTTTCTTTGTGAAGACCATATGCTGAAAATATTGCTCCATCTTTTATTTGGATTATTTTATTTTTTCTACAAATTCTTATTAATCTCTGTAATATCAAGACGATCTGCAGTTAGACTTGGGACACATGGCGTAACGGTTATAGGCGTTGGTTGCCTAAGCTTCTATGGGGACAATTATCTGGAGGTTGCAGGTTCAATCCTTACAACAGTCGATTAACAATACAGGGATACTTAACACTTGTACCCAGTTATGGCTAATGGAATTACAACAGGCGACTCCCGTGGATTCAATAAAGGACGAAGTTTGAAGTTCTGTGAAGGTTCCCGAGTTTGACAAACACCTGAAGAAGGCCGGAGGACACATCGGCCGAAACGTTGTGGAAATAACAATAAAAACGAAGACAATAGTCCGAAAACCCTTAATGATAAAAAATCAACAAGGTTCGTCTCAGAAATTTAGACAACTAATTTTTGTAATATTTGCGTATTATGCTAAATCTCTGAATTCAAGGCCATATAGACGAGGATTGATTCGAAGATTTGGCTCTTTTGCGCGTCTGCGACCAATTCAACATTCTCCATAACGTTTTGGTTTGCGCCATTTGTCCACTCTAACATTTTATCGATCAGATCCGGTAGAAAACCAGTTCCTATTGGATCATGAAGGATTTCTTCTAGTAAGGAAAGACTTTGACGTTGATATTCCTGTGATTTTCTTTGGTATTTATGTTTGCTTGCCTGTATTTTTAGATCTGTTTTCCGGAACGAAGAGACGTGTTCTTTAAAATGTCCACGGCAGGAAAATAAAGCAAAGGATATGTCGCTTTCATATCGACCTTTTTGACGTTAGGTAGTATCTGTATAAAACTATTTTCTTACGGGTTTCAAATCAATCCTTAACCTTCGCAAGCGTATGACCGTCTTCTTAATATTAAATCAAGTAAGATATTTTCTCTGATTATCTTTAAATTCCTACAATATTTATACCATTTATTGTTGGATATTTCTCAAATATCCTTTCTGTTGTTTTAACAGCAGAATTTATAATTTCAATAGCTGGATGCACATTTAGTAAAATGAAATCAGTCAACAGATTTCAAATCATAGAAGAGGCTGTGTTTTACTTCTCCCTGATACCATTGCAAAAGGAATGAATACACTTGTTCTTGCACCAGCAATGGATAAATCGTAGGGCAGTATTTTAACACTAAGGCAAACGAGTTGTAAGTAAGTAACGTTGGCGACCGTTGTCGAGGGCGACAAGAAGGCTCCCTTTTCAATAGCTACTACACCGAGGTGTAGGGAAGGGCGTTACTCCTTTCCCAGGATTGCTCCACTTTACCCTCGATACGTATCTTATATTGCTGAGTGTTAAGCAGGGAGGTATCAAGTACTACTTTAAAAGTCTTTGGTATGATGCGACCTGGGATTGAACCCAAGTCTCCCGGACCGTTGACGAACAGTCTACCCACATGTCTCATACCCTATTTACCAACCCCTCTGCTCGGGCAGGATATGCACAAGGTCAATTTTTTTAAACGGAGTTTAACAGGTTTGAATTCAGAGTTTTCCTTCTCCTAGACAAGTTGCCTCACCAAAGCTGAAGAACCCAGTCTGCCCTACTATTTACCCATAGCTGGAGAGAGAATAATTGGATTCATACCTTTCCAAAGGGTGTTAGTGCTATGTGAAATACAATCAGTCTCGTCCAGGATTTTAACTCGTGTCGCCGAGTCCATTTCCTACGACGATAACATTACACCACGGGCACCACATGTCTCATACCGCTCATGGCAAAGAAGTACAATGCTCTCAACAAATTGTTACCTTCTATTAAACAATATTCCAATGACGATCCTTTTACACTTACGAATAAAATTTTCATTTTGTTCGTATACATAAAGAGTATATATGTATTTATCAAATATCTTCGTACTCGTAGAATGTGAGACACGGCCAATTTTTATGAGAAAATTAAACTAGTTTGAATTCCAAATTTTCTTCCTCCTAGATCGGTTGCTATACTAAAATTAGATAACTTAGTTTGCCCGATTATTTACCAATTGCATGAAGGAGAATAGTTGGATGCATATCTTTCCCAGTAGTATTTAGTAAGCGAGTTCATGCTCCAGTCGCGCTATTACGTTCACTTTCGGGCAAATACCCTTGGGAAAGGTATGAACCCCCTTATCCTCCCAGCTATGGGTTAAATAGTACCACTTCTGTTCTTCTAGGAGAATGGCTTTGGCATTAAATAACCTACAAAGGTTGATATGTCATTAAAACAAAGAAAGAAACCAAACCCAGTGGTATTGGCTCTACGAGAAAAGCAAATAACGTCATCCAAGATTCGAACTCTGATTGCCGCGTTCATTTATTTCGGTGGTAACCCTTACATTAC
Source organism: Sepioteuthis lessoniana (assembly GCA_963585895.1). Lineage (NCBI taxonomy): Eukaryota > Metazoa > Mollusca > Cephalopoda > Myopsida > Loliginidae > Sepioteuthis > Sepioteuthis lessoniana. Next base: position 85,097,406 of record OY757919.1, on the reverse strand, counting down.
AAGCACATCTTACACACACACACACACACACACACACACTTTGTGTAACAGTAGGAAATAGAATCTGTTACATGAGTTCAAGTCCTGGACGAAGTTGTTTTACTTTGCACTAATACTATTAAGAAAGGCATGAATCCGTATTTTCTTCGTTCAGCTATGGGGTAAATTCTTGGGCAAATTGGATTATTTAGCCTTGATGAGGCAGCTAGTCTAACAGAAAGAAAACTCTGAATTCAAATCTGCTATCTTCCGCTAAAAACTTGACCTTGTGTCACATCCAGCATGTGGTGGAAGGGGTTGTGGAAATATTTATAGTATCGGTCACAAAGAGCTAATTTCAGCAAAAAAAAAAAAAGAAAAAAAATTCTTAATAAAAATCCCCAGAATCTTATTTCTCGTGGAACATTAGAAAAAAAAAAAAACGAATATTGTTAGGTATTATTTATCACACCATTGAAATTGCACCCAAGTAAAAGAATATGTAGCAATCCAAAAATAAGTACACATCTTATATACTTATGCTAATTATTTTTGGTCACGGAAATACTGACGCAGTACGGCATTTTTCAATATATCAAAATTCTCGATATACGATATAACGGTTGCTCTGCCGGTGGGTTTTAGAATATACTAACGGCATCCCTTAAAGAGGATTAAGCCTCTCCACCAAACAGAAGCTGTCATAGGTATTTCACTATACTAAATCTGATGGCGAAGACAAAGTTCCGGAGAGCATAGAGTAATCCTTCATGACCCGGAATGATAATCCCTGTTAGTGTTCTAACTATGGCTCAAGTCATCATCATTATCATCATGTCATGCCACTAGCACGGATATCCTTGACCGTCTCTCGCCTAACGTTCATCGCCTCTGGCAGATCCTCAGGGCGACATCCCGTATCCTCACATAGCTGCTGTATGTATGTTCGAGCTGGTCGTTCTGCTTTTGCTCGGCCATATGTGTGGGTCCATAGGACTACATCACTTATGAGCTCGTCCCTGCTTCTCCAGCAGTGTCCTGCATGTCTGGTTCGTCTAATTTGGATAGTTTTCGTGATGGGAGGCAGGTGGCCGTATAGTTGGTGCTATGTGGGGTGTTGCCGCTAGGACTTGTTCAATATTGCTCGCAACATTCTTGTGTAATTGCCGTCTAGCTTCTTCTCCAGCCGTTTTGTTAGTGTACAAGTGGTGCATCTATACAACAGTATCGACACGACCGCTGCCTGGAAGAAACTGCGTTTCATTTTATCGGTCAGGTCTGATTTCCATATGAGCGATAGCCTATCAATAGCTATCCATGCCTTCGTTAGCCGCGTGTCGATGTCTTTTTCGGTTGATGAGATGCTGCTTCCTAGGTAGCTGAATCTGTCCATTAGTTTCAGAGAGGTTTCCTCTTGTGTAGAAATGTCACCTGTCTGATTAAAGCACATATATTCAGTTTTGTGTGCATTGACATGGAGGCCAATGCCTGCGGCGGCTCGTTCCAAACTATGCAGTAGTGTTTTGGCTTGGTTGGGTGTATTTGCTAGAATCGCTATGTCATCGGCGTAGTCGGCGTCGGTAATTGTTTTTGCAGGGTACCTTCTGCTTCTTTTCTTTGCCAGGTCGAAGCCGTTTTCTCTGATTTTATCTATCAATGTTCTAAGCACGTAGTCTAGACGGATGATAAAGAGGTATCGGGCTAGCGTGTCCCCTTGTAGTACTCCTGCTACAATGTCGAAGTATTATGTGTCTCTATCCGGAGAAAGTACTTTCAATTTGATGTTTCTATAGAGAGTCGTTATTGCTGCTACGGTTTCTTTTTGTATGCCGTATGCTAGTAGGATTTGTTCAATTTTCCCTCTGCGAATGGAATCACAGGCCTTGGTAAAGTTGACAAATAGTAATGTCGCCTGTAGGTTTTTTGCCCGTACGCCCTCAAGGATTCTACGGATGGTCAATATTTGTGATGTCGTTGATCTATTTCTTCGGAAGCCATTTTGATTTTTCCTAAGGATGTTGTCGATTTTGGGTTCTATGCAGTTTCGTAGTGGGGCATTATAAATTTTGGCTGCTATGGATGTAAGAGTTATACCTCGGCAGTTCTTGGCTAATCCGAGGTCACCCTTTTTATGGAAGGGGAGGATGCATCCTTTCATCTATCTATCGGATTTTGATTGTATACTGCGTTGCAGTGTCGGAGCAGTATGTCGTCGAATTGTCTGGTCTTTCATACTTCTGGGGGAATCTCGTCAAGCCCTGCAGCTTTCCTATTTTTAATTTTTCTAAGAGCCGAGTCGAGTTTTTCTTGAGTGAACGGTCCTAGTTTAATGTCCAATTGCTTACTAATAATTCTGGTGATTGGTTCATGCATAACTTTCGGTGGGTTTCCTAGTAGATTTTCGAAATGCTGTTTCCACAGTTTTATTCTTTCTTGTTGGTTTGCAGCTTTCAATTTTGTTTTGGCTGTGCTCTTCCTTCTACTCCGTTTATTGTTTACCAGGCTATCCTAGATTGCCTATCATCCACTGAGTCTCTAATCTTATCGATCAGATTGTGTATGTATTCTGTCTGTTCTTTTAAATATATGCCTGTTAATTGATATTGTGCCTTTTTTTAGTTTTATGGTATTTGTGTTTGTTGGGTTCTTCCTATAGCTTTTGGAGATGGCTCAAGTAGATATGTTAAAAATGAATCGTATTCGATAAGACTGTGTGGAAAAAAAACCTCTTTAGGGACAACTACATAAAAGATATAAATATCAAAGTATAATGAATGCGATTCTCAACCCTCTCAGCATAAAACCCCTGTTTGGGTTTAGATGCCGTTAAAAAAGCAACAAAGATTATGAAATTAGCAATGGGGTGCAAATAAGAATCCTTCTCTTTTCTTGAAATAGAAACATCAATATTATCCTGGACTGCTGTTACAATGGGGACCCTGCGAGCTTGACGAGTCGTCTAGGGCAATACTTAATCCAGATTTAAATTATAGAACAGTCTGGAATATCTAACACGGCATTCAATCTTATTAAATAGCATGGCCAGATCCTGTGTCGACATCACACAGCTAACATCAAAGAGAAAGTCGAACGAGAAATGAAGAGAAATTCCGAATTCTCACTGTAATTATTCCCCAACATCTGAGAGCAGGTATTAGTCTCAAAACTAGTACAATTATTTAGACGACTGGAAGAGAATAGACTATTTTGAAAAGCCTGTTTCTTGAGGTGGTGGCTAACGTCTTAACAACTATTTAATTAGTCTGCTGATTCACAATGCTTCAGTCACCCGGATGCAGCATACATCTTCAAGTTTTAACGAAAGTCTACGGGCTATGTTGAAAAAGGATCGAAACTGAATCTCTATTTACCAATAGAAAAATAATCCACGAATAGAACGTTAACCAACGCTAAAGCAGCCCCACTGGCATTCACAATACATTCATTCAATCGATTTTTCCATTTTAATTGTCGAAAACATTTCTATTTCAAGCAATTCAGGTTATTCAAACAGTTCTATTTCAAACAATTCAGTTTAGTATCAGAATAATTTTTTTTGTTTACACACAGTTAAATGCCAACATACAAAAACAGTTCCATTTAAACAACTCAGTTTAGCATAAGCAAGCAGTTTAAATGTCAAAATGGTTCTATTTCGAGCAATTCAATTGTTTGTTTCGGTTTTATGGCATATCAAAGTTTGTAGGTTACTTAATGCCAGATCCATTTTTATACAAATGAATAATTCTATTTCAAACAATTCAGTTTAGCATAAGTAGTTTAGTCATATTTGACCTATAGATAGGTCCCTATCGGGTGCTACCACTCTGGGTTAGAATGGAACTGAGGGCGATGAATGGGCACGCTCTATACTCCAAAGCTCCAGCATTACTGGAACCTCACCATCAGATTGTTTAGTATGATATCTTGAACATTCGTTGTGGGGAAGTCTGACCCATTTGCAGAGCAGCAGTCGGTGCAGCCTCTGCCGACTGGAAAGTGGATTCTGGACATGACAATATATAGAGAGACATATTTAGGTGCATACGTGTGTGGAAATATTCATATCACAGTGGTCATATGAGTAGGCGTAAGTACATATATAGATGTCTGTATATCCATATGCATGTAAGAAAACGAGGAAGGAATAAGCATTTCGTTCACCCATCAAGAGCCTGGAAGGCCTGTAGGTCAACCGTGTGTTTGAATGAAGCGACCTCACCTCTTTGAATAAGCGTGGGGCTAAACAATGCATGGGAAAAGGGAACAAAGAGACAAAGTGACCAAGCATTTCCTGTTTTTCGAAAGTTGTGGGTGTCCGGAGTGGAAAGAGTTGGTCAGAGGAATACGTCGGAGTTAGTTAATCGGTGGAATCCGTCCGAGAGAGTTGGTCTGAGACAATGGCTGGAGTTAGATGGGCTCAGAACCGACTAGTGCCTCTAGAAGTAGGGGATCTGTCAAGATCTGGCAACGTTGAATTCGCACCGGACGCATGGGGGTGTTGGTTGGTTAGGTTTTATGGCATATCAAACTTTGTAGGTTATTTAACGCCAAATCATTTTATGTAAATAATCAATTCTATTTAAAACAGTTCAGTTTAGCATGAGTACACAGTTTAATTGTCAACAATATCTCTATTTCAAACTATTAAGTTTATTCAAGCAGTTAAGTATAACAATTCAGTTTAGTGTAAGCACAGTTTCAATGTCAAAAACAGTTCAATTTCAAACAATTCAGCTTAGTATAAGCAAGCAGTTTAAATGTAAGTACAGTTTAATTGCGAAAAACATTTCTATTTCTAGCTATTCAGTTTAGTGCAAACAATTCAGTTTATTGTAAATACAGTTTCAATATAAAAAAAACAGTTCCATTTCAAATAATTCAGTTTAGCATAAGCACGCAGTTTAAATGTAAGCATGGGTGTGTACAACGTCACAAAGAAAAGTCTGAGGTGACACACACCCCTCTATCCGTGAGCGGGTCCAATCCTTGAATTGAACCTTTGTCTTTTGTGACACCGTCTTAGTCTCTGTGCAATAACCACAGCATGGGGTCAACACAACGCAGTGGTTCAGCAAAAACTCAGCAGAGTCGAGGGGTGGCGCCACACATATCAACCCTCATATTGGTTTGGCTTTATGACATATCAACCATTGTTGTTCATTTAATGCCAAATCCTGTTTATTTATATATATATATATATATATATATATATATATATATATATATATATATTAGAGTTATGGACTTATTTTGTAGATTCCCACAGTTAAATGAACAAACCGCTTTATTTCTAACAATTCAATTTAGCCTAAGTTAACATAGTTAAATGGAATTGTTAATACGTTTGGTTTGCTTGGGTTTTATGGCATATGATTTGTAAACATGTAAAGAAAGTTAAATAGTTTCAAGTATTGCTACATATTACTAACAATTCAATTAAACAGTCACTTTTTCTTACACAATCAAGTGATCAAACAGTTCTATTTCAATCCATTCAATTTAGCATAAGTCAACAGGGTTAAATGGTTACAGGTACTGCTATGTATCACTAACAGTTCAATTAAAAATCAGTCATTTGTTTACATGCAGTTACATGATCAAACAGGTCTATTTCAAATAATTCAGTTTATGTTTTTTTTTGTTTGCATTCAGTTTAAATGTCAAACACTTATATTTGACCCTATCATGTGTTGCCAGTTCGGGCTAGAGTGAACCTGGGAGCGATGACAAGGAAGAGTTACTCCGCATTCCCCAAAGCTCCTGCATACTGGAGCTTCACCATCAGATTGTTTAGTGTTATTTCCAGGACATTCGTTGGGAGAGTCTTAACCCTCTGCAGCGATGCAGTTTTTATATTCTACAGGCTATGCTGACTGGGCTTTCAACCCATGTCGGTTATTTAATGACAAATCCTATTTATACACTTTTTATATGATGAGTTTATAAGTAATATTTCTAAACGAGGTAGAGCTCACTTGTTTGCTCACAGTAAAATGGTTTTAGATGTTGAAATCTGACATAAATAATTATTTAGTACTAACAATTTGTTTGCCTTCAATAAAATGCTTTCAAGTACTGCTAGGTAGCCCTAATAATTCTATTTAGTATTAATCATTTGTTTGTACACAAATGATTTCAAATCTTGCTCTATAATACAAATGATTCAACATCAGTTATTTGTTTGCTCACAGTTAAACGGTTTTATGTAATGAAAATAATTAAATATAATTTTATTTGACCCATTGAAAGAACCCTGACTGGTACTATCATTTCGGGTCCGAGTGAACCTGGGAATGATAGTAATCAAGTGGTACTCCACATTCCCCAAAATCCTTCACTGTAGCCTCACCATAAGATTCAGTTTAATGTCATATCCAGAGTAGTGTTATAAAAGATGCCCAAATTTAAATCTTGAATTTAAAACATCTGTTACGATACTTTTTGAATACACCTCATATCATGATAAAACTTGAATTTAAAAAAAAATCAGTTTTGATACTTTTTGATCACTCTCCATACGGTTACAAACTAAGTTAAATTTTACTTAAATTTCGAATTTAAAAAATTAATCAGTCTCGATGCGTTTCGATCACAAGTTGTATCATTTTTCTAAGAAGCTAAAAGACAGTTTTTCTTAATAGCCAACTGACCTATTATTTCCATGATTTTTTAGGGAGAATCTTCGGTTCCTGGATGATAGTTTAGTCTCGGTAGATATTTACTTAACACGTGTTTCTTTTCTCGATTCATCACAAAATAAATAAATAAAAATGGACGAATCGATATCTTACCTTTTTTTGGGTTCTAAAATGAGATCGATTTCATTCCTATGTTCATTTTCTATAAAGTTACCGATGTTTTAATTTCTTTTCCTAGCATCTCTTCTTTATTCTTTTTTCCTTCTTTCATTTCTTTCACTTGAATAATTTCATTTGCCCACCTGTCAGGTGTAACAATGTGATCAATGCATCTTAGTAATCATACCGAGCGAACTAATCGTTCGTGCTTGCCTTCGACGTACAACAACTAACATTTCACCTTCAAGAGCGATCAAATATTTAGCTAAAGACAATCTGGGACAAAAAAGAAAAGAAAAACGCATTTTAAACAATGTGTTGAAATTCTATCGTAAGGCTTAGTAGCAATGAGTCAGTGCTCACATGCGTAGTAATGAATTACGACATGGTGTGAGATTATATGGGCACTGAGACGTTCCACTAGTCGAAGGTGGCCAAGTCCATTCCCTGGACAGTGATTAGTGGGCATATTAGTGTATATATATATATACACCGACTTGCTTCAGTCATGTTTCAGGTGTCACAGGTTCGGTATTGAGTTATCGCCTGTTCTACTTTGTGTCTGGCAGCTGGATACTGGAAACAGTAAACTCAAACCACCGTTTAGTTCTATTTAACCCATAGATAGAACGCTTATCAGGTGTTACCAATCCGGGCCAGAGTGAATCTGGGAGCGATGGCAATGAAGGGGAACTCCGCATTCCCCAAAGCTCTAGCATTGCTGGAACCTCACCATCAGATTGTTTTGTGTCATATCTAGGACACTCGTTGGGGGGGGGTCTTATTCCTCTGCAGAGAAGAAGTTGGTGTATTCTACAGCCCCAGCCGACTGGGCAAGACCGTGGTGGTGGGGGTTTGGTAAACACATACTTGGCAGCCAACCCTGAAGTCTTCAAAGATTATGAAGATGGAGAAGTTTATTTTAGCATTGTGTCACCTAGTTTTTAAGCAATAATTAAACTAATCTTGCAGATCATTGCTGTTAAATTGGATCCGATAATCAACCAGAATCTTACACTTATAACCCTAAGCTATTCTAATCTAAGATTAATCTTTGCTCTATACTAATGGCCAATGTTGTAAGTTACATCTGCACTGAGGAATCCAAACGTGTGTTCTAGCGAAATACAAACGGATCTTATCTATCATATAGTCAGATACTAATACCTACAAAAACAACTATCAACCCACGAAACCAAATAACCTATGAAATAATATCACAAACACGTCTTGTTATCCCCCACATTTATATATTTCCAAGTATTCTTCTCAAACTCTAAAAATTTGTACAGTTATACAGTTGCGCACAGTTAAATGTTTCAGTTATTAAAAATGATTAAATATTTCTATTTGACCCATAGACAGGACCCTAACAAGTATTACCCCTCCGGGTCAGAGGGAACCTGGGAGTAATGACAATGTATGGGTACCCCACATTTTCTAAAGCTGTAGAACTACAGCCTCACCATCAGATACAGTTTAGTGTTATACCCAGAACATATAGCATCGAATAAGTATTCTTGATATAATTTACACACTGTTGAATGGTTTCCAATAATCCTTATATTTATAAATTTCAAACTAATTATTTGACCTATAAATGGACGACTGACAGATACTAACACTTCCGGTCAAAGCAGCCCCGGATATATTAGCAACAAACAGGATACTTCACTTTTCCAAGAGCCTCATTGCCACATGCACTTTATTGCTATATCTAGGACACCGCTTTTTTTGTTTTATAGGGTTTGAGTCTTATTCCTCAGTGGCAGATGCAGCTGATGTTTTCTTGGCCTCAGTAACAATGCGTTAGTGAGTTGGATTCCCACTTGTGATATATTAGGCTAATTTCTATTTGGCAAGTTTCTTTAAAAACATTCTTTTATTTTCTCACATTTAGATTGCTATACAGTCTTAATGATCTTCATTATCATAGAAAATGCTTTTGAAGCCTCCTTTAAACTTGGGTCAATCCCACTAACATTTAAACACTGATAAGCTCGATTAAAAAAAAAAGAAACGATTCTCAGACTTTGAAATATCAATGGATCATTCTGTATAGAATAAGAAGCTGAACCTACTTATTGGAGACAATACAAATTAATTGTGTCACTGAGTGGATGCGGCTATTCTTGGAAACTACAGCCCAAGGCTTTAAGAGAACAAGAAGACATCTGAGTGTGAGTTTCTCGTTTGTAGACTCGCACAATTATTGAACATAACATTCAACAAAATCAGTTACAGTCATGGCAACAGTTGACAAGCCGATAGTCATTGAATAACAAGGAACATGTGCAAATGACTTTACAAAGGGATCGAAACAGTTCAGAATAAAACATATTTAACGTCAATGAAGCCGAGCGACCGATATTTGTGCTGCTAACTAAATGTACGGAATTTTGGTTGTAGATTCATCACTTCTACATCGCTATTGTGAATAAATATAGCAATTTTTTATTTTATATACAATTCCATTATAATTTCAAAAATATATTTTAAATTGTCTATTGAATATTTTAACCTATTATTTAACAGTCTGTAAAGCAGTTAAATAACAAATAAGAACATTTCATATTTTCAGCCATTTTTTTTTTAGATGGACAGAGAGATGTCAAGTCATGAGATACTTAGGGTTCTAAGGTAAATCAGTCTAGTGGGCGATATAACTAACAGATAAATCACGCTTAGAATCTATTCCCGCCAGATCACTCAAGTTAAGCAACAATTAATCTGTTCAGTACTAAAATGAGGTTGAATTGGTTTATTTTATATTCAACAACATATCAACGCCGTATGGATTATACAATGCCGAAATCGAATTCATATGTAAATGTTTTAAGGTAGTCATAGCTATATTTCTAATGTTGATAATCTTTTTTTAATTGCATTTATTTGTTTATTATCTAATAGCACGCAGTTACGTGGTATCAAGTGTTCCTATCTTATACAAATAATTCAAGCACGCGTATATGGTCTAAAGTTACAATTCCCATTTCATAATAGTGTAATGTTCAGCAAGTTAGACAAGGAAATCTTCTCAAGCAAGTTCGGGTCTCATTGGGTGCCCCATTCATTCGGCCTAGTGCCACATCTAAGCAAAGGGCTTAGTAAATTACTACTACTCTTGGCTTTTACATTTAATGTATTAACCTTTGCCCTAATCCACTGTATCAAGTAAAGACAAGTAACTCTTATGCTAATATTTCAAAGTGTCTTCATATTACAGAACCACTTCAAATAAAAATTGTAGTAATAATTTAATTCTTCATACTTCTCTTGTCTCATGGGCACCTTGGGTAGTGTAATGGTTAGCAAGCTAGACGAGCAAACCTTAGTGAGTTTGAGTCTTATTGGGTGCCCCATTCATTCGGCCTTGTGCCACATCTAATCAAAGGGCTGAGTAAATTACTACTCTATGATTCCAAGTAATTGATTGAACTCAGTAAATAATTACAGCCTCAAATAATTGTTCTTGATGCAAATACTTTGCACAGTTATACAGAATCTAGTATTCCTATCAAATACAAATACTTTTCAAACATCTATTAAACACATGGCTAACAGGTATTATCACTTTTCCCCCCACCCAATCGTATAGTTTCAAGTATTCCCATCTAATACTATTAATTTCTGTGCAATTATATTGTTTCATAACGGGCCATTGGCCTAATGAGTAGAGTGTTCGCTAATGGCCCCGGAGACCGGAGTTCAATCCCAGGTCGAGTCATATCAAAGACTCTAAAATGGTACTTGATGCCGCCCTAGCTTAACACCCAGCATTATAAGTTAAGGATCAAGGTTAAATTGGAGCACTCCAGGGAATGGAGTAGCGCCCTCCCTTACATCTCGGTGTAGTAGCTATTGAAAAGGGAGCCTTTGGATTACCCTCTACTAAGGTCACCAAATTTACTTTTACATTGTTTCAAGTATCTATTCTTAACTAATAATAAAAACCATGTTTTCATATGGTTATACTGTTGGCAATCATTTCTATAGAATTTTTATAAATTTTCAAATAGATCTAACCTGCACATCAGACCATAACAAGTACAACTATTTCGGATCGGAGTGGACCTGAGAGTAATGTCTATGAAGGTGTACTTTATATTCTCTAGAACAGAAACATCCCCACCGAACCCACTTGGTTAGATGACTACTTAGTAATATATTTATATACCACAAGGTCAATTCTTTAGCCTGATTTTAATAGATTTGATTTCAAAGTTTACATTTTCCTAGGCTGATTGCCTAATCAAGGATAAAGAACGCAGTCTGCCCTACTCTTTACCCATAACTGGTGAGAGAATAATTGGATTCTCACGCTTCGCAAGGATATTAGTGCTGTGTGAAATGTTATCAGCTTCGTCTAGGATTTGAACTCGTCTCGTAGTGTCTATTTCCTACGACGATACCCCTTCTACTATGGGCACCAACAGACTACTTAATAATATCGAGTACTGTGAAAAACTTAAGACCTGTGTGTTAGATTAAGCAAAGCTTAGTGAAAAGCAAGATCAGTGAAAATATCTGGAGGATTTAGCTGGTGTTTGTTTTCAAGCAATTTGCACCTCTTTTGGTAGGAAACCTTTCCGTCAGAAAAGTTTAGAATACGCTATCCTCTGCTGAGGGTACGACTCACTTCAAAAAGAAATAACCTCAGTATGACACTGAACTGCATACGATAGTTTGATTCCACTTCTGGACCTTTGCGAATTGTGAGTAGACTTTCCTTGCAATTACTCCCAGATCCACTCGGACCAAGAGCGAAAGCACCTGTCATAATTTAATCGTGTGCAAATAACTCTCCAGTAAAAAATACATGAAAATGTCAAAATAAACATACAATGAACGCAGTTAACTAATTTCTCGGCATAAAATAACCCTTGATATGTTGACATGCCATTAGAATCAGTCAACTAAATAATCACTCCTTTAGTAGGAAGAAACAAATACAAAAATCATGAAAACGTTGAAAAGTAAAATAGTTCTAATTATAGTGCATTTGGAACTATAATAAATATTTCAAGATTGAATGATCAATAAATTCAGGGAAGAATTCACTTTCCTGATCAGCTTATTGGCTGATGTAATTCGCAGAGTGCCAACCGTGTGGTGTGGATAGTTGTATATTTGGGTTGGGTTGTTTGGGCTTTATGGCATGTCACATTTTATAGGTTATTTAATACCAAATCCATTTTTATACCAATAAATAGTTCTATTTGAAACAATTCAGTTTAGCATAAGTCCACAGTTTCATTGTCAAAAAATTTCTATTTAAAGTTATTCGGTTTATTCAAACAGTTCTAATTCTAACAATTCAGTTTGAATAAGTATGTTTTTGTTCACACATCGTTAAAAGTCAGACCAGTTCTATCTAAAACAATTCAATTTAGCATACAAAAAAGATTTTTCTGATAATTCAGTTTAGCATAAGTTCGCAGTTTAGTTCTATTTGATCCATAGATAGGGCCCTATCAAGTGCTACTGCTCCGGGCTAGAATGGACCAAGGAGCAAAGGCAATGAAGGAGTACTCTGCATTCTCCAAAGCTCCAGCGTTACTGGAACCTCACTATCAGATAGTTTTAATGTGATATCCAAGACACTCATTGGGGGAGGGTGTCTTAACCCTCTGCAGAGGGTATATTCTACAACCCCATAGTTGCGTATTTCTCTCAATTGCCAGGGGTCAGTGTGTAAGACCAGATAAATGTCGGCTGAGACAAATAGTCAAAATGATACCAATAAGGTAAATACTTTAAGTATCATCCTATGCAACAGTAGATATTGAATACAATCATAAAGGCATATTTATACATATTTACCAACCCCTCTGCTCGGTCAGGATATGACACAAGGTCAATTTTCAAGCAGAGTTTAGCAGGGTTGAATTCAAAGTTTTCTTTCTCCTTGACTAGTTGCTTCAACAAGGTTAAAGAACCTAGTCTGCCCTACTATTTTTCCATAGCTGGAGGGAGAATAATTGAATTCATACCTTTCCCAAGGGTATTAGGGCTATGTGAAATGCAATCAGTCTCGTCCAGGATTTTAACTCGTGTCGCCATGTCCATTTCCTACGACGATAACCATTACACCACAGGCACCTCCTGCCATATTCATAAGCATATAAATTCACCACACAACAGACATGAGTATACATAAAGATATTTCGTCGATTGATTGATTTTTAACGCATTTCAAATCATCGAAGGATATTTTAAGTCAAGTTTTTAGGTATTGTATTTCTATATTTATATTTTTGTTTAGTTGGTTTTATGTCAAATCAAGGAAGCATTTTCCAAATCACTCCACCTCGAGCAGAATTCAACATAATTTGCAGTTTTCCTTCTCCTTGTCTTGTTGCTATACCAAGCTTAAAAAGTCCTACTACTTCACCCTCAGCTGAATGGAAAATATTAAATATCAAGTATTTAATACAAATAATTTACACTCGGTTGCATATTTTCAATTAATAATAATAATCGACCGGAAATAGTTGCATAGTTCAATTTGATCAACAGATGGGACCATAACAAATACTACCACTTACGGTCAAGAATGGCTTACAAGCAATGAACGGGTCATTCTATACAATCCAGATCTCCTAAATTGGAGCCTTATCAGCATATACAGTTTATCATTACGGCTTTGACGCTTTTTTGGTCGTGAGGGCTTTTGTCCCTTTTTCTGGAGATGCAGCCAGCTTATTCTAAGCCTCACAGACAGAACAGACATGCTAAAACTCAGTCAATCACCAAGGCTAAAGAAAGATTGCAATATTTGTGTTTAATTCAAGACCAAAGTGGAGCTAATAGTCTTTTTGACATCTGGTGGAATTAGTTCTTTTTTTGTCTTCAATGTTAACTGAAACGTTAGATGTCTTGAAAGTCGAGAAGATAAAAAAAAAGGTTGTTACCAAAACCAACCGTATCAAACGGATGCTTTTGGGCAAAAATCAATCACTGTTTCTCTCTTGTTGATTACGTCAACTGACCACAGTCTCCCACAAAAAACAGCAATTACATAATGAACAAAGGTCAAATATCTTTCAAAACCTCTATGACAAATCAAAACAGTGGCTGATAAACATTGGAGAGTATTGTTATTGTTTTAAATGATGAGAAGAACGGATTTTTAATGTTGATGGTTTTTGTAAAATCATTATTCAGCTGAACAATTGTCTTAAAAATCAATAACTGATCAAACCATTTTCTGATTGCTTGCTTGTTTGGCTATAAACAAGAAAAAAGACGCAACATTCATCAATTCATTTTGCATCGAATGGTATTCGTTTTGGCGGTTTTTCAGTTTAAACAGCAACATTTTGACAAATTATGATTTGTGAGTCGGTGTAATCATTGATTAAACTCTTTTCTTTTTCCAATTTATAACAGATACATATTTAAAAAAAGAAATAATTTCTGTGTCCTTGGAATACTTTTCTAGACATTGCATAATACTCTTTCACCATCTTTGCATCCTTCCACATACGCGTGTGTGTGTGTGTGAGGTAACCCAAAGGATAACACAGTTAAATTAAAACTCACGTGAAAATACTCCGAGTGAGTAATTTAAACTTTTGCTTTGGGTATTAGCCTCATTCAAGGTTCATTTCGTTCAGGTTAAATTATGTTTTTCAACTCCCAAAACTAATTTTCTGTTCGAATTTTTACGTTATCATCAATAAATAAGTACTTACATGTCGTTTTTAAGATAAGGTTTTCTTTTTAACCAAAGAGGAGCTTTTATCATTTCAAGAGAACTATAAGTCAGAACGTATATCGTTAGATATTATTTATAACCAAACTCAAGTTATATACTTTGAAAATGAATGATGAATATAACGACAAAAGAAACTGTTCCATCCCTTTTTTTCGTCGCGATATAAAACTATGAAAAAAATTCATCATTGTATGTAAATGTTCCTAGGTTTAATATTTGAAAACACCAATTGTTGAAATTAATTTACTTTTTCGAAATTAATATACAAGGCACTAACAGCATCTCCACAAGGACTTTTCAGTCGGCAACAAATCATTTCTCTTGATTAAAAAACTAAAAATCGGAATCATCCGATTTTAATTAAATTTTCAATGTTCATTTATCAATAAATGGATTCTATAAAGCCGATATTTTTTCAAGTCACTTTAACTTTACACCGCCTCCCCATTTATGAGGTACTATTTGATTCTTAGGGATATAAGATACGATATACAAAAAGTAAATGCAATAGAAAAAAGTATGAAGATGTGAATGAAATGAAAAAAAATTAGTTGGGAGCATTTGAGTACCCCAAATGTGAACATTAAATCAACTAATAAAACATATTTTGAGAGCTTTTAATGGGATGATTTAGAAGAAATTACAATTTTCTTTTAGATTATATGGGATGTAATTCAGTATCGATATTTGTTCAGCTTAAAACGGTCGTGAGGACTGACATTTTTATTAGATTTTGATTAACTTTTTCCAGTCACAGGCTAAATCTAAATACATTATCAAATAAAGAATATTGTTATCAATCGAAAAATATAAATTTTTAAGCAGAAACTGAATTTAAAAAAAATAGATTGATTTTTTTCACATATGAAGAAATGTTATACGAAAAAAGAGTGGAAATCAGCAGTAACACATACTTGTTAAACAATCTCCAATTTTTACATCAATCAGTATATTAATGTTTCGAGTTACTCATTTCATTCAAGAATCTTTTTAACAATGGTTTAAAATTCGAACATTTAAAAGAAAATAACATAACATCTAGTCAGGTAAATTTTCAACGTTTTATTTGGTTTGGTTTCTTTCTTTAATGGCATATCAACCTTTTTAGGTTATTTAATGCCAAAGCTATTCTCCGAGAAGAACAGTAATGGTACTATTTAACCCATAGCTGGGAGGATAAGAGGGTTCATACCTTTCTAAAGTGTATTTTCCCTAAAGTGAACGTAATAGCGCGACTGGAGTACGAACTCGCATACTACGATTCCGCAGTCCATCGCTTTAGCCATTACACCACGAGGACAGCCCCCCAACTTTTTGTGGATTTAAATGCTCAAAAATGTATTAAAATAATTTGATCTGTAATGTTATTTTACCTTTAATACTGGTAATAATGATGTTGATATCTTTCAAATAAAACAGAAATTTAACCTTAAGTAATAACTGACATTATTCTTTCATTTGTTTTAACCTAAAAATAGAGCTAAATTTTGTTGTCCCTAAAATAAAGGAAAGGCATAAATCCATCAGCTGTCCCCAGTAAATAGGGAAGACTGGGTTCTTTAGCCTTGAAAAGGCAATCAGAAAGATCCTAAATTCAAACCAACTTTTTCGCTTAGAACTAATTACATTGTAACATCATACTCGTTGCCAAATGGTTGGGACAAATGTAGTACACTTATGTTTGGAATAGTTATATGTTTTGCTATATCTATAAATAAAGAGTGGTCAATATCAGAGAAAGCATATATACCAAAATTATGATAATATAGACACTGACCCAATGTCTATGCAAATGCATTAGACACCACACACACACACACACTATATATATATATATATATATATATATATATATATATATATATAATTAACTTAAATCGTGAGTCTGACTTTCTCCTACTAAAGTTTCACCTCAACGGAGCATCAGGGAGTCTTACACCGGTGTGAGACTCCCTGATGATCCGTTGAGGTGAAACTTTAGTAGAATTCCGACTCGCGATTAAAGTTAATTTTGTAATTGGATCCACTCGTGTTGAGCACTCTTGTAATTGTAGCATTGCTGCGTTTACAGTGGGTTTTATTTTTCTTTTGACCAACTGGCTGCATATCTCTTGATTTTTTACAACTGGTGTGACAGGGTTGGCCTTTTCTTTTTCTTTTTTGTCCAGATATTTTTTCTTTTTCCCCCGGGCGGTGATTCGAGATATTTTATCTCTTGTTCCTGGCATGTTTTTTTCTTTTTTTCTGGTAACCGTGAATGCTGGTAGATAGAAGATTAGTATGTGTGTATATATATATATATGTGTGTGGTGTCTAATGTAATTGCACCTCCCTCCCATGACAAAAACTATCCCAGTTAGACGAACCAGACATGCAGGACACTGCTGGAGAAGCAAGGACGAGCTCATAAGTGATGTACTCCTATGGACCTCCACATATGTCCGAGCAAAAGCAGGACGACCAGCTCGAACGAACATACAGCAGCTCTGTGAGGATACAGAGGCGATGAACGATAGGAAGGAGTGGCGAGAGAGGGTCAGGGATATCCATGCTAGCGGCACGACATGATGATATATAAGTCGGTACCGCTCTAAAAACAACATTCACCAATTGAATAAACAGCCATAACCCCAATTCTCAAGAATACTCTTTACTCTAAGTTTACGTCTTTTGAAATTTTATAATGAATCAAATCACGTGATAAACAGCACTATTTGGTATCGAGGTATTTTGCAGCAACGTGATGTCTCAAATTGTTTTCAACTTTTCTCTTTTGTCACTATTTCTGTCAGATAATATTTTTGTGGGTTTCATATTTGTGAATTCATTAAAATATGGTTTTGGTTTGCGGCTATCGTTCATAGATAAATAACTTTACAAAAAAAAAAAAAAAAAAAAAACGCTGAGCAATGCGTTGTGGCATTGGTTATTTGTCTCATAAGTCATTAATGATGGCCGATGATAGACGCATTTTTTTTTTGCTCTGAACAGAAACTCAACGTTTCTTTTTCTTCTTGTTGATCTTTTCTTTTTTTGTAACTTCATCGATTTTTTAAAAAACATTTTTACGTTCTTTTTATATAGTTAACGTTTTTTTTTTTGTCTTCTTTCGATATTTAAAGGTATTAACTAAACTTGGCACATGGCTAAATAAAAAAAAGGGTACGAAGAATATTATTTTACACCGATCTTCTAAGTTGTTAGAGGACAGTCTGGATATTTTCTTCTTACTTGACCCCCTTACGCCAAAAGCAGGATAGGTCACGTGGTCAGTTTTTAAAGGCAGAAGAGCTAGTTTGATTTCACTTGTTTTCTTCTAAAGTGGATGCCATGTCTGCCTAGTTATTTATCGAAAGCTGGAGAGAGAAAAGATGGACTCATGCCTTTCCCAGGGACATTTCTACGGAGTGAAGAGCTCATAGATTCCTCCAGAATTTCATTTCATACGATGATAACCGTTACATTAAGTCCGTCTCTCTATATATAAGACCGGGCCATTGGCCTAATGAGTTGAGTGCTCGCCAATGGACCGGGAGACCAGGGTTCAATCCCAAGTCGAGTCATACCAAAGACTCAAAAAATGGTACTTGATGCTGCCTTGCTTAGCCCAAAGGTAAGGATCAAGGGTAAAGAGGAGCAATCCTTGGAATGGAGTAGCGCCCTCCCCTATACCTCGGTGTAGTAGCTATTGGAAAGAGAGCCTTCGAGTAACCTTCGACTAAGTTCACCAACTTTACTTTTTACTTGCTATATACAGCCACTGATACTCGGAGGTAGTTGTGATTTATGATCATATTTAATTAGTAGTATATGCAGGCACTCATGAGCAAGACTAGAAATAATGCCGTTCCCCATAACCAGTGCCTTGCAGTCCAGTTCCTCTTTGTTTATTTGCCAGGTGTAACGAGAAACACTGAAAGACTTGTTGATAGTGTTTTTTAACTGAGAAAGACCGACGGAACTGGTTTTTTTTTTCACACCCTCTCCCTAACCAAGGTCCCATCAAGAGTGACACACGGTTTAATTCATTGACTGAAGACAGTAACTTTGAATGATTCCTTATTTACACGATAACTCATGTTACTATCGCTTGCGAATATGCATAAGAAATCGAACGAACTCGCACATGCACATGACTCATTACAAATAACGCAGGAAGTGGCGTGTGTGGGTTTTTTTTTGTTTCAGGTAAGCAGGAGTCGTTCCATCATGAACAAAAAAAGAACACGACCTGAGGTGATTAACAGGTAACACGTTTTAATCTTTTTAATTTATCCCTTCGATAGTAGTGTACGTCGTCTCTTATTTATAACAAGAGGTCCCATGGACATATCCAGGAAAAAAATAAGAAAAATAGCCATGATCGTCGAGATCAGTCATGCATCCAGTGGGATAAATTGTCCCTTTTCAAGACATTTGAATTGAACATGGAAAATTTAGCAAGAAATATAATAAACGGTAGAATCGGCAGATGAGCCAAAATATCTAGAAATCCATTTCGGGTGTCTAAATCACCTTATGTTCGAAAAAGAATTTCACTTTTGATACAAAAATGACACCACAAAGCCAATTGGTAATATATACTATAAACTGTTATCAACATTCAATATGAAACTTCATTGACAAATGGAAATAGGTACTATACATTGACAATTGGAATAACAAAAAATATACTATATATTGACAATTGGCAATATAAAATATAGATTGCTATCAACATGAAATAGAAACGAAAAACCAAGGAGATTAGGCTTTTTCATCCTATTTAACGATTATTTTCAATGATCTTAATAATATGTACCTCGTATCTATTTTGGATATCAGCTTTGATGAGAAAATATTAGTAATTTAGATTAAATTTTTGATTATGGATATTTTCCAAATGGTTTAGGCAGAATTGAATGACATCTCTTTAAACGCATAGATCAAAGTTTCTTGTTTTAGAATACACATACGAGGTGCATACGATAATTTCCCAGACTTTTTTCGTATGGGCATTCAGAATTGTCGTAGTCTCTTGAAAATTCAGTATGTTATTGCTATACATCTAGTGAGATGACTGACCAACTTTTATGATTTCAGGTTCCAATGAACAGCTACAGCAGTAATTGGAATACACTCTACTAAAGCCTGATTGTCACTAACAATTTAGAAGAACGATATGCAATAAAATTCTGTTTTAAACTTGGAAAAAATCTCACAAAAACGTACGGAATGCATCAGAATGCTTTTGGAGCATCTTGCAAGAATTGAGTATCTGTTTTTGAGTGGCATAAGAGATTTAAGGAAGGCAGGGAGTCTGTGATGGATGGTGAGAGGCGTGGGAGGAATAAGGAAGTCAATACACCAGAGTTGATTGGCCAAAGGTTTTGGGTTACTATGTTGAGTTTGTAAGGGAGTTCAGGAAGAGATTCCTAGGGAAGAGGCCAGCACTCTTCAAATCGGGTCAGTGGCATTTCCACCAGGACAATCCACCAGTCCACACTCAATCCTTGTCACAGACTATTTGACCAAGATGAGCATCAAGACAGTTCCTTAGCCTCCCAATAGTCCAGACCTTGCTCCCTGTGATTTTTGGTTATCCCCTATGCGCAGAGGCTGTCATTATGAGACAATTGAGGAGATGAAAAAGTCTGTGACTAAGGTCATTGACACACTCACACAAAAGGACTTCTATGGGGCCTTCCAGAAGTTGTTGGAACGGTACAACAAGTGCATTGCAGCCAGAGGAGATTACTTCGAAGGGAACTAGAGTTTCATGTGTGTATTATGAATAAAAGTGCCAATACGAAAAAAGTCTGGAAATTTATTGTATGCGCCTAGTATATATGAGAAATATGTTTTGCCTTGGATTTTTAAAAAATATTTTCAGATATACTGAAACTATCCTAATATAATCAAGGACGATGATTATATTTGTTAATTATTTTATTTTTATTAATGAATTATCAGTTGACAAGGAACTTTGAATTGAAGTCAAATTCGCAGGATATGGGAAAACAATCTGCCTATCGTAACTGGGGTTCTGTTTCGAAATTGTTATTGAAGGCTGGGTGTTTAAAATAAACCTATTCTGAATTCAATGACAGCTGAAATAGTTATCTGGCATGGGAAAAAAGTTAATGACACGAAATCTTATATCATTAGAGGATGAGGTAATGAATAAAGCCAGACATTTTTGAAAATTAATTGAGTTTGAGGCAGCCGAATTCAGAGTTGGGTGTCGGTTGCCCTCTGGGGGCAGGGTTGGTTGGGTGAAAAAAGCGCCGTCGGTATTTTCTTTTGTTTACCACCCATGTATCAGATAGGTTTTATATGGAGGAACTTATACGTTTCTCTCGTGGTTCTGATGGCCGGCTGCTCTACGAAATGTTTTGGTAAAAAATAAACTTTTCGTTTCGGAAACAACGTACTCGCTTTGTACTTTGCGAAACACAACATCTGTGCATATTTGTGATACCGTAACGTGACACTATTTCAAAACTTGTGTTTTACCCCCAAAATAAACACTTTTAAGGAGTGTTACGTTAAAATATGTTTATAAAAATGAAATAAAATTTTACTGAAATATATATATTACTAAAGTCAATTTTATTGACATAAATATATATTACTAAACCTTACAGTAGAAAAAATGTAAACGTTTCTAAAACACATGGCGATATTGTTTTAAATTCGTATATAACTGAACAAGAAAGTTATTTTAAAGTTGGCATCACAATTTTAATTTACGTTTAATTTTTCGATAAAACTCAATTTCAAAGACCAAAACTTTACAAAACACAAAAAAAAAAAGTACAAAAAAAACAAACTCGTTTGCCTCCAAATTCAATATTGATATTATGAACATATCCTTTTACACTCAATCTTGAAAAATAGCTAATGTCCAGCCCCAGCTGACTGCGACACAGGTTTTAGACTGCTCCAACCTTGTCCGAAGACAAGCAAAGGAATATATTAAAATTGATAACTTTAATCCTTGGCTGATGGCCGAGGAAATGAGGTTTTATATCTTGAAATTCAAGATTGAAAATGCTGTTCATTTTATTTCGGTTCGTATCCTCACGATTTATAGCATATCAAATAGAATGTCTATTTCTTTTTGCCTTATTACCTATATTCCCTTTATTTCATTCAGTATTTTTCTTATGTATAAATATTTAACCCTTTCATTTATTTCTATCATTTTTTTTATTTATTTATTCGATTCTGACTTTTGTCATCCAATATAAACCTCTATTCGCATAGGTTAAAACAACGACTAAGATAGAAAGAGAAAAAAAATGAAAGCATTCGTAGAACGGAAATAATAACTATTCTTTGCAACATTACCTGAGACAGCAATGGGAATCAATTGAGACGGTGGGAAGAAAAATATGTCCACTGTATTCAAACAGAAATCTGTAGTTTTACTTACCTGAAAAAGAAAACAAAGTTATTAGACAAAACATTACACAAACAGAAAGGAAATAAGATTTGTCGCAAAGAAACAGGAAAATTTAAATCACTACAATCGTTATGAAAAATGTCTGAAAGTAAAATATAAGATTCTTGGCAATAAAGTTGCAAATAAGTACAACAGGGGATCCGAAAGTAACGCCTATTTATTTCCGGCAAAACTACAACAGATAAAGAGAATACAACATCGTTATAACAGCGTTAGAGGTGAAAATCTTTACCATCACAGGATATAGACACGGAGAATGAAGTTCAAATCCTGGACGAGACTGTTTTGCTTTCACTCATCGCTAATACTTTTGAGAAAGGTACAAATTCAATTATTCACCCTCCAATTATGAATCCCTATTTTTAGCACAGTCCCGGGTCACGTCATACCAAAGACTTAAAAAATGGTACTTGATACCTTCTTGCTTAACACTCAGCACGAAAACGTACGTATTAAGGGTAAAATGGAGCAATCTGGGGGAAAAAGAAGCGCCCTCCCTACACCTCGGTGTAGTAGCTAAGGAAAAGGGCGCCTTTGGGTCGCCCTCGACTACGTTTGCCATCTTTACTTTTTATGGCAACGGTCTGGGAGGAAGAAAACTTTATTCAAACCTGTTAAACTCCGCTTAAAATTGGTCTTGTATCACATCCTGCTCAAGTGGAGAGATAGGGAAATATATATATATATAAAAAAACAACAACACACACACACCACCGTTAGGTAGAACAAGCTTTTAGCAACAGAATAATATCTTTCACCATTCAACGCCTTAAGATACGCATTTTCACCATTAATGAACAAAAAAGAAAGAAAAAAAATCAAACAAACTGCGAGCTACGCACACAAGATTTTTTAAAGTTGAACATTTGTCTCACAACGTTTCATGTGAATGTTGGTGGTATGGCAGTAGAACTTAAAACTAATAGCTCAGTTTTTCTTTGCCTCGTTACAGTGAGTAACAATCTGGAAAAAATAAAACAACTACGAAAAAAGAAACGGGTCACTGAATTCGTTCATATGAAAGAAACTGCGCCCAGTGACATTTGTTATGTTTTGACCCGGCCAAAAATGCCATTCAAGGTGGTGCACCGGAAGGAAGTGACACATCCCGGTCACTGGAAATCGGAAGAGGTTGCGTAGGCGTTGAGGCATGTCTATATTACTGCTTCGGAGTTTGAAGGTAATATAAGGCCGACGAATTGAGGACAGTGGGAGATAGGCGAGAAGGAGGGCAAGCAGTACAGTGGAAGACGGAAGTAGACACGATGTAGTAAGGAAAGCCAGCACACAGAAGAGTTTACTCCAGGGTCCGGTTGAGCAGCCATGAAGAACGAAAAAGACACAACGCTGACGGCCATAACTTCGGGGTCAAAATATTTCAGTAATGTTCGGTCCACAGCTACCTCTCACACGCAAACTTTGAGTAACCCTTTTCGAAACCTTACAAATAAAGTGAGAGGTAAAATATTTTATAAAGAAGTCTTCCTGCGTCCTTCATTCCTGCGTCCTTTCTTCTTACGTCTTTGACCTTGCGTCTGTTTAATTATTGTGTCGTTGTGATGCTGTAGATGACTATATAAGACATTGATCAATGTATGCGGAACTTTTACAGAGAGTAAACAGTTTGTCTATGAATTAGGCATTTGAGCAATTATTAAAGAGACATGCATCACCAGCCATATTTAGCACTTCAGTTGTCACATTAAAAAGAGAGACTCGCTTGATATTTTAATAGCATCTCAACTTGTCGAGGGAATTTTAAAAGAATTGCGTTTTATATACATTTTTGTATAGTTTCCGAGTTTTTTTTTCACTTGGTTATGCTACATCAAGTATTCTTATCTAATACAAACAGTTTGCAAAAAGAACTATTTGACTCATAGATAGGACCCGTACTGGTACTACTACAAGAGTGGACCTGGGAGTAATAGCAATAAATGAGTATTCTAGACTCTAGAGTTACAGAATTTAAACCTCACCACGAAATAAAATTTTGTGCCATACTCTGGTCAACCCTTTTTTGGGGGGCGTACTCCTCTATAAGGTACACAGCGTATTATTTGCCCCGCTGAAATAAGAGCACCTTAAACAGCACGAATTGGGCCGATGAAAGATGAACTACGCGTACATCATTTTTCAGACAATGGCGACGTTTATAATTATAACGAAAAAGCCTGTCACTCCTTCAGCAACAGATTTTTTGACAGGAGTTGTATGAAAATTCTTGTTTATCGTTGGCAAAAAAGCATGACCAGTGGGGGTGACCTTGCTGCAAATCTGTATCTATTTTCTTAAGTCGTCGCCAGGGAGTTTTTCTTGACTGGTTTCCCAAAAAAAGTCTAAGAACCTAGTCTGCCCAACTATTTACCCATAACTTATGAGAGAAGTGATTGAAACATGCCTTTTCTAAGAGATTTAGCGTGAAGTGAAACAGAAAACAGAGTCGCCCAGGATTTGAACTCTGGTTACGGATTTCGTTTTTTACGATGATACCCGTCACGCTATGCACGCCTCTATAAACAATGTAGTTTAGTTCTATTCAACGACGTTGTTGTGTTCAGGTGTTTTAGTTTTTAGAGAAATAAATAAGAGGCATTATTTTTTTGAAAGACCTTCGTATTCCAGTAAAAGAAAAGGTAAAGTCCGCGTAAAATTTCACACTGATCAGAGAATCATATGTACACGCGTCTATCAAACATGGCGATATATCGTAAACTTTCATTTTCAAAATTTAAATACGTCTGAACATAAAGTTCACTCTAGAAGCGAACACGCATAAAGGCCTGATTGCGTTTAATGAATACCCAGCTCTTGAGAAAGTGCAAATCAACTAAATTCAGCTTTTCATGAGATACTGAAAAGGATATTTTTATTTGCTGTGAAACTTGTTTCTCAAATAAGTATGATAGCAGTTTCCCGCGCTAAGGCCGACATGTTGTCGCTTCTAAAACATTAAGCAGAACGTTAAAAGATTTCATTTTTCCGTCTTCATTTTTATCGCTAAGCCTAATTTCTAACTTGCACGTATGACTTTGATTGTTGTCAAGGTTGATTATCGTGGTAACAGCCTTTTGTAGTTAAGTTACCTTACAATAGTACTCAGTCACCAACTCTTTCTCCAAGAATATTGACCTGAATTTGGTGAGGGGATTATGTGATTTGATAATGAGAGAGAGAGAGAGAGAGGGTGATCTGAGTAGTGGATTCATTCCTTTTCGTCAGAGCTTGGGTGCGAGAATTCGAACTCAGTTCCATGATTTTTGTTTGTTGTATTGATCGTCATTACTCTATAACGAATAGTTCTATGGAGGTGCCCGTGGTGTAATGGTTATCGTCGTAGTAAATGGACATGGTGACACGAGTTCAAATCCTGGACAAGACTGATTGCATTTCACATAGCACTAATACCCTTAGGAAAGGTGTGAATCCAATTATTCTCCCTCCAGCTATGGGTAAATAGTAGGGCAGACTGGGTTCTTCAGCCTTGGTGAGGCAGCTAGTCTAGGAGAAGGAAAACTCTGAATTCAAACCTGTTAAACTCCGCTTAAAAATAGACCTTGTGTCATATCTTGCTCGAGCAGAGGGGTTGCTAAATATGATAACGAGTAGTTCCCAATTGGAGACCATCTAAGAATTTTGGGGTCCTCACAAACAAAATTGCAAATTGAGATTCCACGATAGCATTTTAGTGGGCAATGAAAATCGTTTTGATTTAGATATGTTTATCGCAAGAAATAACTGGTTTTTATTTCTTTAACACTTGACATAATTCAACATATTTTAGGAATGTCCGATATTTTCCACACTGCCGGCTCCAATGCACCAAATATTATTCTTATCACCTAGAATGTGGATCTGTATCGCTTGATCTTTCATCTTCACATCAATGTGGTCATCTTACGATTGGTCGTTTCTAGTCTCTTTGATACCACTCGACCATAATACTGGGCCACCTGTTGTTTGTAAGCCTTGTAACGTGTCCAGCTCAGCGGAAATCCCGTTTTCGGTTGTCCACGATCATGTTCTCTATTCCGCTCTTTAACTGCCTCGCTTCGAATGTGCTCTCGCAACGATATTCCCAACTAACATCTTTCTACTGTATTCTTTGCTCTGTTCTTCTGTGATAGCCTACGTTTTGCTTCCGTATAACCGTCGGAGACAAAACAATGTTACTGAAGTGATTGACAAAGAAGGTCCAGTTTTTGCTTTGAACACGTCTTTTATGGTGGTAAATGCATTCCATTCTGATCTTTTACTTTTTGAGATTTCCGCATCCATGTCTCGTCCTTCACTATCCTTCCTGAGTAGATGTACTCTTTCATTATCTTAGTTTTATCACTTCCCATCTCCATACGGTCAATAATAATATTCGTAGAGCCTACGCTGTACTTTCTCGTGTATCAAAGTTGAATTTGCCAATTCAATGTATATTTCAGGAAAACTCTCTGAGGCGCTGAACCTCTTCGTTGAGCTGATCTATTCTCTTATCTTCATCAGGTTGTTTGATTTGTGAAAAAAAAAATGGCGACAGAAAAAGATAAAAAATGATAGATGGCGTTTTTCCAGACGTCAATTTGGTGCCGAAAATATTAGATATGAAGGTTAGTAATCCGAGTCCAGACCCTATAAACCGGTAGGCTGGAGCTGCATCTTTGCACAACGGTAAGACTCCACCCCAACGAATGTCCTGTTTATGACACTAAACAATCTGATGGTGAGGCTATAGTAATGCTGGAGTTTTAGAGAATGCTTAGTATCCCTTCATGGTCATCGCTCCTAGGTCCGCTCTGGCCCGAAATGGTACTATTTACCAAACCCTCCGCTCGGGCAGGATATGACACAAGGTCAATTTTTAAGCGGAGTTTAACAGGTTTGAATTCAAAGTTTTCCTTCTCCTAGACTAGTTGCCTCACCAAGGTTGAAGAACCTAGTCTGTCCTACTATTTACCCATAGCTGGAGGGAGAATAATTGGATTCATACCTTCCCCAAGGGTATTAGTGCTATGTGAAATGCTATCAGTCTCGTCCAGGATTTGAACTCGTGTCGCCGTGTCCATTTGATACGACGATAACGACTACACCACGGGCACCTCTCTGACCCAAATGGTAGCACCTGATAGGGTCCTATGTATGGGTCAAATAAAACTGTTTGACACTTAAATTGTGTGCAAACAAAATGAGTTATACGAAATTGAATTGTTATAAATATAACTGTTTGATCATTTAACTGCGTCTAAACTAATGACTGATGTTTAATTGATTTGTAAGATATAGATACTCAAAACCGCTTAACTATTTGCAGACGAATAAGTCATGATGAATAGAATTAATAGCGTTAAGAGCAATACCTGAAACTAACTGTGTACATAAATTGAATTATACTTTGGAACGATTTGACTGCGTGCAATTGAAAGAATCGTGTTCAATAAAATAATTGGGGTTAGATAGCAATAACTGAAACCATTTAACTGTGTAGAGACAGTAGCAATTCTAGAGTACAAACAAAATAGTTCTAACTCATCTAAAAATAAAATTACCGATAAACTGTTGACTAAAAAAATAATATGTATATTCATTTAAATGAGTGCCAACAAATGATTAATAGTAATTAGATTTATTCGTGTTAGATAGAAATGCTTGAAACCATTTAACTGTGTGCCAAAAAAATCAGCTCCGGCATGTTGAAAGATGTGTTTACAAGTCATATATATATATATATATATATATATATATATATATATGTATTATTCGGTCCAGTTAAACCAGAGTTGGGAGTAACTAGTTCATGACAAGAAAATCATTCAGGAGCTGAACATTTAAATAAAATAAGTGAAGAAGAAACAATGCAAGATCAATAGTTCTAATGATGAAAACATGTACTAGGATGAACAAGATTTTAATTAGTCACGAGAGAAATCTTGATCGTATGTTAAGGTAGAGTAACTCAACGGCGCTTTGTGACTGTCAGTTTATCATATAAATAGATATATAATATACAAAGAGGAGTCAAAATGTTATGCCTTTTTCTTTAGTATAGGAATATTTACAGACACACGTACAGGTATCATACATTAAAATGAAGCCGATCCTCTGTGGATCATATCCCCAGTTCTCAACATAACGGTGACCGTTTCTCTTTATCTTCTCCCAACGAATGAAAGCATGAATGCCTACCACGTAAAATTCTGTTAGCTATTCTTAGAGCCATTTCATCACTGCAGTTTTCACTTCGTCATCACTAGCCTAATATTTGCCTCGAAAACCCTTTTTCATTGGGCCGAAATGATCGAAAGAAGGCGCTAAATCTTGCCAGTCGATAACGTTCTCCAGCATAACAATGCTCTATCACACATAGGGCAAAGCGAATTATCGCTTCATTCGAGTGAACAACTTTGGTGCACCCTACATATTCATCATGTTTAGGTAGAAGTGAGACAAACGGTGACTATGTTAAGAAGTAGGGATGGAATCTACAGAGGATCAGTTTTATTATGATGTATGATACATGTTCCTATGTCGGTAATTATTCCTGTATTTATATCTGCCATAAAACACTGGTTAGTAAGCTTACTTTGTTGGTATTTGGCTGATATTGTATTCCTATTTATTAACCTTATCTTTTTGGTATAATGACCACGCTATGGGCACACAGTGTATGTGGTAAATATTTCAAAACCACGTACCACAGAGAACTTAACAATATCATTTTTCGGTGACGTTTCGTGCGCTTCAAGCTAGTATGTGTGTGTCAAACTTAGCTAAACCTCTCTTTATTATATATATATATATATATATATATATATATATATATATATATATATATCATTAAGAAGAAAAAACAAATCGGTCACATTAGGATTATAAATTTATTTCCATCCTGTTATGTGTTTTTGAAAATTACATTGAGCTCTTTACCAGGAAAATTCAAATGTTCGCTCTTGAATAGTTTTCTTGTCCTGATGGAATTAATCCAAACTCCGGTTTAACTGGACCAAATAATATATATATATATGATTAGTTAGCAACACAATGCCTCTTATATTTCTGCTAGAATGAACCTCTGGATCTTCGAAGTTAGTCCAACATCTGCATGCAAATACAGACGAAGTTAGATGAATATTTACCTATGTAGAACTAAAAAACAAAGTCGAATAACTTGTAATACTTCGAAGAAATCAAATGGTAAAATAAAGTTGGACTAAAAAGGCGAACATTTTGAGTTAAATGAAAAAAGGCAGTTAACAATTAGCGTCTCATTAAGTGAAATTCGCAGCACGATAAAAAAAAAAAATAAACGTCTTCGAAGCGCCAAAATTAATTTGTTGACTCATTCGTCAAAGTGTTTATGTACAATGAATTGTTTAAACAGACTGACAAATTAAACACAAATTAATTCTTCAACTCTCACTAATTTAGCTGGCCATCGTCAAATATTTTGATGTACTTCATATGACGTGTTCACTTTTTAACTTCCGTTTCCTGTTTGTTCAAAGCTTGCTGTTTATTTATAAATATTTAAATATTACTTACAGAAAACTACTAAAAAGATTTCTGTACTTTGATAGACAAACCTTACTCTTCTGTGTCCTACATTCGGTGGTGAGGCTCCAGTTTTGGAGCATTCGACTTAATAAGTCACTCCTTTTTTGCAATTAAGTTCCACTCTAATATTAGGAGTTAGGATCCCATTTTGGTTTGGTTCGGTTTCATGGCATATCAACCAGTGTAGGTTATTTAATCATATTTACCAACCACTCCTCTCGGGCAGGATATGACACAAGGTCAATTTTTAAGCGGAGTTTAACAGGTTTGAATTCAGAGTTTCCCTTCTCCTAGACTAGTTGCCTAACCAAGGCTGAAGAACCCAGTCTGCCCTACTATTTACCCATAGCTGGAGGGAAAATTATTGGATTCATACCTTTCCCAAGGGTATTAGTGCTATGTGAAATGCAATCAGTCAGGTCCAGGATTTGAACTCGTGTCGCCGTGTCCATATCCTGCGACGATAAGCATTACACCACGGGCACCTCCAGTGTAGGTTATTTAACGCTAAATCCATTTATATACCTATAAACAATTCTATTTCAAGCAATTCGGTTTAGCATAAGTACACTGTTAAGTTCTATTTGATCCATATATAGGAACCTAACAGGTGCTACCACTCCAGGCCAGATGGGACGTGGGAGCGATGGCAATAAAGTGGTACTCAACATTCCCCAAAGTTCCTGCAATACTGGATCCTCAGTATCAGATTGTTTAGTGTCCTATGCAGGAAATTCGTTGGGGGAGTTTTATCCCTCTGCAGAGATGCAGTTGATGTATTCTGCTGCTCCAGCCGACTGGGCCAGTAGCTTACTCAATGCCAAATTATATAACACACGCACACACCCCTCGACAGTTGGTGTATTCTACAGCCCCACCATTTAGAGCTCATTACGTACATTTTATTAGCATTAAAATTGAGTACTTGAAACCACATAACTTTGAGCAAAGTATAAGTAGTTAGAATAGTTATGTGAAACTAATTTTTAACTAAAGTTTATCATTAGCTACTTGAAACGATATTGCTTAAAAAACCGACTGGCATTACATACCCCATCAAGTTTTAAAATGTCGTAAAACAAACCAACTAATTTTTACTAGAGTGAGTTCAGTCCTCATTCTGTACTCTTTAATCATCACCTTCAACCAGGCTTAGTGAAAATGTTCAAGGAGCAAAATAATAGAAATAAATAATAACCGTATTGTAGAGCTATCTATTATTTAAGTGTTTATATATCGAGGTTTTCTGACAAATACGGAGCTTAAAAATGAAAGTGGTAGAAAAACAATGTCAGAAATAAACAAAGAAAAAATATTGTGGGGAATGAAAGTGGAGAAAAAATCTGTCTGGCAGTGGAGTGGTGAAAACGAAGAAAGATATCTTGCTTACTAATGTGATGGAGAATAATTTGCTAAAAACTGAATCTACGAGATCTGTTTAAAAATTATTAATGTTAGATATCAATACATGAAACCATATAACTACGTTCAAATTATTTTTATTAAGACTGGCTGCATGAAACTAATATTGTTTCCAAAAGATTAAGTTAGTTGAAACCATAGAATTAGTCCAACTACAATTGCCTAGTGGGTAAAGTGTTCGCTAGTGGCCCGGAAGACTAGGGTTAATTCCCGGTTCGAGTTGTACCAAAGACTACGAAATGCTACTTGATGCCTCCTTGCTTAACACTCAGGAAAAGGGTAAAATGAAGCAATGCAGGGAAAAGAGTAGCGCCCTCCCCTACTTCTCGGTGTAGTAGCTATTGAAAAGATAAACCAAACACTAATTTGGCATTAAATAAACAACAATACTTGATAAACAATAGAACCCAACCAAACCAAAAGTTATGCAAATTAGTATAAAACCATAAGTTATGTCTCTAAATTATATATGAAGCTATAATTGTTTACTCAGGATTATTATTCTATTAGTTACTAGAAACTCTATAACTATTAGGAAACAAATGACTTTTATTGAATCATTACTTGAAACTATAAGGTTAGAATACTTGAAATCCTACAACTATATGCATAAATCTTAAGAAAAATCTACACAAAAAATATATATACTTAAATGTCCTATTAAAGCAACACTTTAATCTCTAGACATAAAATAATTAAAAAAAAAAGATCTTTATGGAGGAGTCCGTGGTATATTGATTATCATCGTAGAAAATAGTCACGGTAACTCGAGTTTAAATCTTAGCTCCTTAATCTAGGAATGGCAACCGCTCTCGGAGAAGGTAAGCTAAATTCAAACCTGTTAAACTCAGCTCGAAATTCGATCTGGTCGCACCCTGCTCGTATGGAGGAGATGGGTTAATATATAATATGGTTGACATATTCTTTCTAATTTAAAACATTGCAAAACTCCGGACAAATCAAACCACCCTCACTTGAGCAATAGAATACGCTGATTGCATCTCTGCAAAAGACATCCTGCCCAACGTGTGCGTCCTGATTACGACACTAAACCATCAGATGGTGAGGCTTCAATAATACTGGATATTTGGAGAATGTCGAGTACTTCATCGCCATTACTCGCACACTCTAACCGGGAGTGGTAGGATCTGCGAGGGTTCTATATATGGGTCAAAAAGAACTGTTTGACTATTTAACTGTGTGCAAACAAGTGACTGATTTGTACAAATAAACCTATAGGGTGTTATTGTAAACAATAATTGAAACCACTTTTATGTTTGCCCAGAAATGATTACTCTTAAATAGAATTATTCGTGTTAGAAGTATTTTAAACCATTTATTTTTTAGTAAAACTGATTAGAAATTAATATATCTTATACAAAGGAATATGAAAAGTATTCATTAAAAAAATCAGTTATTGAGTCATGGTTTCATTTCAATTTGGTTATTTTTTTACTGTAAAAAATGTAAATTTATTGGTAGATATAGTAAAAAGAAGCTAAGAATTAAAAATGTTTTCCGTGTTAGAATTTTTTTTGCTTACATTTAATATTTTAAAACACGCAGCTTTTGGTTTGAAACATTTTCAAGAATTTTTTTTTTTCGAAAAAAAATTAAGATTTTTTAAATTATAAAATAATTTTGGAAAAAGCATTAAACTTATCTTTTGTCTATGAAATCCGTGTGATATTTAAGCTTGGTGGGTTTTACAATTGAAGGGTTTCCTTTTTTAGTTTATTTTTTAATCATAAAAACTTGTACCGTTCCAACAACTTCTCGAAGGCTCCATCGAAGTCCTCTTGTGTAAGCGTGTCAATGACCTTCGTCACAGCCTCTTTCATCTCCTCAATTGTCTCATAACGACAGCCTCTGAGGTTAAGGAATAAGCAAAAGTCACAGGGAGTAAGGTCTTTACTATAGGGAGGCTGAGGAACTGTCTTGATGCCCATCTTGGTCAAATAGTCTGTGACGAGCATGGAGTTGTAGACTGGTCTATTGTCCTGGTGGAAATGCCACTGACACGATTTGAAGGGTGCTGGCCTCTTCCCAAGGAATCTCTTCCTGAACTCCCTTAAAACCTCAACATAGTAACCCTAACCCTTTGGCCAATCAACTCTGGTGTATTGACTTCCTTACTCCTCCCACACCTCTCATCATCCCTCACTGACTCCCAGCCTTCCTTGAATCTCTTATGCCACTCAAAAACTGATGCCCGATTCATGCAAGAAAAGCAGTCTGAAGCGTTCCATACGTTTCGGTGGCATTTTCAAGTTTAAAACAGAATTGTGTTGCATATCGTTCTTCTAAAGTGTCCTCAAGTCCAGATTGCATTTTTGAAATTCACCAGCTGGGACAATCAGGTTTTAGTAGGGCGTATTCCAATTGCTGCTGTAGCAGTTCATTTGAACGTGAAATCAAAGATTAGTCAGTCATCTCATTAGATGTATAGCAATAACAGTGAATTTTCAAGAGTCTACGACAATTTAAAATGGCTGTATAAAAAATGTCAGGAAACTTATTGAAGGCACCACGTAATTAAATACATATGATTCATCAACACATTTCCTGAATAACATTATTAAACGAGTCTGAGCTCTTTTTTTGCACACAGTTAAATAGATTCAAGTATTGCAATATAAGTAACATTTTAACATCAGTCATTTATTTGCGCATAGTTTGGTCTATTTGATTAATACATAGAAGCTACTCAGCATTCCCTGAATCTCCAAGGCTGGAACCTCGCCATCAAATGGTTTAATGTTATATCCAGGACACTCATTGCTGGGGGAAACTTACCCCTCTGCAGAGATAAAGTCGGTGTATTCTACAGTCACAGCCGACTGGGCTGTATTTCTTTTCACACAAATAATTGATAAAGATCAGTTTAAATCCACAGACTAGACCCTCACAGGTACTACACCTCCGGATCAGATTGGACCTGGGAGTAATGAAAATGAACCAGCAATCCTCAGATCTTATAGAACTGAAGCCTAGTCATCAGGTACAGC
Organism: Sepioteuthis lessoniana; assembly: GCA_963585895.1. Classification (NCBI taxonomy): domain Eukaryota; kingdom Metazoa; phylum Mollusca; class Cephalopoda; order Myopsida; family Loliginidae; genus Sepioteuthis; species Sepioteuthis lessoniana. The sequence goes on along the minus strand of OY757919.1, from coordinate 85,063,488 downwards.
CTTGTGTCTTATACAAGATATCCCATTTTTTGGCGGGGGTTCTTACCCTTTTGCAGGGAACACAGCGAGTGTATTCTAAGCCCCAATGAAAAGGTGAGCCCTAGATTGGAGCTGTTATAAAGATTTATCGAAACAATCTTTAATGTTTATTAAAATAAGCGCAAACATGAGAATTTGGGAATATATAGACATGCGTAAGGTTTCGTGTATTTGATGTCTAAATTGGTTGGTTGTTTTACGGCGTATCAACCCTTTTAGGGTCATTTAACACCGAATTAAGTCATTTTGGTGAAAGTTTCAAACAATTCAGTTTAGTGTAGTTTTTTTTTGTTTATATATACTAAAATATCAAAACAGTTCTATTTCAAACAATTCAATTCACCATTTGTACACAGTTTAAACGCACAGTTAAAAGTAAAAGCAGTTAATTTCAAACAGTTCAGTTTAGTCTAATTACACAGTTTAGTTCAATTGGACCCATAGATAGGACCCTATCAGGTGTTGCCACTCTAGGCTAGAGTTGACCTGGGAGCGATGTAATGAAGGGGTACTCCGCATTCCCCAAAGTTCCAGCATTATTGGACCCTTACCATCAAATTGTTGAGTGTCATAGCCAGGACACTCGTTGGGGGAGTATTACACCTCTGTAGAGATGCAAGCAGTGTATTTTGCAGCCCCAGCTGACTGGGCCATAGATATCAAGATAAAAAAAAGAAAAACACTAAACAGTCATGACTAAACATAAAATAAATTCAAATAAAAATAATTGCATAAGATTAGACAAAGATAGGAACATCCTCTGAAAGACAGACAGGCAGACTGGCAGAAACAGACCGATATAGACGGACAGACAGAAAGAGATTGTAGTAGATAGGAACAGAATGATCGTATAAGAGCACTGGTAGATAGATAAATAAGAATAAACTAATGTTAAGCAATAGATTTCCCATTTTACTCATCAGAAGTTGTTGCAGAGTTTAATTTTCATTGAGTGGTTTTTGAAGGTGCATTCGTGTCAGTTTTGCATTAGTTCAGCAAATGAATTTACGCAAGTTTATGCTTCGGTATATTGAAGCTGCATTATATCTCTCCTGACATATGGAACCACAATAGCTTCTTATTTTATTCATTACAGTTAACATCTAATTGAAGACATAATGTTATGGCTAAAGTGGAAATATTTGGTTCACACTTCTCACAAGGTTAAGAAAATAAACAAAAAAATGTATTTAGATTCAAGATAACTGAGCTGCGGAGCTACACATGGTTACAGGTCACTACTTATTGCTTTTATTTTACAAGTTCTCTAAAAATGTACATTTTAACAGACTATGATTCTACATAGATTATTCGGTTTGTTTTAACGGCATATAAACCTTCGTGGGTTATTTGATGTCAAAGATGTCCTTGAAGAACGGCATTGATACTATTTAACCAATAGCTGGTAGGATAAGGGAGTTTAAGCATTTTCTAATGATATCAGTCTAAAAGGGAACGTAATAACACGACTAGAGGTCAAATTCACTTACTCTGAGGCAGTAATCCAAGACTTTACCCACTACGCTACGGGGACTTTCCCTCAACATAAAAACAGGAATTCAGTTGAGATTTACCATGTATATATTCATCTAGGATCCAGTAGAATCAACTCACGGCTTTGAAATTATTGTCATCCAGGAACAAGTTTGGATTTACCCAAATATTGATCCACTGGCATGTTGTGGCACAAGGTCAGTTTCTAAGTAGATATAGTTTGGTTTGGTTTTATAGCATCTTAATCATTGTAACTTATTTGATGCCCAATCCATTTTTATACATATAAACAGTTTTGTCTGAGCACACAGTTTAGTTCTATTTAACCCATAGATAAGACCCTATCAGATGCTATCCCTCGGAACCAGAGTAGACCTGGGAGCGATGGCAATGAAGGGGTACTCCGTATTCCACAAAGCTCCAGAATTACTTGAGTATCACCATCAGATTGTTGAGTATCATATCCAGGACATTCGTTTGGGAAGCCTTACTTCCTTCCCTGCAAAGATGCAATCCGTGAATTATGCAGTCCCAGCCGACTGGACCGTTTCGAATGGAGTAAACCTCGTTAGTTGAATTTTACGGCATATCAATCTTTGTTGGTTAATTAATGCCAAATCCAATTTACAGATATTCATTAAATATGGTTTGTCATCAAATAGTTTGTAGATAACATTTAAAACAAGCCAGAACTCATTTACTTACGCAGAGCTAAAAAGTTTCAAGTACTGTTATCAAATATTAATAATTCTATTAAATATTAATTATTTGTTTGCACAAAGTTAAATGGTAAACATTTTTATTTGACCCCAAGATGAGACAAACAGTACCACACCGGTTGGATTGGACGTCGAAGTTATGGCCATGAAGAGGTACTCGAAATTCCCCAAAGCTAACGGACTGTAACCTCACCATCCGATGGTTTTGAATGATATCCAGGACTCTCTCTATGAGTGGGTCTAAACCCTATGCAAAGATGCAGTCTGCGTATTTTATTGCCTCATCCCACCAGGCTATTAAATTTTGTTTGAATTGAGAGTTTTCCTTCTCCAAGACTGCCTGCCTAATCAAGGTTAAAAAAACCCCAGTCTCCCCAACCAGCAGTAACTGGGTAAAGCAGAGACTAATTCTTACTTGGATAATTTGTGAGATAGGATGTAGGTTGCCATACAACTCCTGTTTTCTAGGGTGTTGCCTGAAGAGTAAAATTGATGTTAGATTGGAGGTTCGTTGACGTTTTTTAT
>OY757919.1:85025711-85055711 GCA_963585895.1 Sepioteuthis lessoniana | reverse complement strand
TATATATATATATATAACAAATAAAGTAGTGATATATATATATATATATATATATATATACATACATATATATAAAACAAATAATGTAGTGATATATATATATATATATATATATATATAACAAATAATGTAGTGATATATATATATATATATATTTATATATAAAACAAATAAAGTAGTGATATATATATATATATATATATATATATATATATATATATATATATATATAACAAATAAATTAGTGATATATATATATATATATATATATCACAAATAAAGTAGTGATATATATGAGAGAGAAAGGGGGAAAGAACATCAATGTAAAAGTTTACAAAGAACCAATAATTATTTTATTTTCATTACATCTATTCGGCAATTGTAACTTTGAGCGTACAGATTAAAATTAGAGGCCGACATTGGAAAAACTAGTTGTCGTCTGGATGTAAAAATATCGTAGACACCTGTCATAACATCAAATTGAATAGCAAGTAACGGATCATTGAAAGATGATCTGCTGACCCTCTTGTCTACGATAGACGAATAGGATGAGCTGAAACCTTTCCATTTTCTATTGGATTTGGATCAGAAAAGAGTTAAGTTTTAATCCTTCTTACTGGTTTGACATGATTGCAGCGTTGTATTTTTGCGTTTCATATTTGCATCTGTCAATTTGAGGTAAAAGAATTTGTAATTTAATTATATAAAGTGCAACGAATAATATCGGTAATGGGCACTTGTAAGTTGCATTATATTTGGTAAAACACTCACAAACACACTCGTAAATATATATATATATATATATATATGTGTGTGTGTGTGTTTAAGCATTTCTCATATATGTGTGTGTGTGTGCGAGTGCGTTTATATTTACCTATGTCCACCTACACATGTACGTATTACAAAGTTCCGCCCAACGTAATCACATTTGAGTGATGGCTTCGAAATCAGATATAAATACAAGTTAAAAGCTTTATATATATATATATATATATATATATATATATATATATATATATATATATGCGAATATGCCCATGTTATGCATACATTTATCGAAAGAAACAAATATATGTACGTCTATGTTCTCATTTCCATTTATCTACGTCTGAATTTACATTTACATTAATATACGTGCATAGATAAATATCTACCAAGGGAGAAACGGGTTTCCAACAAGTAATAGTATGTTCGTTTTGAAAACAATTTACTCTTATATAAGATTCTTCTATTTGCATAAAACAAGACTATTTATATAGAATTTACTCAGAATGAAAAGCTACTCGCAAAATTAGTGCAGTCTTTCGACCAGAGAATTAATGTTGATTCAACTTTTCTGCCATTATATTTATATATGTTGTAGTTGTTAAAATTACTTAACCATATGATCAAGGAAATGTGTCGGTTACCACTTGCGGTAAATGAGTGGTTAACTAATCGGTCAGGTAAGTCATTTCTAGAGAGCTTAATTATTATTCAGTGTCTCTCTATAGCTTGTTTTTTTCGGCTAAGCTTACTATTATACAATCGGTTGAATCCTATTTTAAATTTTGCATACAAATATATCGACTATTTTGGAAAGGGCGTATTATTCAATTTGTAGAGTCTTGTTATCTACTCTATTAACCCTTGCGTTTTAGGATACACTTTTTAGACTTGTCTCCGGAAGTGACTCCCCGTTTTTTCCCTTATGGCTGAAAAAAAGCAAATTTCTACCTGATACAGTCTGCATTTTCGAACTTCGGCGGTTAGAAATATTGCCTTTTACCTCTTGAAGCACTAAGTAAGGTTGGTGACCGTAGTCGAGGGCGACCAGAAGGCTCCGTTTTCTATAGCTACAACACCGAGGTGTTGGGGAGGGCGCTACTCTTTTCCCAGGATTGCACCACTTTACCCTTGATACATACCTTATATTGCCGAGTGTTAAGCAAGGAGGTATCAAGTAACATTTCTAAAGTCTTTGATATGACGCGATCTGGGATTGAACCCCGGTCTCCCAGACTATTGGCGAACACTCTACTCATTAGGCCAATGAGCCGGTTTTTGTTTGACATTTTGTCACGTTTCCCTTTATTAGTGTCTTTTATTTCCTTTATTTACTTGCATTTTTAGCCTTAATTTCACTTCGCAAAATCGGCTCTTAAAAGAAAGTAATTTTATTCTTCACTTCTTATTATCTTTCCTAAAATGGCCTCCATTTATAAAAGAACTGTCTTCTGTGTGTTTATTTAGTCTACTGCTCCTTAAGTAAATGTTGGACTTTCAGATTCAGCCAACATTTTCTTACATTGTTCCACGTACATTTGTCCAATTGGATTTTGTTCTTTTTTAGGTTTAGCCTTAATAATAAACCTGCACATGAATCCTAACCCTGCTTTAATTTTCCGAAATGTGATCAGCTCTCAGTCAGCGACAATACATGCGTTTCCCGAAAACGTAAACATATCACTGCAAAGACAGTGCAGTTATGCTTACGTGTTATTGTTGCGTTTTTATCTCAATGTTCTTTGTGGATACACGATCGATTACAATTTAATTCATCGTTTTTACTCCAAATGGTGCATTTCATCAGAACATTATATTTGATTGATTTTATCAGTATTATCGCCCATCAAAGGTTATTACATACTTAGAGTTTAGAGAATATCCTTCATTTTTGTGTAGTTAACTTTTTTGCATACGGTCCTATCGAATACGAATAATTTTTAACCACTATTTGAACCCGGGAGATACTACTGCTCCGAGTTAGAGTGAACCATGGAGAACTGGCCGTAAAGAGGTACTCCTCAGAGTTTACATCTCTGAAAATGGAGCCTCACCAATATGTGCAATAATAAAACCAGTAGAATAGAAGACAATCTTTAAATAAAACTTTATTTGTAAGAAGTTTTTTACCTCGCTCAGATTAAACACTCATTTAGCAAACGCTTTTTAAACTATTGTTTATTTTTATTTGTTTACTACATATAACAGAGTTAAGCAGCATGTAAGGAAAGTTATATAAAAAAATGCTCAGTTCTTCTATAGCAGGGTTAGTTTATAACCCAAGATATTGCAATCAGATTCCCATGGAGTCGGTTACTAAGTTTTCTGTGTAGCGCAAAATAGCTGAAAAAAAAAAAAAGAAAAAAAAAAACTAAGTAGCTTAGCAACTATAATTTAGTATAGAATTTGTCACGTGGCATGACGTAGATGCACATGGCACGCGTGCACAAAGTCAATTATTGATTTTAACGGCTTGACTCGTCCAAAATACGTACCAATATTGGGAAAATTCCACCTTGATGTCAAACAGGTGGTAAATAACAAAATATTTTCATTCCTACACTTCGTAATCAAAATTTCTTTTTCAGCTGCTCCTGTTCAGGGTATTCTAGAATAGTTGTCACAACCAGGCAGGAGGGTTTTTACCCCAATATCCCATTTTAATATTAATTCTAATATTGCTTTCTCTCTTATTTGTCATAGCTCTTTTGATTATGTGGGGCTTTTTTTGGTGGTGGGCGGGGAACTATGGTTGTGATCATACATTCTTTTTTTCTAATTTATTTCTGCAGCAACTAAATATATCATATTCCTCTCTGAAGGTAGCCCTACATACGACTCAATTATCAATCAGGCAATTTCCATTCAATGAGCAGTTGCAGCTCTCTCTCTCTCTCTCTCGTTGCGTCTGGCGTTTTGGTTGCTTCATCTTTTATTTGGAATTTTCGAATTCTCTTTACTGATAATTGTCTTAATATTATTGCCCATGCAACTGTAAGTGATTTTAAAATACTTTTCCTAAACCAATGTTAAATTTACTCGTGTCTTTTTTTTATCAACTGGAAAAATATTCTTCCCACATTCGTTCCAACAGTTTTGTTGGTGGGCTGAGGAGTGAATATTTGTATTTTTCATTTGTTTATTTGCAGTTTTATTGTTGTTTGGAGTATAACTGTATTAGATACCCTTCTTATTTTTAAAAGGCATTTGATATTTCATTTTGGTTTTTATCAAATATATTTGTGTTATTGGATTGAGAGGCTAGCCTGGACGGTGAAGATTTATGGAGCTGTTTTGCGATTGTAGACGGGTGGTCCAATTTAATGTTTGCATAAACTGGTATGTTGTTGGGTTTTCTATGTAGCTGCAATGATCCATCATAATCTAAAAAGATGAGTTTTTAAATTCGCTGTTATTTCTAAATTTAAACGTCATTATTCTTAAAGATTTTAAAAAAATTTGAATACTTTCTGGCTCAGTCGACTTTAGCATTATAATTCTTTTAACATTAAAATATTCTCAACATAAAGTTTGCTATCATCGCATGAGGTAAGTAATGTGAAAGTTCGATCCCTTTAGCCTTATATAGGATTTTAAAAAAAACTTGCTGTTTTTTCGTTCGTGAGCTCAAGATCAAAAAAAGTGGCGCTATGTATACGTGTTAAAATGCCCTTAAAACTATCGACAATCTGATGATTGAGAACACCTCATGAAACTGGTAGTAACACGAAAAACGGCCTAATGTGTAGAGTGTTCGCCAATAGTCCGGGAGACCTGCGTTCAATCCCAGGTCGTGTCATACCAAAGACTTAAAAATGGTAGTTGATTCCTCCTTGCTTAACACCCAGCATTAGGTAGCGCCCCCTCCTACACCTCGGTGTAGTATCTATTGAAAAGGCAGCCCATGGGTCACCCTCGACTAAGGCCGCTAATTTTACTTTTAAATCCTTTAGTAATTTGTGTTTATCGACAGTTTTAACGGGATTTTAAAATTTTATCGCATTGTATACATATGTGTCATCCACAGACAGATCTTTTTCGTTCTATCAGAACTCATCAGTGTAGCTATATATATATATATATATATTTGAAAGAGAGTATTGCTTATAAATGAGGGTAGGGCAAAAGAATTTTTAAAAAACGGTTATTTTCTTTTGAACTAAATACACTACGACTTGATTATTTTTAATGGAACATTATACCATTAAAACAGGTGATATTAGATATTATTTCTGATGGAAGATTACATAATCAAAACAGGTGATATTAGATATTATTTCTGATGGAAGATTACACAATCAAAACAGGTGATATTAGATATTATTTCTGATGGAAGATTACACCATCAAAACAGATGATATTAGATATTATTTCTGATGGAAGATTACACCATCAAAACAGGTGATATTAGATATTATTTCTGATGGAAGATTACACAATCAAAACAGGTGATATTACGAATTCTTTCAGCATTAAAATTGTGACTAAAAATTTAAATTGCAACACTTCTGCAATAAAAACTAAAATTGAATATAAATGGTGAAATTATTTTTATAAAAATGTATATTCAAATTTGTGGTTACAGAGTTTTAGACCTATGTAATTTGTCAGTAATTACTAACTAATAATATCCGTTTTGATAGAATATTCATCTAAAAAAATAAATAAAATCCCGATATATTTATAGAAAAATTGTTTGGCTGTACTAAAAAGTTAAACATATTGTAGAATAATTGCGGTCGATGTAGGGGACAAAAATCCTAATGACCTATGTTAATTCAACGGTCTCATTCGTAGATTTACGAAAACGTGGTTGGCTTTGAATTTATAAAATTAGGGACCAGGGACGTAATTCCCTCTTGTTCTTATATCTCTCCTTCCCTCCCTCGCATTTAGGCAAAGCCCTACAAAGGCAGACGGTTTTTTTATTGCTTGCCGTGTTGCGTGGGAGTAGTCTGGAAAAGGCTCAAAGAATTGTTCATGACATGCTTTGTGTGTACCGAGGGCATGATGTCGTGTACGTGCCTCTTATGATGTGTCCAATTATTGCATGGGTGTCACTACATTTGGGGAATTTAGATACATAACTGGAACATCACTGGCAGAGCATGTGAGATCGAGCAGTGCACATGGCATAGGAATGGATAAAGTTTGAAATTCCACCATTAAGAAACGACTTATTCAAAGAGAAAATCGAACTGATTCATCAACACTGATTAGGTACTGCCGATCAGGAAAGAGCGTTATAACTTTGCTTGTAATGTTCTACCGGTTGATTTTGTATAGCTACTGTATCATCCTTTTGAAGAGGGTGGAGGTTATGGATATATCAGTTAAACCTCTTTATCATCCGCTCATTGGGTTGATCCTATTGACCCAATCCCTCCGCTCGGGCAGGATATGACACAAGGTCAATTTTTAAGCGGAGTTTAACAGGTTTGAATTCAGAGTTTTCCTTCTCCTAGACTAGTTGCCTCACCAAGGCTGAAGAACCTAGTCTGCCCTACTATTTACCCATAACTGGAGGGAGAATAATTGGATTCATACCTTTCCCAAGGGTATTAGTGCTATGTGAAGTGCAATCAGTCTCGTCCAGGATTTGAACTCGTATCGCTGTGTCCATTTCCTACGCCGATAACCATTACACCACGGGCACCTCCGTTCATTGGGTTGATAGAGGCTTGTCTCAGGACTTTATGTTGTCGTTATCCATTCAGGGTGTGATCCCTTCTATAAATACTCTCAATGCAATTACCAACTTCCCTCAAGCCAGGTCTTAGTTCATTCTTGTAAACTAAGTAGCTCGAGTATATTCTTTAAGCCCAAACATGTCACTCTTCTGAGACCTTATCAAATAGAAATCATGTTTTGCTTGGAACTAAAATCTCGATAATGCATTTCGGCATTCCAAGCAGATCATCGTAGGCTTGGTAGAAAGGCTTTACAGCTTTCAATATTAACAGAATAACCTGTCTGACTCCAGACTGGAGCAAAGGCATGGGTTTCCTGTCGTCGCAAAAAGCATTGTATATGACCGATTAAGAAAGCTCCTATTTGTTTTCCTGAATGCTGGCGCATCGTATTTGCCAGCAATAGATTTTGCTAAACACCCGTATGCAATCATCATTAAGGGTGAAGCAGCTGCCATCACCTGAATATTAGAAAAAATATCACATGCTCATTAAGGGCTACTTTAACCTAATAGTTGTAACAGGTCATCAACCACTGACGGGAGTACCCCGTTTCTTGATGGTCAAAGAAAAAAAAAATCACTAGTTTCTTTAATATATCGTTGGCAGCGCCATGTAGAATATTAGTGGTTGAAATACTTAAGTAAAATCCGAGTGACCTATATCAGTTCAAAGTTTCATTTGTATTTTTATGAAAATGCAGCTGACTATTTATTCAATTAGAGAACAAGCGAGATAATTACCCTTGTTCCTACATATATCACAAAATTATGATTAAAATTTTACATTCAAAGCACTGGAAAACCTCTATTGTGCTCAATGCACAAAAATTCAAAACAATACCACAATATATTTCAAGTATAAGATTAAGATAAAACAGGATAAAAACTCGCCCTTTCGATGCTCAGGCGAGTTAGCATTTAACTTGTCTGACTTTTTAAACTGAACTGTTAAACAATAGATTATCTGTATATTATTTTAGAGGTGGAGTAGATAATGAAAAAAAAAAAAAAAAGATTTCAACCGTTAATGTCAACTTAGTTTAGTCGACAAGAAAACTTGGCTGAGATTGAATAATCTCAATCAGGTAACCGAGGGATTCTAGAAGTTAGATTTCAACTTTAAATAACTTAGTTGAAAACTGCAGAGGCAAGCGATATCCATTTTCATCGATGGTTCAAGGATAATTTCCTGGATTCATGAACTTGGTCAATAAATAAATATTGTGAACCAAGAAAATGTCTTCCTCGGCAAAGAACACAGAATAACGAAGGGGTCGTAAAGAAAGGCGACCGGTGAGAAGAACAACGAATTGCCGGGAAGAACAAAAGATCACGATCTAACACGAATATGTACGCATTTTGAGTCACGTGACTCTACAAGTACTCACTGTATATTTCTCCAACCTTTTCTGCATGAGCAGGATGTAACAAAGGGTCAACCTTTTTAAGTGGCGTTTAACAGGTTTCAATTCAGGTTTTTCCTCCTCCAATACCTTGCCACACCAAGATTAAAGAAAACATTCTACTCTACTATTTACCCATAGCGAGAGTGAGAATAGATATATTCATACATTTCCCATGGGAAATACAAACAGGCAAGTTTAGGATTTGAAATCGGGTAACCGTGTCCATTTCCACAGTGGTAACAATTACATCACGAATACATATATATACCCGTGGTGTAATCGTTATCGTTGTAGGAAATGGACACGGCGACTCGAGTTCAAATCCTGAATGAGTGATTGTATTTCACAAAGCACTAATATCTTTAGGAAAGGTACAAATCCTCTTATTCTCCTTCCAGTTACGGATAAATAGTTGGGTAAACTGAGTTCTTCGGCTTTAGTTAGGCAACGAATCTAGGAGAAGGAAAACTGAATCCAAACCTATTTAACTCCGCAAAACAATTGACGTGTTTCACGTCCTGCCTATGGTGTGGTTGGTATATATATATATATATATATATATATATATATATATATATATATATATATATGTGTGTGTGTGTGTGTGTGTGTGTCTGTAAATACATCGTGCTTTCTAATTATCACATTCATGCGAAAAAATGTACAAGTATGATATAAAGAATGATAAATAATCTCAGATCCTTTTTCGATTTTTCTTCTTCGCTTGTTTCATTTATTTAAGTTCGAATCAAAATATATTAAACGTTCTCTTACTTCAATATCACTCACAGTTTTTATTCAATTGCTTCCGTTTATTTTAAAGATTTTTTTGAGGGGAGGAAAAGATGAAATTTGTCTATTGCAGTCACGGTCAATATATAACTTAAACCAACTAACAAAAGGCTCTTGTTCAGTGTTCATGTTCGTTGCACTGCCTTGAGCTGACGCCGACAAAGAAAAAGTCCATATCTTTTTTTAGAAGCTGTACCTACTGCTTTTCGCCGCGTCCGGTGGTATCGACGCTACTCGTCTCTATTTGTCTTCGTATAGATGTCTCCTTTAATACGACCAAAACATTGTTGATCTCGACCGATATTAAACAAAAACACAGTGCCTATCCAAGATTTTTCTTTTCGGTTCTCTTTCAATGTGATGCTCTTTCTCTTAGAGCCAAGCAAGTAAAAGCCAAAACGATTTTGCTGGTTTCCGAGTGTCCAATTACACGCGCCGGAAGTCATGAGTCTGTCAATAATGCTACGAATTCCCAGGAAGAATTTGAACGCTTTTGATGAAATGTTTCAAACGTAATAGCCCAACGAACCAACGGCCGGAAAGTTATTGATGCTTAGTATAAATAATAGAACCTCCGGTAACCCCGGGGCCAGACGATGAAATCAAGGAAAGGGAGAAGTGTAGTGTGTATTGATTGATTTGCCAACCTCCCCTGACTGATTGCGGACCCTGCAAAATATCAGATAACCACTTCATGTTTCAAAAGCCATAACACTGGCCCCTGGCTAGGCCGTCTAAGTGTCTGCAAATGCCATACCAGGCCGATTCATATCCTGGAAATATGGAGAGGTTTATGATTAGTATTTGATATTCTGTCTCAGGCAAGAAAGTGGTTTGCATTTAGTATTCTAGTCCTAACGAAAATTTCGGATTAACATTTGTCTTTAACTAATGATACTCGTAGAATAATCTCATTGCACCGAATTGAAATCTCTCTCTCTCTCTCTATATATATATATATATATATATATATATATATATATATTATACACACACACCCACACGAAAATCATTCAAATAAATTAGTGGATTTTTCTTTTAACAATATTTTTCAATAAATTTAAAATCTTCATTGCTTTAAATGGGTTTATACCAAAAATTATTCTGATCTCACAAACATTCGTTTTGAGGTTATTTAAAATGGCAACAAATCGAAAAGAGTGATTCAGGCTTAAATATAGGCTTGTCATCAATGTTTTGGTGACTGAGACGTACAAACGATGTGAAATTTACTCAAGAATGATGGTGTGTACGGGGAAGCATGTTTTTGTCAAAAAAAAATCACACTAAAAGGCTAAGTAAGGGTTTGCCTCTGTGTGCCTAAGTCTAAATGACAGTCCATGAAGAGGAATACACTGACTCTCTGGTTAAAAAAAAGTTCCGGTAGGACTGTTTTGAAAAGAAAATCCCGATAACAGTCTTTTGGTAGATGAAACAACTCATCAATATTGATTTATTTGAAGATACAAATTAACAGTGCTTCCTATTGTCAACTACTTTTGCAAAATTTACATTATTCACTGAATGACCCTTGAATATATATATATATATATATATATATATACACACACACATTACTGCAAGCATTGCTTCCAGTTGTCAACTGCTTTGGTAAAACTCCTCCTATTCACAAAATGACCCTTGGGTATATACGTATTTGTGTTCCTGGGTTGAAAGGCTTGCCTGTATAGTACAGATTTATTGAATGCACCACATACATACACATATATATATATATATATATATATATATATATATATATATATATACACACTAGTAAGAAAAAAAACAGTGAAAAAGCTTTTTAATAATAGACAAAAATTCTAATGAAATTTCAATGGCTTAGATACACATAGGAAGTAATTATTTCCCTTGATTATTATTGTCTATGTTCTCTCAGTTATAGGGAAAATTCTCAAAAATATTAAAAAAGAAAAAAAAAAAGTTGGTAGTACTTTGAATTTTTCCATGATTCGATATACTAATTTTTGATTAATCCTCGGCAAATGGCGAGTAAGCAGTTGTCTGAGTTTGAAAAAAGGTCAAATTGTTGCTTTCAATGATTATGGATTGTGACTTCACAGGATTTGATAGAAATAGAAACTTCATTCATTCATTGATGATTACCTCAAAAATAAGAAAACTAGAAATTATTATCAAAAAGAAGGTCGTAACCCCAAAAGAAAAAAAATCTGTATTTAAAGAGAGAAAACTTGTTAGAGCAGCAAAACGGCTGCGCACTGCATCATCGCAACAACTTAACATTTTTATGGCAGTTATCTTTTTTTTCTCTTCAAGTGATACAACGAATAGGAATACTTCTTTTGTGATATTTCTATTTTGATTGTCCTCAGTGAATTTCAAGCAGATGATAATCGTAAAAAAAAATGAGTCGTTTTTAAAGGACTTTATATGCTATGAATGAAAGCGACAGAAAATTACGCGATGACGTAGCATATTTCTTTTTTGAAAGAAAGTTATTTCCAGGCATCTAAGTGTCTTCAACTGACCGTATATCTGTAGTCAGGACACCAGGAAATGTTCTGCATTTCGAGAGTGTGTAGTGGATGGGGTATAGATATTTGGCTATCGGGATTTAACTTTGGAATATCTCTAAAATAAAATTACTTTTATATTGAACAGAGTTAGATATATAGTCGCTGTTAACAGTTGTCGATACACAATAAAATAAGTACTTATAAAAGTAGAAAAAGAACACAAACTAGAGTAATACAAATTATTAGGCTCTTGACAGACGTGCAAAATAAACTCACAAAAAACAAAGAACTATTAAAGAATTTGTAGGTATATATATATATATATATATATATATATATATGTTCTTTGGGCTTACTGTTGCTAATTTTGTTACATTCACTATCACATATTTAATGCTGTTAAAAATTAGTGGCTTTTTAGAGAACAAGTAACAGCAAGTCTTTGTTCAAAAATTATTATTATTATTATTCAATGTATGTCTATATTTATTTCAAAACATTTTGAATTTGGGATCCCATAAGTTTCCGTTAAGCATTTGAAAGCTATTTAAAATTAGCCGTGACTACTTGCTTTGTTTACGTAGATGTTTATGTGTCATCCACAATCTGTCTATCCTTTTTCAAATCAGCACTATTCGTTTTAATGTTAAATCCCTACAAAGTTTGGGGTCTGTATTTGGAGACATTTTATCCATTTATTTTCAAGTGTTTTCACTACAAATGTAATATTGTCTAATAGGCTTTTTTCCTTTTCATGATAAAAAAACAACTTGCATTTCTGTTAAAATCGTGACCGGTTGAGCGGTAATGTTCTATCAGAATTGTTAGCTGTAATCCATAGATTTGAGAAGCAGCGTCACATCTACTGAAAATGACATCAACCAGCAAAAGCATTGACTGCTATCAATAGGTTATCGATCATATAGAAGTCTGACCTATCCGATAAAATAAAATACAATTTCTTCCCGGCAGTGATTGTGTCAATTCTACTATATGAATGAACTACATGGACACTTACAAAGTGTAGAGAGAAAAGGCTTGACAGGAACTCCACAATAATGCTACAAGCCATATTGAACAAATCCAGGAAATAACATCCCACAAAACAGCAAATATTCAGACATTTTCCTTCCATCTCTAAAACTATCCAAATTAGACGAACAAGACATGCGGAACACTGCTGGTGAAATAGGGACGAACTCATACGCGACGTTCTCCCATGGTCCTTTTCACACGAACACGTAAGTGTTGGCCGTCCAACAATAACTTATCTACAACAGTTCTGTACGGACACAGGATGTAGTCTTGAAGACCTGCCGGAAACGATGGAAAATAGAGACGAATGTCGAGAGAGAGTCTGGGAAATCTGTGCTAGCAGCGCGATATGAATATATATATATATATATATATATATGCATGGGAGAGAGAGAGAGAGAGAGAGAGAGAGAGAGAGATCCTTACTCCGTTTTAATTACTTAATAGGGAGTAGGAATAATTTCAACGCTTTACAACCTTGTGGTCTCTTTGATCTGAAGTAGTTCTTCCTGATTTCGTTCCCAATGATCTTCTAGTTAATTCATTATGAGCATGTCTCCATGCTGTATACACATTGTTTCACATTTCGGGTAGAGAAATCCGATTTTAATTATTTTTTGGTTTGCTTTGGTTTCTTTGTTTTATGGCATATCAACCTTTGTAGGTTATCTAATGCCAAAGTTATTCTCCTAGAAGAACAATAGCGGTACTATTTTACCCATAGCTGAGAGGATAAGGGGGTTCATACCTTTCCCAAGGGTATTTGTCCGAAAGTGAACGTAATCATATTTACCAAACACTACACTCGGGCAGGATATGACACAAGGTCAATTTTTAAGCGGAGTTTAACAGGTTTAAATTCAGAGTTTTCCTTCTCCTAGACTAGTTGTCTCAACCAGGCTGAAGAACCCAGTCTGTCCTACTATTTACCCATAGCTGGAGGGAGAATAATTGGATTCATACCTTTCCCAAGGGTATTAGTGCTATGTGAAATGCAATAAGTCTCGTCCAGGATTTGAACTCGTGTCGCCGTATCCATTTCCTACGACGTTAACCATTATACCACGGGACACCTCCCGAAAGTGAACGTAATAGTGCGACTGGAGTTCGAACTCGCTTACTACGATTTTTAAGTCCATTGCTTCAACTATTACACCACGAGGCCACCCTCCAGTTATTTTTTGTCGTAACTGTTTATTCGGGGCTTGCCTAGGATGAATCTTGTAAAAAGAAAATGTCAAACAGATTTTATGCTTGCTTAAATAATTATATCCGATATTTTTAAGATATTAAGGTTTCCCGTTAGTAGCAGTCATGAATATTTGAACAAAATCTGATTTTTATTGCAAAAGAGTGAAAGGACCAGGAACGATTCATGTTAACTTGTATATTACTCGTATACAAATGCAAAGTGTAATATAATGCCCGAGGGATTTCGTTTTGTGTATCTTGCCTTTGGGTTTAGTTAGGCTGAGAACCTTTCGGCTCAGCACATGGGTTAGTTAGGTGCAAACTTGAGTTCAGGTGTTAACGCACGCGCAGGGCGGATGTGTCGTTCATAGATGTCAAAATAAAAAATCCTAGATCGAGGATTTGACCAGGAGATGTGAATGACGTCATGCATCGGAAACGCGCGCGGAGGATTTTGGGGAATTTTGAAAAAGTCAGAGAGTTGAGTTCTGCCTGGGGAGAAGATGGTTGATTTTCACTTGCTCGCCGTGGCTTTGTGTCGGGTGTGCACGTGGTTTGAGGCAGATGGAAAAGTCAGCATAGAAAGATGTTATCTCTCTCCTTATGTCGAAAAACCTTTTAACTCAAAAGGTAATAAAAAGTTTCGTACCTGAACTAAGAAGTCGTCAAGTGTTTTTCGTATTTCGGGATTCCTATGTTCTATGTATATGTGTTATGAACATTCTTATGTACGTTTCACATAGCCGTATCATGGGTATGCAACAAAAGCACACAATACAAATGCATATACAGGCGGATACAAATACACAGGTGACTCTGCTGTTCAGATACGAACGCATTTATTAACTTCTGTTTTCAGTTCTTCGACACGAGGAGAGAGATAATTCTTAAAAGTCTTTAGTAATCATACTATGCTAACCATCCCCAACGCGGCGCATCTTGTGATATCTAAGATCTCTGTCGGTAGAGATCTGCAAAACTCCAACAACATGCCTCAACGGTAGAGAACTTAATTCTCTATGCCCCAGTGGCAGAGAACTCAACTGTCTGACTGCATGGTCCTATCTCAGTTTCTCAACTGCATGGTCGGACTTCAGCTTTTCAACACCATGGTCAGAACCCCAACTTTTCAACACCATGGTCAGAACCCCAACTTTTCAACACCATGGTCAGAACCCCAACTTTTCAACACCATGGTCAGAACCCCAACTTCTCAACACCATGGTCAGAACCCCAACTTTTCAACACCATGGTCAGAACCCCAACTTCTCAACACCATGGTCAGAACCCCAACTTCTCAACACCATGGTCAGAACCCCAACTTCTCAACACCATGGTCAGAACCCCAACTTCTCAACACCATGGTCAGAACCCCAACTTCTCAACACCATGGTCAGAACCCCAACTTCTCAACACCATGGTCAGAACCCCAACTTCTCAACACCATGGTCAGAACCCCAACTTCTCAACACCATGGTCAGAACCCCAACTTCTCAACACCATGGTCAGAACCCCAACTTCTCAACACCATGGTCGAATCTTTTTCAAAATCTTCTAAATTCTCAGCCCATCTCTTCTGGGCATGACGTCATCCACACTCCAGCCACATTTTCTGTCTGGGGTTTATTATGACAATGGTGGTTGTCATATCCTTTGCACACGAGCGTAAACTGCACCGATTGAATACACGTCTGAATTCTTAACCCGAATAGTTCAAAGCCTAACCAAACTAAATGATAAAATATAGTTAATGAAAAATGATTAAAATAAAAAAAAAATATTCCTTCATTATATAACAAACTTACCATTATGGAAACTCTTCGGCAGAATAAACGGACCATACATCCTAAGTATTTTACAAAAAATGATATTTCATCATCTAATAAAGTGACCAATTCTCGTTCAAATTTCTAATTTTAACAGCCTGTACATTACATTCATAATCCAATAGTTAATGTTTTTTGCTTTGAAGTTATTAAAATGATATTCCAAGAAATAAGAGGGTGTTCGTATATTTTATATAATTTTGAGTTGCTAAAACTTGATCATTTGAACGATATTTGGTCAAGTTATCTGATAACGAAATGATATTGATTGGTTGGTAGTATTTTATGGCATATCAGTCATAGATTAATCAGTTTGGTTTAGTTTTATGCCATATAAACCATTGTCGGTTATTCAATGTCATATATATATATATATATATATATATATATATATATATATATATATATATTAGTTCTATTTCAAACAATTAGGTTCAGTACAAGTGCACAGTTGAGTTCTATTTGATCCATAGATAGGACGCAGTAGCGATGACAATAAAATGATACACCACATTCCCTAAAGCTCCAGCGTTACTGAAGCCTCACCATCAGATTGTTTAGAATCATATCCAGGATACTCGTGGAGGGGTCTTACCCCTCTGTAGAGAAGTAGTCGGTGTATTTTACAGCCACAGCTGACTGGACAATTTAGTGAAGGGTTACTCCACATTCCCCAAAGCTCCAGGACAAGAACATCCCCATCAGATGCAGTTTAGTTTCATACCCAGGACTCTTGGCAAGAAGTCTTACACTTTTGCAGAGATGCAGTCGGCGTATTCGACAGCCACGTTTGAGTGGGCTGCAAAATGATATGATTTTCTTTGAAACATAGTGTATATCTCAAATGATATCAAATTTTGCTGAAACACCCTGTATATTTACAATACTAGTATATCGATTGAATAAGACCACACACTACTTGATGATTAAACAAACTGAAAACGATCGATAAAATACGTTTGGACAGTTCTAACACAACTATTGATACAGTTTTCATCTACAGAAACGGAAAAAGACTCAAAGAACTAAAATTATTATTACGCCGCCTTTAAAGAAACATGTACCATATAATACTATTGTCTATATAATTATTATTAACGTAAAGATAAAAAAATAAACTCAACAGACGTATAAAAAATCAATAAAAAACAAAACTAATCTCTTATGTATAGTTCACCATTTAAATTTATAAGTAATTGAGGATACAAAAACTAGGCAATTGAAAAAAATATATGAATAAGTAACAAATATGAAAAATGCATTGAATCAGATAATTGATAACGAAAAAATTACTGTGCCTCAGAGGTATAGAAAAATGTATATATGATACCACTCCTTGATTTACAAAAACATTTTATTCAATTAATGTTTTGTAAAACTTGCTAAACTTTGCTATCAAAAAGAGAATGGCTGATTAGAAAACATTATAAAAAATAAGCTGCAGTGATGCGTCTGAAAAATGAAATATATATATAAATATATAAGTACAATGAAGAGAAAGAGTTTAACGGTTGTTTAATACTGACAACTGTCTATTTCAGAAAAAAAGAATAGTGGTTGAAATCTTAAATATTTTCTACAAAATGTTTCAAAAGTACATTTGATATTTGCCAAAATAGATATAAGCAAGCTGTAAATGGGAGACGATTTAATGTAATGTCACGTAGCATGCGCCAAATTTTCGCGTCCTAATTTTTTTCCGATATATCGGGAGTTTTAACATGACATCATCCGATCTGATACTGAAAATGAAAACGTACACAGGAGATAACCAACTTGGGATATGCTCCGACGAGCTTGAGGTTAGGAACGAGATGGGAGCTTATAACAAGGGTATATCTTTAATGGCCAAGAAAATTGATAAGGATAAACGTAAAGTAGGCGGCAGAGTCCACGATTAGACGTGTGGCGAACTCTGACTCATTTCCCTGATGAAGAGAGGCCAGTTTAGTTGCCGAAATGGCTGATTGAGAATTTTCCAGATTTCGTTTTATGTTTTTCTTTTCTCATATAGAAATGCCATTCTCTGAAAAAGAAAAGGAAGTTAAATATCGAATTCTGAGTTCTTTCAACGCGTGGTAGAATTTGAGTTCATTTAAACAAGGATTGATCAAGTTATTAGATGACGAAACGATATCGATTTTTCTTATTCAGTGTATACATCTCAAATGATATCAAAGTATTTGAAACATCCTAACCAAGAAAAGCAGCTACAAATACTGTCCATCAATGGTGTAATGGTTATCGTCGCAGGATATGGACACGGCGACACGGGTTCAAATCCTGGACCTGACTGATTGCATTTCACATAGCACTAATACCCTTGGGAAAGGTATGAATCCAAATATTCTCCCTCCAACTATGGGTAAATAGTAGGACAGACTGGGTTCTTCAGCCTTGGTGAGGCAACTAGTCTAGGAGAAGGAAAACTCTGAATTCAAACCTGTTAAACTCCGCTTAAAAAAATTGACCTTGTGTCATATCCTGCCCGAGCGGAGGGAGTTGGTAAATAGGATAAATAGTAAGTTTTTGTCATCTATTTTAAATTTATAGCTTCTTAGAGTCCCTCCCGACAAGAAATAGTTTTTCAAGCAAATAAACACAACAGAAAACGGCCTCCTAAATTTCTCGCTCATCTTTATCACGAACTGGCGGGAAATTAGGATGACCGACGCTTTCTATGTCTGGATTGTTTTGCTTTCTCAACCACCATTTTCCCTTCCTTCCTGACCCCGACAGATCTGTCGCGGCTTTTCTCCTCTTGCCAGACCGTCCTGCTTGATATGCTTGTCAACCTGTCACGTGCTAGACTAGAAGCAATATATCTTGACCCACCGATTTTCTATGTAGTACATTTTTTCTCTCTATCGTTTTCTTTCGTTCGTTGGCGTTCAAGCAAATGTGACGCGCTGATTTGATTTGTGGCAAAATAATTACCATTTCTCGGTTTTATGAGCCGTAAGGCGAATTACTTTGAGAGACGAATTACCCATCTATTATTTTCTCACCGTCACACCAATGAAAATCGACTAAGATCTCCTTGATTATGACTTCTTTTGTAAAAGATTTTCCTGATATAGAATAATAAACAGCACTCACCTTTACAAGCCAAAAGTAACATGGCTACCTCATTTGAAAAGCTAGCCCGCTAAAGCTCACCTGTTTTATTGAACAGTGCATGAGCAGCATGTGGATTGGTTCACTTTACAAGAATGGACCTACCCAACACTTTTATAGAGTGGTGTCCATTCGTCTACTTATTATTTTAGTTTTGGACACCACTCGACTTGAGCTAACTAATATTCTACACCTGATAATTAGAATTCTATGGTCTTTGTTGCCCACCATTACAATAGATTGAACATATAAGTTTTTAATCTATCCTTGTAAGAATAAAACAATAAAAGATAAAGATATTCATGAGATATTCTAAAAGAATATACTACATCTTACACAAGGTTGAGTTAAATAAGAATCCTCCCCATAAATGTAGAATGCAATCAATTAAATGTGGAACCCTTTCTTACATTCCGAAGTCGAAGATAAAAATTTGATATTGGAAGGTCTGGGTATGTATGTATATATAAAATTAAAGTTGGTGACTGCAGTCAAGGGCAAGCTTAGACTTCCTTTTCAATAGCTACAACCTCGAGGTGTTGGGAGGGCGCAACTCCTTTTCCTGGGTTGCTCTACTCTACCCTTGATACGTACCTTATAGTGCTGAGTGTTGAGCAAGGGGATATCAAGTACTATTTTTCAAGTCTTTAGTATGACTCAACCTGAGATCGAACTCCCGTCTTCCCGGCCATGCGCAAATGATATTTGCACCCAAACTCTCTAGCTTGCACTCCATTCAAATACCCAGCCCTCACAATCGGTCCATCATGAATTTCGTGCGATGAATTTTTGGCTACCGTTCAATTCATTCACAAATGTCAGTACCTATGTCAGCTCTCCTATTTTTACAGACATCGTCAAGTCCCAAAACTTACTTGAGGTTTTTCCCTATTATTGATGAATATCAAAACGTTTGACCATTGATATTTCATTTGGAGATCATACATAACAGCAAAAATTGATGTTTTTTTTTTATCATAGCCTTAATTTCACCTCCAATTAGAGCAGGCTACACACTTAATGATCGCGTCCTAAATATCACTTGAAAGTCCAGAAAATATGCAGTTGACTTTTTTTTTCTTCACGAAATGAAAATGTGATCTTAAACAATCTTCGTATTCTGCTATTGCTTCACATATAACCCGAAAATTACCCCGATTGTTTGCTTCATTTGTTTCATTGTGTCTTCGAAATGATAATTCTTGACAGACCAACATTTCAATACAATGAATTAACCTTTTCAATATGTCACGATTTTCCTCGACTGATTTGTCATATCGAAACTGCTTTCCTATGATCGATCGTTATATCAATTCGTTGTCGGTCAGAGGTTTTCAGAGAAATTAAGGAATTCAGATGCTTCTGAGGTTTTTTGTGTCTTGTCAAAGCGGTTATAAAATTGGAGTAGCTTGTAGTTATCAATGTGTTGTTATGTTGACAAAATAACATGGAAAACAGAACAATTTGTTCAGGACTGGAAATCTTGTCATCCACTCATAATGTTCATAAATCTTGAAATCAAAATAACGATGACATTCCTTGCCGAGAGTTTCGGTTTTGATTTGTAGTTCAAGCTTGAGTTTTGTTTAACGGCATATCAACTTGTGTGGGTCATTTAATGCCAAGGAAGGATAGATTAGTTTTTTTTTCTCCAATGTGGGTTTCGGGTTTAGAGTATGGGTTTTTATGATGGTATTTAATTATATTTAGTCAGAAATTGGTGAAAAGCTTAATTTGAACAGATTTTGGCGGAAAGGTGTATATTTTTTTAAAACTCAAGATGTTCTTTAGTTTGTCAAGCTTTAGCTTTTTTTCTTCAGAGAATATTTTCTTTTTGAAGGTCCTTGTTGCAAAAGGTTGGGAAACTGAATAGGAAATTGAGCTAATTAATTCCTGTCATCTTGTTCGTAAAAGAAAATGGGAAAATGTTGGTGGGCTTTATTTAAAGAAATAAATCAGAACTTTAATTAAACAAAAAAAAAAAAAAAAAAAATGAACAGTGATCAAGTAATTTGGTTTTCAGTTTCATGAAGAAAGTTCTTTTGAAGATGAAGGTTGAGCGTCTTACTGATACTTCTTACAACAAAGTGATAGATGAATTTACCAAAAAGAATAAAAAAACTGAATTGATGTTCAAATACATTTTAATATCTCATTTATAGATTTTAATATTTTCTCTTGTAACCTATAGCGGTTATTGTCACCAGTATATTACTCATTAGGTGGGGCGGAAAATCCAGTCAAATGGAGGGGGATTAAAGTCTGAAGTGGGGATTGTTGGAAGTTTCGGATAAAGATTTGTTCACATTCACAGATATGAAAGGCAAATAATTTTCCTGGGGCGCTGAATAAGGATCTCCTTTTCCCTCTTCACATGCCCTGGTTTCCAAGTCCCTCCTCGCCACTGGTTTAGAGTCATACTAAGAACAGATTTTGTGTGAGGAGAGGGACTTACCTCTCCGCAAAGGTGCAGTCGGCGTATTCTATAGATTTTGCTGACTGGGCAAGCAAACCGGTAAAAAAAAAAAATGGTCGCATAAAAAAAGCTGCTTTGAAAACATGAAAATGTGATAATCCACGTAAATGTTAGAACAATAATCATCAATTCGTGCTGATAGCACTGACCCTTTGCCTCCCTCTTGCTATCTGTCCCTATCGACCATCTATCTTTGACGGTCGTCTAAACTGTATCCAGTGTCTCTACAGAGCAGATGATTAAATCTTTTCTGGTCAGCCAACACTAGCGTGTTCATTTGTAGGTATTTACTGGAGAAATCACTTATTAGTCCGTCCCTGTTTTTTAGGAAAGCCTAGCATGTCTTGTTTGTCTTAATTAGATGGTTTGTGGGATGAGTGGTAAGTCGCCGTACAGCAGCTATTTTGTGGGGTGCTGCTTCCATGATTTGTTTAATTCAGCGCGTAGCATCCTCGTGCAGGTCACGTCTAGCTTTTTCTCCTCGCGCTTTGTTAAAGTTCAGGTGGTGCAATTATACAGTAGTACCAACTCGGCTACAGCTTGGGAGAATTTCTATTTTATTTTATCAGTTTGGTTTGGTTTTATTGCATATCAACTATTTTAGGTTATTCATTGCTAAATCAATTTTTATACATATATATGTACAGTTTTCTTTACACTCAGTAAAATGTAAAAACAGTTCTATTTCAAACAATCTAGTTTAGGATAAGTATGCAGTTCAAATGACAAAAAATAGTTCTTCGCAAGTTGGTTTGGTTTTATGTCATATCAAACATAGCAAATTGTTTAATGCCAAATCCTATTAAGACATATATATTAAATACAGATGGTGTGCGAACATTTTTTCAGTTCTATTTCAAACAATTCAGTTCAGCATAAGTACGCAGTTTAAATATCAGAACAGTACTATTTCAAGTAATTCAGTTTAGCTTTAGTACGCAGTTTAGTTCTATTCGGCCAATACATTCGATCTTATCAGATGCTACCACTCTGGGCCTGAGTGAACCTGAGAGCCATGGCAATGAAGGGGTGCTCCGCATTCTTCAATGTTCCAGCATCACTGGAACCTAACCATCAGATTGTTTAGTGTCATATCTAAGACACTCGTTCAAGAGAGGCCTTACCCGTCTGCAGAGGTGCAGTCGTTGTATTCTACAGCCCCAGCTGACTGGGCAAGTTTATTTTAGCAGAGATCGGATTTCCATATAGCCGACTACCTATCAATAGTAGTCCAATGCCTATGTTGATATCACTTTCAGTAGATGAGATATTCTTACCGAGGTATGTAAAATGGTATACAAGTAGATTTTCTAAATAAAGTCACTCATTTTTTTGTATTGTTCTTGTTTGTCTTTTAATAATGTAGCATGGTCCTGATATTTATTTAAATTCTTGCATTACTTCATTTCATGCTGTGGTTGGCTGGAGCATTTAAGTCCTTTTGTTGATAAGTTTTTTCTTGTTTACTAATAACTATAACAAGAGCTAGTTTTCTGGCCTCTAGTGGTGATACACTTTAAAAAGTACAGAAAACTCACTTAAATCAGGTGTCAAAATGACAAAAATTCACTGTCTAATACCTCATATGATGGATAATTCACAACAGTTCGACTTAAAAAAAAAAATTAAAATTCCTCTTAAATTACATAACAATACGAATCTATTTTCTTTGAATAATAATATTTGGGAATGAACGATTCTTTGTGGAATATATTTACCCAAACTTTCATCCATAGGCAGCATGTGACACAAGCTCAATTTTAAAGCGGGTTTGAATTTTTTTTTCTTTCCCTTGACTAGTTATGAAAGGTTAGAGAATTTAGTCTGCCAAATTGTTTACCTATAATTAGTATGGGGTACGACATTTGGATTCATGCATTTTCCAATAACATAAGCACGAAATAAAACGCTAGCGGCCTTTTCCAGAATTTGAACTTGTATCGCAGATTTCATTTCCTACAACGTTCCATTGCAAGATATCACAGGAAATCGTGCGAATGGATTTCGCTTATACACGGATTTCTAAACATAAGCTTCTCTATGCTACCAAGAGAACAGTTCTCATCACAATATCCTTTTTCGCCACCGATTGGTCTTTCAACCCATCTTTACATCATCGAGTCACAAAGCCAACGGCTCCTTTTCCTCTTTTCTATCATGCGTTCACTTCCTCCCCAAACAGTTTTTGTGTGATTTTCTTCCAGTCAATCAGAACCGTCACCGATTTGCTGATGTTACGTTTCCATTTCTAACCCGGGCGTCCGCTGTTATTCCCAACTAGACTTTCCCATTCATTTCTCTCTTATGGTTGGCTCGATTCTTTCTCGTACATGTTCCTTCTCTTTCCACCGTCCCGTAGTCGACCTGAAAATCTCGCTAGGAAACAATTCACAATCAACCGGTGTCCCCAAATATTTTACAGGCGAACAGTGATTAAATTTCGGTTGTGACTGTTTTTTTTTTTTTTTTTTTTGCTCTGATACTTTTGGAAGATGCAAGAATCCACAATGTAAATTAGTAGTTCAGGCCTTGTAAAATGTTTTGCATATTTAATAATCGCTCAGGGACCGTTCCTTGATATTCGTACCATGTAACTTAGTACAGAAGGGTGTTATAGAGGGGAAAGTACTCGGTATGACACTAAGGAGGTTTAATAGATTCATGGTACTCGCCCATTGGGAGGCAAGACGAACAAGTTGGGTACTGCCGGTGAAGTAAATGTTGGCAGACCAGCAAAGACATCAACCTTTTACGGACACTGGATGCAATCTATAGGACGGCTAAAAGTGATGGAATGATAGTGACTGATGAAAAGAGAACCAGGAATCTCTGTGAAATCAGCCAGTATGATATTACGGAATAATTGCTTTTTTATCACAAAAATTTGCACTTAAATGACAAAAGCATCTATTTACTCATATATAAACTATTAATTCAAAAAGAGAAGAAAAATCTTATCCAGAAATCATTTTCTTGAGTTTTATAGAATTGAGATCAGTGGGTTTTGAAAACTGTTTTTAAATATTGCAAATCCACAAAAAAAGAAAAGAAGCGAACACTAAAGTTTAAAGTCTTGACGAGTCTCTCCAGTTTCATTTCGTGTTAATGCTCTTGAATAAAAGCATATATTTATCTCTTCTGTCACTCAGCTCTAGATAAAACAGCCGAGACAGAATGAATTATTGAGCTAAAAGCAAAAGCAGAATTAGCCAGTTTACACTAAGAAAAGATTGAACCAAAACCTGCAGTGACAGTTTCAGCAAATCGGCAATGGTTCCTGAATATCAGAGAAAATGAAAACTGCGTACTCGAGACACTTTAGTTGAGGTGAATAGAAAAACGTGTAAAAATAAATTGAGACTTTCAGTACCTAAAAGTAACAAAACTAATAAAAAGCATAAAATATTACAGTTACTAGGAGAGATTTGAGAAATCAGGATACTTTACTCGAAAAAAGAATGAGGTAATCTAATTAAAACTTTCAAAATGATTGATGAAATTTCTAATTATGGTTGATATTCTTTTTTTAAATATTTCACCTCGAACTGGAAATTCACTGTCAAGGTAGATTTTAAAAAATAAGTCACTTGGAATTTTTTTTTAGAGTCGTATATTTTTGGAATAAATTGCTTAGTCAGATCAAAAACCGCCAAAGGGGAGAAATTTTTTAGATAGAATTGGATGATTTCAGAAATATTGTTATGAAAAAGAATTTAAAGAGGAATTTTTGGGAACTATCTGAAAAAATACATAACGGAATCTTATCTGAATATTAAAAATGTATTAATTGTGTATAAGTTCTTTGCAAAGTCTTCTTTTTAAGTTGATGTGAGAAAATAGTAAAAAGGGGAGATGTCCAAAGAATAATAGCAAAAATAATAATACACTCGTATTTGATAAAAACAACTAATAAAATTTTTTAAAACTATTCTTTGAATGAATTAAATTTTCTGAAATCTATAAATCTGTTGTTTTAAGGATATTTTGCTTGCTCGTCTGTTCTTTGTATTGAATCAAGAAAAATGGATTTAGTTTTTTTTTTTAGCTACAATTTAGGAAATATCCATTTTGAATATTTTATCGTAGCTTATATCAATACCAGAGTATAACACGAGGAAATTATACAAGATTACTGTATGCTGTTTTGAACAAATCCTGGAAGCAACACTGTACAAAATAGTTGCTGCAGGGCCTTTCACAATCCACCAAAGTGAGAGAAACAAGACATGCTGGTAAAGTAAGGATGAACCCATAAACGGTTTTCCATACACTGACACACCTGTATTGGCCGACTAGCAAAACTGGATATTGTCAGTATAGAGAGGGTGAGAGTTAAGAGCATCAGTGCTTGATCATGAAGTATTACATTTTACTTAATATTGCTTAGTTGGGACCTGTTATTCCTATATATTCATCTATGTAATTACTAAATAGGTTCACTGTTGCTTAACTTCCCTGATCCAATTGAAACAGTGCTTTAAGACTAATTTAAGATTTACTAAGCTTTGCCTAGTCTGACACAATAGCCTCCGTTAGTCATTTTTTTAGGTTTAACTTAATTTGGCTTTGTGCCTGAAGAATTGGGACCCAATGGGATTGTTAGACTTGCTCATGACCAAAATTTAAAAAAAGACATGAAAAAAAAACAACATTTTACCAAACTTTGCCTATTCTGGCATTTGGGTCTCAGGTTATTTACGGTATCAGCTCTTCCGGCTGTGATCACCAATCCAAGTAGCGCACTGTTATTATATTGTAAAAAATAGTTTGTTTTCTTTGTTTAATGGCATATAAACCTTCGTGAGATATCTAATGTCGAAGCCATACTTGTACAAGAACAGTGGTGGTACTTTTTGACCCATATCTAGTGGTGGTGGGGGGAATAAGGCAGTCCATTGCCCTCTGAAGGTTTTTAGTTTGAAACTGAACGTAATAGTGCGAGTGAAATACGAACTTGCTTTATGTCAAAGTTCTATACTTGAGTGTTGTTAAATTACGCGTGAAAGTGATAACTGACTTGAGCATCGGTAAGTATAGTTGATTATTTTCTCCAGTGCGTTAGGGCAGTAGCTTCTTCACTTTGTACGATGTGGCAGACCAGCGCGATAGCTACTACGCCAAGGAGACCACCTCTCTAAGCAAAAAGTAGTGGGGCTTAAACATAATTTATTGAAAAAGACAGCAACCGAAAAAAGACTAGTTTTCTGAGTTCAATATCACTTCCAGTGCGTTAAATATTACAAGATATGTTTAATCTAGAATTTCCGGGCAGATAATGTCCCTCACACCCAAGGCTGTGGGGTGTTCTCAGACATATATATATATATATATATATATATATATATATATATATATTCAGACAAGTTTTTATTAAAGTCGATTGATCTCTTTAATATCTTAATTGTAAGTTTTCAAGTCTTCTTATTTTTCTTGTGTCAGGATTCAGGTGATAAAAGAATTGTCACCTCTCTTCTGCTCAAGCGCTTTCGACCATACTTTTCGTCGTCATCAAGGGTCACGTGTTTTATTTGACACTTTGACTTTTTATTATTTTAATTATTTGTAGCGTTTTGTTTTGAAGTTGTCGGTTGGAACGTTTTCAGCGTTTTGTTTGAAAATGTACTGTTGGAAAGGTTTACTAATAAAGTAAAAAAAACAAAAGTTTAATCCGACAACTTCAAAACAAAATTAGACAAATAATTAAAACAATAAAAACTCAAATTGTCAACTAAAGCATAACCCCTGATGACGAGGAAAAATATGGTCGAAAGCGCTTGGGTAGAAAATATAGGACAATTCCTAAAGGCTAAAAAAAAAAAAAATACAATTAAAAGAATAAATGTTCCATCGTCTTTAATAAAACTTGCTTAAATAATAACTTGCTGCCTAAATATACACTCTTCACAACATATATATGTATATATATATATATATATATATATATATATATATATATATATATATATTCTTTCCATTTCTTGATTCGACCTTTTGCTATTTAGGTAGCTTGGGGTCGAGGAGATAATTTTCGCGTTAATGGAAAACGAGGAGAGACGAGTTATGCTTTTCTCAGCCATCAACGTCTTAACGGTTATCTATGACTTCAGTCTCATCCTTTCATCACTTTGATATTTTCTGGTGGAAACCCACCATGAAAATGAACGTAGCGTTTACATTTAAGAAAAAATTCAATGGAATATTTTCTGAGAATTTTTTAAAATTTAGTAAAAAAAAAAAATCGAATAATTAATGAAATTCAATGAATCTTTTACTCTTTAAAAAAATTCTTTGTGAAAATCAAGCTTTTATGAAAATTGATTAAACCATTTTTGAGAGAATTAATTTTTGCTCTGAGGCGTCAATATTTCGACAAGTGCGTGGTTGTTGCTTAAATTTTTTCATGCAAATCTTCAGTAGTATCGGGCACTATTTTTGTAAATATACGTATTTACTCTCCACACGAACATGTTACGATACAAGGTGAATTTTTAAGTGAATTTTTATAGGTTTGAATTCAGTGTTTCTATTCTCCTAGACCAGTTGCTATGCGGAGGTTAAATAACCCAAGTCTTCCCTATTTATCCATAATTGAAGGAAGAATACTTGGATTCATGCCTTCTCCAAAAATATTAGCGCTATGTAAAACACAAACAGTCTCGTCCAAGTGTTATATAATTAAAGTAATGATTTTTTTTATATTAATCATTTTTTTTTGTTAATTATGTTTTATAAGTTTAGTAAGGCTTTGAACTACTCGGTGTCTTTTAGTTCAAGTGCCATAGTCAGATGGTGTACTCTTACGCCCACGCGAAAAGGATATGGCAATAATCATCTGTCAAAATAAACCCCCAGACAGGAAATGGGCCTGGACGGCCATCGGAATGAATTGAGTGGGTGGTTGACGTCGTACCCGGAAGAGATGGTCCTGAGAAAAGACGGGTACATGAGGTTCGAACTTTGAAGCGTGTGGCTGGGTTTTTCGGATGTGATTAAAGCAGATCAGTTTGGGTCTCGACCGGCAGAGATGAGTTGAGATCTTAAACACCACAAGATGCACCGTGCGTGGAGAGGGTTAGTATAATATGGTTAGCATTTAGAACACGATTTGAACTCGGGTCACCGTGTCCATTTCCTACGACGATAACCACTCCGCCATATACACTTTAAAAATATATTAATATAATTTTCTGGTTTTCTTTGACATTGTATCACCTTTTCGCCAAGTTTGGTATTCTATTGTAAAAGAACATCCAATACTTGGAATTAATCCAATACTTTTCGTTAACGTACTTATTTGTTGTGCAGGAGCCCGTGGTGTAATGGTTATTGTCGTAGAAAATGGACACGGCGACACGAGTTCACATAGCACTAATACCTTTGGGAAAGGTATGTATCCAATTATTCTCTCTCCAGCTATGGGTAAATTGTAGGACAGACTGTGTTCTTCAGCCTTGGTAAGGCAACTAGTCTAGGAGAAGGAGAAATCTGAATTAAAACCTGTTAAACTCCGCTTAAAACTTGACCTGATGTCATATCATGCCTGAGCGGAGGGGTTGGTAAATATGAACAACAAAATAAAAGAGGGAGTCTTAAGAGGAGAGAGGAGAATTTTAATATATACGCTGCATGTGAAAGAACTATTGGTCTCAGTTCTTTGTTTTCTGCGTCGTATTTACAACTTGAGGACAAGTTGTCCAGTAGCAAAACTGCCACTAAATCCAACATCTAATTGCTCATTTCCTTGCGAAAACAGTTTGATGATGTTCTATGGATTTGTCACTTTTTTACTTATCAATAGGGGTTAATATTTCAGCAGTCGTTGGTATAGTATTCCGATGTCAACAAGTGACTCTTTCTAGGCTTAACTTTTTTTAAGGATGTGCGACTGTCAATACCCCCTCCCCACTTCTCTGGGTTTGCAATATTTAAAAATAGTTTTCCAAACCCACAAATCTCAATTCTATAAAACCCAAGAAAATTTCTGGATAAAATTTTTTTCTCTTTTTGAATATAATCTAAAATGATCTCATTGCTCACTTCCTTTCAAAAACATTTTGCTGATATTCTATTAAATCGTCACTTTTTTACTTATCAATAGGGTTTAATATTTCCGCATATTCGTAGTCGCTGGTAAAGTATTCCGATGTCACCAAGTGACACTTTCTAGGCTTGACCAGTTTTCTTTGTAGAGGAACTATCTTATAGACTGCAGTCTAGTTTACTGAGATGTTCGTCTCGGTTGTCATCAGGTGACGCTGTGTATATGTTTAAGAGAATTTCAAAAATTTATATTTAAACAAAGTAAATACAGCCTCATGTTTTGACAGCTCAGGTTTTTTGATAGCATACGTACTTAGTTGTGTGTATGTATATATATATATATATATATATATATATATATATATATATATATATATATATATTATATATATATATATATATGAGCCTGGGAATTTTAACCCCGCACAATCCGAGAAAGACGGACGGAGAAGTCAGTCTCAAAGAACATAATGAGATGGAATCAGACGGAGTCGTTCTCTTCAACAAAATCGAACGCAATAAACTCCCAACTGGAGCTATTAGTAACTGGAAAATCTTCAATATCCATCACTTTTCAACCACTCCTGTAACAATATGAAAGCTGTTCTCTGTAAGCAACAACGAGAAAACACTTATCTGTTCTTAATAGAACTGTGGACTTGAAATTATCCAATAAATTTGAACGATTATGAACAGTCTTCATTGTATGTGGTCACTCGACAGGCAGCCAAAATAAAGACGTACATGATTTATACATACTAGATATAGTGTGTCCTGACCAATCTTTTCTTGATAATGACAGTGATTTTATTTGGCATTCCAATTTCACTCCTTATATCGTCCATTTTGATGTGATTCATCCAAGAAACTCCCCATGAAGTTCTGAGGCAATCATTCTCAAATAAACTTTACTGTTTCCTTCTTTCTTTAAACCTCAAGTGTCTGTTCAAAAGGCACCAGAAGGCTCAAACTTTGCCGATGCGATGAGACTTACTCGCCCAGCAGGAGGCGCTATTTGAAATTTAATGAACTCAAACCTCGTTCTAACCCTCAAGAATTTGCAAGCGTGATCGTAAGTCTGAATAAAAAGTGGGCTTCATCAAAGAGCTGCAGTGTGAGCTCAGTATATTGTTTGTTCAGGTGGTCTGATTCTTTGCGGCTA
>OY757919.1:84945711-85020711 GCA_963585895.1 Sepioteuthis lessoniana | reverse complement strand
CTGTTCGAGAGAAAACCCTAGACTAAAATCGAAGGTGTGAAAAACTCGCAAGAAATAAAATGATATTATCCATATTCTAGTGGACCCAAGAGTAAAATTGAAAACAATGAAAAGCTGAATAAAAAGCTGAAGTAAAAGCAGTGAAAAAAACGTGGACTATTAAGTTGACAGTTATTTTTATCATTATTGACGCACTCGGAACAGAACCAAAAAGGGAAGTGCGGGAGATTTTATGAGACTGGCTGTCACATTATCTCTAGCAATAACCATGAGACATTTGGAGAGAAAACGCGAATGCACAAAGCTGACAACTATCGCAGTCTGACAAGAGAACTGCAAAAATTACGAATCCTGAAAATTCTGGGGATGCCCATCAATACTAGAGTACTTGGAACAATTTCAGATTTTTTGGGAAAAAAAATCGGAGGAGCAAAACTGACTAGCAGCACTGCTAAAAACAAATATTGCTATCAAATACAAATAATTCTATTTACTGTTAATCATTTGTCCGCATACAGTTAAATGGTTTCAATTATTGCTATATAACAATGACAATTCAACATCAGTCACATCATTCATTCGTTTGCTCATAGTTAAATGATCGCACAGTTCTATTTCTAACTATTCAATTAAGCATAAGTACACAGTTTAAATGTCAAACAGTTCTATTTGACCCATAGATTGTACTATCAGGTGTTATCACACCGGATCAGTTTGAACGTGGGAGTTATGGTAATGAAGGGATACTCCACATTCCCCAAAGCTCCAGCATTACCGGAGCATCACAGTCGGATTGTTTTGTGTTATATCCAGGACTCTCACCACTCTGAAGAGATGCAGTGTATTCTACAGCTCCAGCCTACTGTGCTATGGCAATGAAGAGGTACTTCACATTCTACAGAGCTTCAGAAGCCAAGTTTTACCACCAGATGCTGTTTCATATCATACAGGACACCCTTTTTTGGTGGGGATTACTTCTCTGCAGAGGAAAGAGTTAAATTATTACAAGCCCCACCGATAGGGTGGCTAAGCGTTAGAGAATTGCAAAAATTGCTGGAGTCTTGCGGGGTTTGCTGTCACTTGATATCCTGTGAGAAACACTCGAAATTGATTTGAAAATGCATTGATAATGATCGTAACAAAAATAACAACCTGAATAAAAGGAAAAGGAAGGAGTTAAAAAAAAAGCAACAATGGTGCACAAGGAAACCAGATCTTCAGGAAAAAATTGTTTAAAAGATTTATGCTAACCTTATAAATGATTTGGGAAAGGAATCTAACCTGAAGTAATGACACCAATGGCCTCCAAAAATCTACAAAATCGAGATGACAGATTCTCTATGGCCATATCAAATGTCTATGGAGATTGACATAGCTTGGTTGAAAAGAACAAATCTTTTCCCATACAAATTATTCTTGTAGATTTATGTTTTTAGCATTTTTTTTTCTCGCCATCAAAAAATTCTTCCAACTCGTTCCCTTTAACAATCCAGATCCTGGTACAATATTTTCTCTTGTAATTCTTAATCTTTTTCTTCAAAGGTCAGAAAAGCATTTCTTTTGGTTATTGTATATCGAGAAGAAATAAATAACAATGCAAGAAAGCTATTCGCTTAGAGTACAAATCATGATTTTACTCGTTGCACTATTAATATAGACTTAGGACAGTTTTAGCATAACCGAAATAATTCACTTATATAGAAGGAAAAAGATATTTCCAAAAATTCCCCAACTGAGACTATCCATAAAGTGGTCCACCATTTCTCGAAGTTGAAGTGTGACACGAAAAAAAAAAAAAAAAAATATATATATATATATATATATATATATATATATATAAAGAGAGAAAAAGAGAAAAACTGAAGTAACGAGGAAGTGGGGGGGGGAGATGAAAAAGAAAATAAGTTGAACAAAGAGAGCAAAAAGAGTAAGAGC
This sequence comes from Sepioteuthis lessoniana, assembly GCA_963585895.1. Classification (NCBI taxonomy): domain Eukaryota; kingdom Metazoa; phylum Mollusca; class Cephalopoda; order Myopsida; family Loliginidae; genus Sepioteuthis; species Sepioteuthis lessoniana. The sequence goes on along the minus strand of OY757919.1, from coordinate 85,018,776 downwards.
GACTGAAAGTGAGAAAGAGAGAGAAAAAGAGATAGATAGAAAGAGCGACTGAGAACATTAAAGAAAAACAGAGAGAGAGAGAGGGAGAGAGAGAGAGAAAAGGAAGATAGAGGGGGAGATAGAACAAGAGAGAAAGAGAGAGAGAGAGGGAGAAGATAATTTGAACTAAGCCGCTGGCTGCACCTCAGGGACCGACTTTCACATGCCTTAAATTAATAGAGCAACCTCAGTGGATAGCAGTAATACTTAGTGAATGGTACTTTTGATTCGTAGATGAAGCCACTGACATCTTAACTATGTATAGTTAATGGAAGAAAATTTAATCTTTTAGGGTGATGGGGAGGTCTTAAGAAGGATAGTCACAACGGACATAGTCACATGAAATTTCCTTCATTTATTTTCATAGGGAATATTGAAACTCTAAGTAGTGTACATTCGTTGTGTAGGAATTATAATGGCTAGTTAATATCTTCCCTACCTGTATCAGGGAATGATTGACTAAGTCACTGAATAACGTAACTGGATTTCATATCAGATACAGGAGCTAATATATTGTCAAAGTTCCAGGTTTGGTTTCGTTGTTTAAAAGCATATGAACCTTCGCCGGTTATCTAATGCCAAAACCTTCTTCGTAGAAGGACCAGCGGTTCTATTTAATCCATAGCTGGGTGGGGATAAGGATATTAGTTTAAAAGTGAGCGTTATTTGCACGGCTGGATTTTGAAGTCACTTAGTACAATGTGGCTCACCAGCACGTTAGCCACGACGTCACGGATAACTCCCCTCACTTCAAAGTTTTGAAATTATCTCCCGTTATCGATAACAGGAATACATCTAAATTTTGACTGGTTGGACTCATTGCGGAGAAATAATAGTTAAGAAACGGCCAAATGACGTCTAAGAAATACAGAACAACAAGTAAAGCAATAATGTTGGTACTTATGCATCTGTGTTACCGTAAAAAAAAGCCGAACTTTCCCGAGCGTTTCCGGGCCGATAACGGAAAAAATTGGAATATTACGGAACGAAATTTAAGCAAGCAGGCGATAAAATAAGTCAACCAATTTGTTGACAAAACGCATGAAGAACAAAAATAAAGAAAAAAAGACTATTTTTAATGGATAATGTTACCAACCTTTTCAGGAGAAAAAGAATAAATCAACAGTCAATGTATGGTAATTTTCAATATGAAAAAATAGTTTGAATTTTTATTTTATCTATTTTTGGGAAGGGGGGTTGTGTATCATTCTTTTTGTCTTTTTAAATATCTTTTTCGTATCTATGCACTTATTGTACCGTGCAGAAGTAATAACGCGTTAATTTAGAAAATCCATTCTTACCATGGGGAGAGGGGATGTTTTGTAACGATTCTGTACTTTCACCAAACAATTTAATAATAATCCAGGTTCTGCATTTGGTGTTACGGCAGGTATAACTTTTCCTCATTTATTTTATTTTTTAGGTGGCAAGGATGCTCGCATGTCCGGCAACTTAATTTTGCCGATAAGGTTTTTTTTTCTTGGCAGAATTGGAGCACCATTCCTGCACATTGTAGATTTTCACTCAGCTGCGATGAATTCATGTTTACGCTTGTTAGTAACTTAGTAAACAAATTGATTGAATTATTTTATCTTAAATTTGATTAGCTAGGCGTTTCGGCATATTCCGATTTTTTCCGGAAACGCTCGGAAAAGTTTGGCTTTTTTGCGATAACATAAATGCATAAGTATCATAATGTTAAGTGGTTTATGTAGTATATAAGTTTATCCTCAAGTTTTGGTTTAAATGTTGGCATATTGCTCGTATCAACGTAGGAATGGATGGAAAAGCAAAAGGTAATGAGTTAGCGAATAAATGAAATGATTAAGGTGGGGAATTTTATTTAATGAGATAAAATTAGTGCGTACTAACGACTGTATAATAATAACGGAATGGTAAAAAAAATAGAGAGAAATGTGAATAATAAAGTAAAATAATAGCTTACCACAATATGGAGGATAACCTGTATATCCAAGGAAAGATAACTCTAAGAAAATAGGTGCAAACTGAGAAATGCTTTAAATAGAAGAGTGGGAATTTTTTTTAATGTTTTGGTTGGTTGATGCAGATTAGTTAACTCTTATTTCCAATAATTTCTATGGGAGTTCGTTTATTGAATTATTATTCTAAAGTTTCCACATGTTCACCATCCCCGTCAAAACATTTTTAGAATATTCCCTTGGTGATCTCTGAAATTACAGTCCTGCTTTTTTTCTTTTTTTAAATAAAAGTACTCCTATGGAAATATCATTATTTTTTAATCTTCAGTGGGAGATTTCGAGAATTTGTTGAAAGGGATGATGAACTTGTGGAGACTGTTTTAAATTATATCATAAAGGTGCTCCCATAAGGGTGTTAACATATATTTTTATCAATCTATATAAGCTGTCTAGCATTAACAACAAAAGAAAGCGCTTTGTTAATGTATGCATGCTCATTTGCACTATTTTATTTATTCTTTTAAAGTCCTCATCGTTTTTCGTTTGTTTTCCTTTGCTTATCCACATTAAATGCAGAAGATTTGAGTTCGACGGATATGCGAGGGAGTGATTTTTTTTTCGACCGTTCAACTAATTTTTGTGCTATGTTTGTAAACGAGGGAGATTACTAATATTTTATTTTTAATTTTCAGTGGTCTTGTATTTTTTTTTTGTTCATTCGCTCTCCTTGGGGATTTCTTTCTTTATAAAAAAAAATCAATCAGTCATTCTCTTTCCATATAAAGAGATGGTTATGTGGTTTTCTGTATTCAGAAAGAAAGAAGGCTCAATATCGTAGAGCATGTTCAATTCTGTTTGAATAGTGTCGACACTGTCTTTGTCAGATGATACCACTCACAAATATATATATATATATATATATATATATATATATATATATATATATATATAATAGAATTCAACTCAAAAGGACAAAAATACCTTTGAAGATATTGTTGAAAAAAAAAAGGACGATGTCATGGATGTTTTAATGCTGCTTTTCTCCGTCAATTGTTTGAATTGCCCTTTTTTTCATTAGCATTGTATTCTATACATCTTATTCAACCAGAAACTATGATGAATTTAACATTTTAAACTCTGTCAAAAAATGTACTCGGAAAAACAATTAAGTCAGGGATGTTTTAAAACCTAATTTCTCTGTCAATTCTTTGAATTGGCTACTTTCTTTCGTTGCATCGTAATATACTCATGGAATTCTACCAGAATTGGCAAAAATAATCAAGTTTAAATTTGGTCTGAAAAATGTACAAAGTCTGGAATGTTCTAAGCACTATGCCAAGAATGTTTTAAAACCTGTCAATTCTTTAAATTGTAATCTACATGTCGTATTCTTCCAGAAAGGTTCAAGATGGTTGATGAGGAATATTTCGCAGGTTTTGTATTTAGATTTTCTTTTGCATGCAAAAATGAAATCTTTTCAGTTGGATTCGAAAGTCTCTACTGGAAGTGGTAGTACGTGATAGGGTATTATCTATGGGTCAAATGGAACTAAACTGTGTAATTAGGCGAAACTGAATTGTTTGAAATTAACAGTTTTTACATTTAGCAGTATGTAAACAAAATAAAGGATGTTTAGTTAAATCATTTGTGATACATAGCAATACTCGGAACCATTTAACTTTGTTGACATGCTAAACTGAATTGTTTGAAATAGAACTGTTTGACCGTTTAACTGTGTGTAAACAAAACCTACTTAAACTAATGACTATTTAAACAAAAGACTGTACTTATGCTAAACTTAACTGTTTGAAAATAGGTGAAATAATTAAACTGTGTGCAAAAAAGAGCTCAGGCTTGTTTAAAAATGTTATCTTCAAAATGTGTTTAGAAATCATATATTCAATTTATGTATAAAAGGATTTGGCATTAAGTCACTTACAATGGTTGATATGACACCAAACCAAACCAAAAAGAAAATAACTTTCAACTTGTGGATTTTGCTGTTCCAGAAGATAATAGAGTGAAAATAAAAGTAAGCGAAATGATAAACAAATACTTGGACTTTGCCTGAGAGCTACAAAAACAAAATTATGGAACAGGAATGTGATGATGATACTAATCGTGGTTAGTGACTTTGGAACGGTAACAAAGACCTGGGAGAAACCAGTAATCAGAAGAGTCGAAACCATTCAAACCCCTGCCCTTTTAATATCAGTAGTAATACTTAGCAAAGTCCTTGAGACCTGAGGAGACTTGCTTTCACTTACTTAAAACTGGTGTGAAAAACTTGCATACTGTGAAAATAATAAAAAGAAAATAAAACGCAAATAAGAAAAGTGAATAAAAATGGTCAATGCTGCTATGGCAGAGCAGGTCTAAGACCTAAAAGAGCGAACTTATATATATATATATATATATAGTGTGTGCGTGTGTGTTTTATATATTCTTTTTCCCATACATATTTATGACATCATTCAAACCTCCACAGCGCCGTTTCTTTCGCATTTACAATCTTAACTGAAGCAGAACAGAAAGTACTGGCAGATTTACAGTGGATTTCAATATATAAAAAAATGAAGAAAAAAAAGATTTCTTGTCTCACCGTTGGCAATTTAATTACACATCATGTTCTTAGTGAGTAAAAAAAAAGTTGAAAAGAATTTTACTCGATACATTATATTTTAGGGCAACTTTACTTGCTGTTTTTATTTTAGATATTGATTTCTTGGTATGTTTTATGGTTGTAAAATTTTTTAAAAAAATTAATAATTTCTTTATCCACATTCATCTAACAATTTCTGCATAGAAAGGTTTTTCTTTTTAGTTTTGGTTTTTTTAAATAATTTTAATCAGTATTTATTTTAAACGTTATTATTCGATCTTTTAATCTTAAAAAAATTATATTGTAACGTTTTAATCACCATTATTCGTTCTTCATCAAAGCTCTATTTGCTAGTAATTTTTTTTTCTGTTTTTCTTTCAATGTCCTTCTTTCCTTCCTTCCTTCCTTTTATTTTTTCTGATTTTATTAGTTATTTAAAAATAAATTTCTGAAGCCATTAATACTTGAATTTGTTCGACCAACTGGGCGCTCTCCATGTGTGGTCTTGTGTCGGATGAATTTAATCTAGTTTTCTGACCTTAAAATTGCTTTTAGCAAACTAATCTCACCGATCTGTAATATTGTTTAGAGTTTTATATTCACTGGGTGCTCCCACACGTGGTCTTAATTTAGATGAAGTTACGCTCGTTCTTCAGCTTTCAAGTAGCATTTTGTAAGCGGGTCTTTCCGAGCCTTACTTGCTAAAGAGTTCTATTCTCACTAAATGCTCCCCACTTTCGGCCCTTATTTAAATGAAGTAAATTTAGGTACCTGCCCTGAGAGTGGTCTTACAAATCTTGGTGTTATAGAGAGATCGAGTCTCACTGGGTACTCTTCTCTTGTCCCTTTGAGTTAGATTAGTTGTATTTTCCAAGTCTAAATGATTCTTAATGTTGTCGAGAGCTCGAGCCTCATTGGGTACTTCTTCCTTGTTTCTATCCAGAAAGAAGTGAAAGATTCTAATTTCTCCGTTATATCGAGGATTTGGGATATTAAAAAGTGACGTTTAGCGTGAATGAAGACTATATATTTATTGTTCAGTTACAAAATTGAATGAAAATTGTAGTATTCTCTAGATTAGAACATTTTTAGTGTACTGCTCTAAAAACTTCTTTGTATGATTTGCTGTTTTTGCTGGGTGAGACGGGAAGGTTTATTTGGGCTCTTTTTGATGGCATATCAATCTTTGTGGGTTATATAATGTCAAATATATCCGTGTAGAAGTACAGTAGTGGTACTATATTGCTGTGGGGATAAGGAGTTTCATACTTGTGCCGAGGGTTTTATTCTAAAAGTGTACGTAATAGTGTGACTGGAGTTCGAAATCACTTACTATGATGTTACAGTCGAGCACGTTAGCCACTACGCCACGGCGACTCACTCCGGGTGATGGTTAACTACAAACATAGTGTAGATTTTTGTAATACATGGATAAATAAGATGTGATTTGATATAGAGCTTTGTCGGTCATAAATGTCAAGTTACACCCTATTTATAGAAGTTATAATACATTTTAAATAAATAAGGACATGTGCCCTATAACGAAAATATAATAGTTATCTCCCTTGGAAAAGTGTGATGATAGAAGTGAGTGCAAACGCAGGCATTCACTCTGATTATTAAGCTGCACATAAGAGAGAAAATGGATTTTGTTTTCGTCGAGCCTTTTAGCGGAATTGTACTCTCAACAAACTTGTTTGCATATGCCATTTTTGCTTCGTTGGAGTAATATAATACCCAATCAGATCAGAATAACATACGATTGATTTTACAGACATGTCAACACGTCAAGGGTTATTTTATGCCAAGAAGTTAGGGAATCACGTTAATTTTACATTTATATGTATATTTTTGCGTAATTGTTTCTTAGGTGTATTTTTGTTTGCCCATGGTCTTATCGAATACAAATAATTCTTAAACCGATATCTTGACCCATAGATAAGACCTTAATAATCATCATCATAATTGTCGTGACACCAGCACGGATATCCCTAACCCTATCTCGCCACTCCTCCCTACTGTTCATCGCTTCTGGCGGGTTCTCAGGGCGACATCCCGTATCCTCACAGAGCTGCGGTGTGTAGGTTCGAGTTGGTCACCCTGCTTTTGCTCGGCAATGTGAGGGGGTCCATAGGAGAACATCACTTATGAGCTCATCCTTGCTTCTCCAGCAGTTTCCTGTATGTCTGGTTCGTCTAACTTTGATAGTTTTCGTGATGGGTAGTTGGTGGCCGTATAGCTGCTGCTTTGTGGAGTGTTGTTTCCAGGACTTGTCCGATATTCCTCGAAGCATTCTTGTGTAGTTGCCGTCTAGCTTTTTCTCCATCCGTTTAAATAGTGTCTATATAGTGCATCCATATAGTAGTATCGACACGACCGCTGCTTGGAAGAAACTGCGTTTCATTTTATCGGTCAGATCTATTATTAACCGGTTTTATTTGCTGAAAAGATGTATGAAGCATGTTATTTGATAAAATAACATGAATTATATTTTCTCTGTTAAACAAAGCTGTGAATTTCAGGTCTGTTTTTGAAACCAGTACATAAAAGTAGAAAAAGATAAAATAATTCAAATATCAAAATTCTAAAGTATTTTCGTCATATGAGCTATTCCAAATATTTTCCGTATTTATTTCCGCATTTCTCCTCTCTGATAGTTTCTTCTTTTTTTTTTTTTCTTTTACATAAACACTGCCTTCGGCTTTTTTTCTTTGGTCTTTTTTTTCTCTGTTGAATTCAGTGGAATTGCACCCGCAATAAATATAGGGTATCTGGTCGAATTCTCTTTGCTTTAAAAGGCAAAAATACTTTTTTTCCATCCGCTTATATAACCAACGTTACAAGATGCGGAAAGACCTTTGCGATTTTTATTATCAGCTTTTACTGAATTATTCGTTCCAGTAACCTCCTTGGATTTTATATTCATTGTGGTTGCCAGAAAACAGAGAATTCTTTGAATATCAGTACCTTCTTCCGGTTCTCATTTGATTTCATCAGTCCGTCTGCATAAACATGTTTTAGACATTTAAAAAACTCTGCCAAATTTGGCACAAGGCCGAATGGTGAATAGAAAGACTGCTCTGTATTGTCCGTCTGAGTAAAAGAAAACCACCTACTCTTAAAAATCAGCATCCCAAATCATTGTTTTTACCTGTGCTCGACAACCGACCGTTGTCAGTTGAGCGAAACATAGGGCTCATTAACTTTCATACCAGACCACCAAACATGATATATATATATATATGTATATAACTGGAAGAAAACTCAAAGCTGGTTGAATTGTCATTATAAATTTATTTCGGAGAATAATACTATAATTTTCGTCTCTTCAGATGACACAAACGCTTACTTTGAGGGTGAAAACATATGAGTATTCCTGATATATTCTGTACGGGAATAATCTACACCCATTGTTTCAGACGACGACTGAATATTACTGCTATATATATATATATATATAGTGTGTGTGTGTGTGTGTGTGTGTGTGAGTAAAATTTAATTTTCAGAATAGCTTTGTGAAAACAAACATTCCTCCACTCAATTGGTTGCCCAGTCGGCTGGGGCTGTAGAATACACCGACTGCAAGACCACCCCCCAACGAGTGTCCTGTCTATGACGCTAAACAATCTGATAGTGAGGTTCCAGTGATGCTAGAGCTTTGAGGAATGGGGAGTGCCCCTTTATTGCCATCGTTCCCAGATCCACTCTGGCCCGGAGTGGTAACACCTGATAGGGTCCTGTCTATGGGTTAAATAGAACTAACTGCATACTTATACTAAACTGAATTGTTTGACTAAACTGAATAGCTTGAAATAGGAATGATTTTGAGAATAAAACCGTACTACATTTAAACTGCGTGCTTGTGCAAAACTGAATTATTTGAAATAGAACTGTTTTTGACATTGAAACTGTATTTACACTAAACTGGATAGTTTAACTTAGAACTGTTTTGACATTTAACTGTGTGTAAAAATAATCTGTACTCATACTTAACTGAATTAACTGAATTCTAAATGATTGACTAAACTGAATAGCTAGAAATAGAATTGTTTTTCACAATTAAACTGTACTTACATTTAAACTGCGTGCTTATGCTAAATAGAATTGTTTGAAATTGAACTGTTTTTGACATTGAAACTGTGCTTACACTAAACTGAATTGTTATATATAACTGCTAGAATAAACTGAATAGTTTGAAGTAGAAATGTTTTTGACAATTAAACGGTGTACTCACTCTAAACTGAATTATTTTAAATAGAACTGATTATTTACATAAAAATGTATTTGGCGTTAAATAACCTAAAAAGGTTGATATGCCATAAAAACTCAACCAACCAACCACTCAATTGGTGCTACTTGGAATAGTTTGATTGTATCCCAAATTGTTGGATGAGCCTCCAACCTCCCCCAAAGAAAAGAGCTGTCCTTTGCAAAACACGAAACTCTATCTGTTGGTGACGGTTCAGTTTTGGAGATCTGGGGAGAGTAAAGTATCTTTTCATACCATAATTCGCAAGTCTACTTTGACCCGGAGTGGTCGTACTAGTGAAGGTCCCATAATATGGGTTAAATCAAATAAATCTATGTGCAAAGTATTTGTATAAGATGGCAATGCTTGATATCGTATCATTTTAAATTATTTGCATTAAGAATAGTAATATATATATATATATATATATATATATATATATATATATATATATATATTGAGCATTCTAGTAGCTGATAGGGTATAAAATGTAAACAAACGGGACGCTGCTGCTGCTACATAATTCCCTTAGCCAACGTGGTACGCTTGTTGGTCGAGCGGTCTAACGTAAAGTTGGATGTAAAGTTTCGTTCCCGGCTTCGAGCGTCCTACGTGTCTAGCCACACTGAAGAGTTCTGATAGAACGAAACAGTCTGTCTGTGGATGACAATATATGTATATATATATATATAAGCCGATAGTTGGAACGATTCTATTTAAGGATTTTCTTTCTTCAATATCCATATAATTCAAAATCCAATAGAGAGCTCAGTGTAAAATAATCATAAATCAAAATACAGAGCAAATAATTCCATATTGAAGAAAAACCTTTAAAAATCACTCTTAATTTTTTTGTAATAATGTTTATTTCAGCAGCTCTAAATTTTTGATAATGTTAAATCTGCATTTTTTTTCTTTGTCAGAAGATGCAGATCTAATGTTATAAAAATATAGGGTCTGCTAAAATAAACAGTATTATAAAGATATGACTTTTGAAAGCCTTTTTCTTGTATATATTGGTATATATATATATATATATATATATATATATATATATATATGTAAATGTAAATAACTTATTGAATACTAGCACTTACAGTGCAAGCCAAGAATTTAGTGGCCCAAGGGTAATCAGATAGCTACCTTGACAAACTTAGACCAGGAGCTTTCTTTTACTCACCACCCATCTTGAGGGCCCATTGATCAACAAATAAAATCTTTCAGCAGAATTATATATGACGTTTGTCTCGAGTGCTTTTGGGCAGTAACGCATAAATGAAAGAAAACGAACCGAATAGATAACGGATATAGATAGGATTTCAACATGAATGATATACACGCGGAACCACCTTTCTCGTGTGATTACGCAAAATCAAGAAACGGTTGCCATGACATCAACGGCCGTAAGTAAACGCATCTTTAAATCACAAACTGCCCCAAAATGAAGGTGAACTAACGTCCAATGTAATGTCTTATTTTAGTTGATCTTGTGTATACATAGATATATATTTCTTTAAAATACCCTGTCCGGTGGCAAAAGCTGCTCGGTAGCGCCAGGAGTGGCAGTACCGCCTTGAGCTACCGAAACTGTGTTATCACCCTGGTTGGCGGCTGATGAGGATAGGGTATCGCATGTGCTTTCACACGTTGTATGATGAAAAAAAATTTGAATACTAGCGCTTACGGTAAGGGAAAAAAACCTGCAAGTAATTCGAAGATAAAGATATACAACGAATCACTGTCTTGGGGAAAAAATATATATATTGGAAAAAACAAAAAGAAAAACCTTGTCACACCAATTGAAAAAAAAATCAACAGACACGCAATTGATTGGTCAAAAGAAAAAAAAAACACCGTAAATGCTGCCAAGCTACAAGGGCAAAAAAGTGCTCAATACTAAATAGAGCAAAATAGTGACAAAATTATTTCGTGAGTCAGGAACTAAACTACTAAAACTACTAAACTACTACTCATCATAAACTACTACTAAACTAAACTACTACTACTACTTAATTTGTTTTTCTATTTTCTTTATTCTGTCGTATTTATTTCCATTATTTACTTGGATATACTTTTTTCCTATTTGTGGATTCACAGAATTAATATTTTGATAAATTTTATATCACTCATATAAACTTACGTGGGCATGAGGTAGAAGAGTCTGAAAAAATTATGCAGCTTTAAAAAAAGTCAAATGTTTTACAATAGTTGAACGAAACGCCGCATTTTGTTTTATTTTATCGTCCTATTTTAATTCTCCCTCGCAACCAGGGATGGTTAGAAATTGAAATTTCCTGAAAGAAAACAATCTATACAATATTTAATAATTAATCGAATTAGTTGCCAGGTAAGTCAATACAGAAAAGAAACGCTAACAATAGTCTCAATTTAGCCTGGACCTTTCTCTACATGCGAAAAGTAACCTGTTGTACCATGGAAAATAACGCGCAAAAAAACAATGTCACAATGATATTAAATAAAATAAATGTTTGTTGAGAGAGGTTACCATATTTTCAAACATAAAATGTAAATTATAATAGCCGAAAGCAGATCTGGTAAAATAAAAAAAAATTAACTTTCACCTAAGAATAAAAATAAATATTACTGGTTATCAGCTATCTTCACTAATTTGATTTGGTTCTTTTCAATTCGAACAACTGGAATAGTTTTTATAGAAATATCTTGGGCATCATGTTAATCAATCTGTTATGAAATAAGGCAAAACAATTATTGAACAATTATATATTATATCAGCAGCAAATTTCCGAAGAAAAAAAAGTTGATGTTATCCAACTTATGAAATATGGTGTATTTGTTTATATCCATTTCAAAAGACTAAAAAATGTAGAAAATAAGCAGTGATTAAACACAAATAACATTCTTTAAAATATGTCACTTCAATTGTTCTGTTTGAGATGTCATCTTTAGGTTTACACATTCACCCAAGCCCCTCAGCCACATGTAGGATATGAAACCAGGACAATTTTTAAACTGAATAAAATAGGTTTGAATTCAAAGTTTTCATTCTTCTAGATGATTGGTTGTCTGACAAAGGCTAATGAACCGAATCTGCTGGGGAGGAGAACAACAAATAGATTCACAGCTTTCCCGAGAGCATTAGCGCGAAGGGAATCGACAACAGGATTTGAACTCGTGTTGCCAATTCCATTTATTATGACATTATCAACGTCATCTTCTGGTGTATGTACCAACAGATTGTATTATTGGTTTGGTTACTTTGTTTAATGGCATATCAATCTCAGTGGGTTATTTAATGCGAAAGCCGTCCTTGTAGAAGAAAATGTAGTGTCATTACATCGTTGGATGGATAAGTGGGGTCATACTTATCCTTTGGACATTAGTGAGTGAGTGAAATAGCACAACTGGCGTTCGAACTTGCTTGCAACGATGTTGCAGTCCAGCCAGTTAGCTTCTACTCTTCTTATAACTTACAAGGATAGCTTTGGCATTAAATAACCAAAGAAGAGTGTAATGCCATTAAACAAAGAAACCATCCCAAAAACCTACATGAAAATAAGATTCCGCGGTAAAATTTCTGTAGAACATTGATGAAAAATGAAATCAAGAAGTAAAATGGCACCGTTCTAGTCCACGTGATTTTGTTTAAAAAAATGAACACTCTACAATATATCTAAACAAAAGGTGAATTAATTATCTGAATTAATGATGTGATTTTCTCTTATCAAGAGGGGGGAAATCTCTTAGTAAATTTTTTCATTTGAATTTATAAAGCAAATACCAGAGGAGGTTTTATTGCGTAAATTAGGTTGGCTTAATTTCTTTGTTTAATGGCCTAGGAACCTTCTTGGGTTATTTAATGTCATAGTAATCCTTATAGAAGATCAGTATTAGTACTATTTAACCCAGATTGGTAGGGAAGAAGGAGTAAATACTTTACCTCTTGGTTATCAATTTGAAAGGGAATGCAGTAGCTTGACTGATGTTCTAATTCGCTTACTATGTCGCAATCCAGTACGTTAAATAGTAGACAACAGGGACCTATACAAACTAGTCAGCAGTAAAAGCTGAGGGTTTATATATATATATATATATATACCAACCCCTCCGCTCGGGCAGGATATGACACAAGGTCAATTTTTAAGGGGAGTTTAACAGGTTTTAATTCAGAGTTTTCCTTCTCCTAGACTAGTTGTCTCGCCAAGGCTGAAGAACCCAGCCTGTCCTACAATTTACTCATAACTGGAGGGAGAATAATTGGATTCATACCTTTCCCAAGGGCATTAGTGCTATGTGAAATGCAATAAGTCTCGTCCAGGATTTGAACTCGTGTCGCCATGTCCATTTACTACGACGACAACCATTACACCTCCACTAAAACTGAGGGTTTATTGATTTTAAAGTGATGTTACACTTTGAATTTAAGAATAATTTAGCAAATAATGGGAATTTTTCGAATAAAAGCAAAATAATTCATATTTTAGAATTTTTTTCTACATATGTACTCTTTGCATAGTTTAGAGTTGCTTTATTGTAACATTTTAATTTTGCAAAATTATCTATTTTAAGACTATTCAAAATGGTGGCAAATCAAACAGAGTGCTCTCGGGTTGAACATAGCTCTGTTATCAAATTTGGGGTTGCTGGGAAGTGTAACGTAATTGAACGGCTCATAGAAAATTCAATAAATGAATAAAGCAGACCGTCTCCGAATAACCAGTCCATGGAACTTGTGGTAATTAAAAATGACTAGGGAAGACTGGAGATCCAAGGATCGTGTGTGCATGCGCGGAGTGAGCGGAAGCGACTGAAGTGAGGCCTCGACTAGTATCCTTTGATTAGTTGACGGTGTGAGTGATAAGGTAAAGACGTCAGTAGAACACCAGCCACCAAGACATAACGAAACGAAAGTTTACGAGCCCTAAATGTGGGGTTGCGTTCCAGAGGGGGCGTTAGATTACGCTCCCCAGTGGGAAAATATGTTAAAACCAGGAAGAAATTCAAGGTCTGTGTCTGGTTCCCCTTTCCCGACATGATACGTTGCTTATTTTTGTTTAGCTGACGCCGTCGTCTTAGTTTCTATACTGTCTTTTTTTCTCCCGTCGACTACTTACTGCCTAGTAGTAGATACACTTTTGAATTTTTTAACAGTTTTACGTTCGTCAACTTGTTACCACGGTGGGGCTACATGGGGTCTAAAATCTCTTTAGTACTGCAATGCTTCAGAAGTGCAAACCATTTAAAGCTTGCAGAAAAATGTGTGACGCGTACGGAGAAGCATGTTTTCGTCAAAATGCTTACAAATTGGCTAAACATGTGTTTCCCACGATAAACTTTCGGCGAAAAGACATTCCACAGGGTTCCACGCAGGCAATTCGAAATAGAGAGAAAAAAAAAGAAAAAAATTCGGATTTAGAGGTCAGTAAAGAAGGACATCCTGAGAATATTCTGAGAGATGAAAGAACCCATCACAATTGATTTCCTTGAAAAAGGTGCAACTTTAAACAGTGCTTCCTCTTATCAACTTCTTAGACAAATGTCACCTTATTTATTGAATGATCCTCGTATTATAAAAATGTATTGAAAAGAATTTTACAAAAGAAATGTATTGAAATAATTTTTTAGTGCAGGCATATAATACAAATGTGAAAACGAATTTATAATCAAATACAATGTAAAATATACCCATTTGTTTACTGATTGGAATGAAGTATCTTTTTTTTAATACGAAGTTTGTGTAAAACGATTGCTTTGGACTTTCATCATTGTCTTTGTTGTGTCGATCCCCCAATTTATGCTATTTCAAGTTCGAATATTCTTCAGTATCGAAAAACAGAAATGGTAAACAGAATAATAATTCTCCTTCTCCTGGGTGGGGTTATCATTTACATTCCCAGCCTTTTACTACATCTAGCATCCTTTGTCGAGATATTTAGACTTTGTAGTTGTCATCTTTTATGCTGTGCTTGAAACATCAACTAAGTCAGCCGAATATAGGATCTTTGAATCTTTAATTAAAGAAGAGAAAATATATTTAAGCTTCTAAAATACCTCCTACATGGCCCAAGCCTCATTTCCTGGAAATGTCAATCTTTGCGTCAAGCAGAGTGAATAGAAATAGCTCAGTGGTGAAAGCAGATTGGCAGCATAGGAATAAAGTATTAGAATTTATCCGACGCACATAAAATGACTAAAAGAGCCAAACACGACACTCCTAGTGGTCACGTGAACTCCCCGTGAAACCCTAATATAAACACTGAATTCCTAGTATTCGGTCCTGTTCGCCTCCAGTGGCCCAGCGTTCTATATTTGACTGGTTCTCGGTGGACTATTCTCTAGCGACCAGTCCATGTTCAGCCAGTGAGAAAGCTGCCAATCCCTATTATTATTTACGACATGCTGTGACCCTAGAAACTTGAAGGAGTACAGAGCCAACAACCTCAAAGAAGAAACCACCGATCACTAGTGAAGCCAACCACGTGTCGAACCAATTGCAAGGACCTATTTTCAATCTCCCAGCTAAGTCAGCAGAATCAGATTATCAGCAAACTATTTCATTTCATCACTTTTCCTACCTTGAATAGCAAAACTGTTGAACTAACAAACTTCGTGCGTTTCTTTTTTAACAGAATCTATCGGCCTTGTTTGCTTTGCATACAAAACTAATCCTTTTAACCCTTCAAAGGTTTAGGTGTACCTACTTTCAGAGCGACTTTGACCTGGTCATAAGCCTAATGAGTAGTGTGTTCGCGAATGGTCCAGGAGACCGGGGTTAAATCCCAGGTCGAATCATACCAAAGACTCAAAAATGGTACTTGATCCCGCCTTGCTTAAGACTCAGCACTATAAGGTAAGGATCACAGGTAAAGTGGAGCAATCCAGGGAATGGAGTAGTAGCTATAGAAAATGGAGCCTTCGGGTCACCCTCACCAACTTTACTTTTTGCTAAAATCCTTCACCGGGTGCCTCATACTTCTGGCCTTGTCACAAACTAAGCTAAGATCAGCGAATGATAGATTAGAGAAAACGATAATTGTTATATAAAACCTTATTTTTAATTCATATGCTCGAAAACACTGTTAGAGACAGTATTCCTTTAATTAAAAGTGGATCAATTGACCGGTTATATACGAGATCAGTGTAGGAAGTAATGAAACTTAGTTTTTATTTTTCAGGTTGGCAACATTGATGGAAAATCAACCTATCGATGTTGACCTTGAATACACTCAAAAGCAATCAGTTCATGTTTGCCTCCTAGAATTAATGCTGGATTCTTCTTCATCATGTCACGCCATCAGCACGGATATCCTTGACTCTCTCTCGCCACCCCTCCCTATCGTCCACTGCTTCCGGCAGGTCTTCGGAGCTACATCCCGTATCGGCACAGAGCTGTTGTATCTCGGGCTGGTCGTCCTGCTTTTGCTCGTCCATGTGAAGGGGTCCACAGGAGTACATTACTTATGAGCTCGTCCCTACATCTCCAGCAGTGTCCCGCGTGTCTGGTTCGTCTAACTTGGATAGTTTTCGTGATGGGTGGTTAGTGGCCGTCCTCCAGATTTTGTTTCAAATTACTATTGGATTCTTAGTTGCGTGTTAAGTTATCAATGCCACGAAAATATAAACAATATTTCTATCAAAGCAACTTAGTCATATTTGCTATAATGGGAATTTGGTTATGTTTGAAAATGACGCTCTGTAACGAAAAATTGCCTAATTATACGAGGGTCATTTAAATTGTCTTAAGTCACGCACGGGTTTTACATTTGTCGGATTCCTTTCGTATCTTTTAGGCCTCACCAGTACAGAAATTAAGAGAGTAATATGAATTAGTATCCAAAGTTAAAAAAAAAAGTAGTACTGTGTTGCCTTAACATAACTCTTCTGCAATAAATCTACGATTTGACTGAGGCTTATAACATTTTGAATCACTTATGGTTAAAAGGGATGACCTTTTTTTTGGACAATGTCAAAATCGTATTTTAGGGTAGATTTTAAATAATCTAGCTTTAGAAAACTATGAATACCTCGCAATATCAATTTGTAAATGTTTAATATATATATATATATATATATATATATATATATATATATATATATATATTATCATCATCATGTCGTACCGCTAGGACGGATATCCCTGACCCTCTCTCGCCACTTCTCCCTATCGTTCATCGCCTCAGGCAGGACTTCAGGGCTACATCCCGTATCCTCATATCGCTGCTGTATGTATTTTCTAGCTGGTCGTCCTGCTTTTGCTCGGCTATATGTGGGGGTCCATAGAAGTACGTCACTTATGAGCTCGTCTCTGCTTCTCCAGCAATGTCTCTCGTGTCTGGTTCGTCTAACTTAGATAGTTTTCGTGATGGGTTGCAGGTGGCCGTATAGTTGGTGCTTTGTGGGGTGTTGTTGCCAGGACTTATTCAATATTGGTTGCAACATTCTTGTGTAATTGCCGTCTAGCTTCTTCCAAGTGGTGCATCCGTACAGCAGTATCGACACGACTGCTGTCTGGAAGAAACTGCGTTTCATTTTATCGGTCAGGTCTGATTTCCATATAATCGATAGCTTATATATACATATATATACATATATATATATATGTTAATGTACATATCATTTCCATAGATATGTATGTATAAATATCTTCCATATAGACATGCATATATACATATCATATATATAGATACCATCTATCTATCTATCTATCGTACATTGGTATAATGGTTAGAGTGTTCGCCAATGGCCTGAAAGACCTGGGTCCAATCCCAGGTCGAGTCATACCCAAAGACTCCAAAAATGGTACTTGATGCCACTTAGCCTTATACGGTACGGGTTAAGATCAAAGGTAGAGTAGAGCAGCCCAGGGAATGGAGTAGCGTTCTACACTACACATCGGTGTTGTAGCTTTTGAAAAGGGAACCTCGACGAAGGAATAAGGCATATATACAGACACATGTATCTAAATATCATTTCCATATATACGTTTGCCTAGTCGGCTGCGGCAGTAAAATACACCGACTACTTCTCTGCTGAAGGGTAAGACACTCCCAACGAGTGTCCAAGATATGACACTAAACAATCTGATGATGAGGTTCCAGTAATGCAGGAGCTTTGGGGAATGCGGAGCATCTCTTCATTGCCATAATTCCCAGGTCCACTCTAGACCGGAGTGGTAGCACCTGATAGCGTCCTGTCTATGGGTTAGATAGAACTAAACTGCGTACATATGGTAGACTGAATTGCGAAAAATAGAACAGCTTTGCCTAGTAAACTGCGTACTTATGCTCACCTGAATTGTTTGAAATAGAAGTGTTTTTGACATTGAAGCTGTACTCAGGTTAAACTGAATTGTTTGCAATAGAACTGTTTTGATAAAACTATACTTATACTAATCTGAATGGTTTGAATTAGAACTGTTTGTATAAACTGAATAGCTTGAAAAAGAAATGTTTTTTGGACAATTAAACTGTGTACTTATGCTAAACTGAATTGTTTGAAATAGAACTGTTTATTTGCATAAAAATGGATTTGGCATTAAATAACCTGCAAAGGTTGATATGTCATAAAGCCCCAACAAACAAACAAACAAGTAAATATAAAATTTCGTAGAACTTAAGTCTGTACATATGTTAAATTGAATTGTTTGAAATAGAACTGTTTTGAAATAGAACTGTTTCGATTCTCGGACCAGCCCCCGATTTTGTTACGGCTGGTATATCACAATAAAATATAATACAATAAAAAGAGAAAGCAGAGATTTTAATTAATTACAGCATATAATACAAATATCGAAACGCCAAGGCCTCATTGTTTAACCCGAGTGTTAATCGAAAGAAAGAGGACAAAAAAATCTATAGTAAAACTATTTAATGGCGACAGATGAGACTTTATGTAAACATTGATAAGTTAAAATGAGTTCGGAAGGAAAAAATTAAAATATCAAAACATAAAAATGAAGGAATTCGTCAGTGAAGTCAGAAAATGGTATTTTAACGATTTTCTCTTATGGAGTTTGGATTATTTCGGCCGGACTCTCTAGTTCATGAAACGGAGTTGAGATCGCCGTAGCAGAAGTTCTGAAACAACTGACTTATATAGCAACGATATGACCGTTACAAGAATCTCGGAGAACGCTTTAAAAGCTTTCTGAGAGTTCCTTAAAACAGTTATTTTTTATTTTTTATATCTAAATTATTTGTATGGTTGTAGAGAAACAGAGAGCGACCGATTTAATTCAACATTTGCATTATCGTGATTTTCAGTGAGATATTAACCTAAGACATTGGAAAAATGAGGTCTCGTAACTATATATATATATATATATATATATATATATATATATATGCATATCATATATATCTGTATAAAGCTATATATATATGCATATCATATATATTTATATATAGCTATATATATATATATATATACACATTATATATATATATATATATATATGTATATGTACATATATATGCATATCATATATATTTATATATAGCTATATATATATATATACACATTATATATATATATATATATATATATATACATGTACATATATATTCATATCATATATATTTATATATAGCTATATATATATATATATATATATATATATATATACACATTATATATATATATATATATATATATATATGCACATTACATTCACACATACACGTACATACATACATATATATAGATCAGTACACACACACACAAACACACACACACGCATATATATAGAGCTATTTATGTATTGGCTCATCAAACATATCTATCTATCTATCTATCTATCTATCTATCTGCCCATCATATATATATTTACATAAATATAAGTATGTATATACATACAGTTATATAGAATATATTTAGCATTTGTCGTCTTCATATATATATTTATATATAAACCCAAGAAATGTTGCCGTGAAGACAAAGGAATGAAAACACCTAGAGTATGAGATGACCTTGTAAACAAAGACATCTCGATAAGAAAGTGACAATAAAAAAAACTAAAAAACAAAAACAAAACAAAAAAATAGATAGATAGATAGATAGATAGATAGGGAGGCGGGCAGGAATTATGGGTAAAATAGGATGAAAGGGGCAATGGGGCGGGCTGACAAACAAAGATAATCGGGAAAATGTTAAAATGTGTATGACTTGCCGACTGGGTTTGAAGGCGGGAATGAAAAATGTCATCGGTGGTCGGGGTTTGTTAAGGAAGGTGGGCAGAATGAAGGCTAATGAAGTAAGATACACATGCAACAATGTTCTGATGAATTAGTTCATTAGATCTTCATGTGGATGGATTTGCCTGTAATGTGATGGAGGAAGGAAAGTACGGAGATCATTTCGGAGAGTTTAAGGTACGGTCGCTAACTTTACAACAGAACAACCACTCGACATTATTCTTTTTTTCCTGCTTTCTTTTCATTCATCTTTTCTTTCTCTCTTCCTTTCTTTTTTTTTTTTTTTTTGTTCGTGCTGTTTTCTCTGACTTCTGTTTTTTCTTCTTTTTTTTATTTGCATATGTTTCTTGTTTATTTCAAACCTTCTTTTTTTTCACTTTTTCCTTGATGTCTTTTTTAAAAATTTTTTTTTTTATTGTTTTGACGTCTTTATTTCTCTCGTTTCTTTTCCTTTTCTTTCTTTCTTTGGTTTACCGATATCTTTCTTTAGCCTCTTCCTTTACCACCTTTTCCTTCTTTCTTTCACTGCTTTCATTCGCCTCTTTCTTTCTTTCTTTCTTTCTTTCTAACCCTGTTTTTTAACCTACCTATTTTTACCATATTTTTTCGATAGCACGTTCCTTCTTTTTTCCTTTAGTTTCTTTCTTTAATTTCTCTTTCTTTTTTTTATTTAATTTTTTCATTGTATTTCTTCTTGATTTTTTAAAATTCTTTTTTCTTACTTTGATTTGTCTTTCTTTTACTTCTATCTTTTTAGCGTATACCTTTCCACGAAAAAACATTGCAACAGCGGATCAGTGTTCTACGACTCATAGTTTTAGAATCATTGTTATAAACTCTAAGTGTTTATTGTGCGAGGCACGTCCTTCAAAATTATTACCCTAACTTCCATCATCATCTTCATCATCTGAGTAATACATTACTTGCTGTTTTTACCCAGGCTACGAATGTAATATAATTGCGGAGGGATTTCGTTTTGTATATCTTGCCTTTCAGTTTAGTTAGGATGAGAACCTTTCGGCTCAGTGCATGGGTTAGTTAGGTGCAAACATGAGCGCAGGTGTTCACTCGGGCGCGGGAGGATGCATCATTCACAGATGTCAAAATAAAACCCCAGATAGAAAATATGACCAGGGTGTGTGGCTGACGTCATGCACCGGAAGCGTGGGCTGAGGAGTTT
Organism: Sepioteuthis lessoniana; assembly: GCA_963585895.1. NCBI lineage: Eukaryota > Metazoa > Mollusca > Cephalopoda > Myopsida > Loliginidae > Sepioteuthis > Sepioteuthis lessoniana. The sequence goes on along the minus strand of OY757919.1, from coordinate 84,997,595 downwards.
TGGGATTTGAGAAAAAGCGTTGAGTTAAGTTCCTGCCTCCGAACGAGAGAGTCGAGATTCAGAGCTGGACGAGACCAGACAACTTTGTGCGCTACGGGCGCCGTTGGACGATGTAAAAGCAGTCAGCATAAAAAGATTATGTTTCTCTCTCTCCTCATGTCGAAAAACCGTTAACTCAAATGTAATAAAGTTTCGTACCCGAACCAATTTCGTGAATGTCGTGTATTTCGGATTCCCTATGTCTATTTCACACATCCATATATCTGGCTATGTAACACGAAGTGTACAGCCGTCAAAATGCTAGCAGCGAAAGTTCGTACAACATTCACTTGGTGCTTTCTTCAAATTCTCTGAACTTTGAGGTAGCAACTCGCATCATTTGCAAATACGGTGGATTTTTTTTTCGTAATTTTTTAAAAATTAAGCTTAGCTTGTTTTGGCACTAGTATGGCGAACCAGTAAGAATCGAACACGCTATTGTGGTCTCTCCTAGCTTAACTCGCAAAACGTTGCACTGAGCTAGGCTCCCGTGGATATATACGGTTACTATGATCTCATAGTGACGATGGCGGTAGATGATATGGTAAGCTAACCTGTGGTAATTTACTAAGCTTTTTTTTTTTTTTGCTTAGATGTGGCACAAGGTCATATGAAAGGGACACCCAATGAGACTCGAACTCACTCGTGTAGGTTTGCTCGTCGAGCTTGCTAACCATTACACCACCAAAGGCGCCTCCTTTTTTTTTTTTTTTTTTTTTTTTTTTTTTTACACCACCAATGGTAAGCTAACCTGTGGTTAAAAGTTTCACATAGACTACTGAAATAAGATTGTACGCTAATTAGCTTACTAATTTGGTGAGAGCTATCTGCTAAAGGCATTGGACCGTTTTTTAAAAATTTCTTTATATTTTATGTCGTTCTCGCTTATTACTGAGAACTGAGGAATATTTTTAATGTCTGATGATAAGATTTGCCACTGGCATCTTGCATCGAACTCAGATGCCAAACTAATAGAACGGTAACTGACATATAACGCCATCTACAATGTCATAGCAAAAAGCAATGGAACTTAAACCTTGATTAATTCGCGATTATCAAGGATGTTTCACTCAATTTAATTGCATCTCTTTCATTTTTCATTAGCGTTTCTTTTTCTTTCACAGTTATTTCGGTCTTTTCTTTTCTGCTTCTGTCTATCTCTTTCTTCCATTTTTATCTCCCACTGTTTTTATTGTTCTCTCAGTCTCTCTCTCTCTCTCTCTCTCTCTCTCTGCTTTTGTTTTTCCTTTTCTCTCAGCTTTTGTTTCTCCCTTTCTCTACACACTCTTTCAGCTTTTTTACCACTTTCTCAGTTTTATTTCTCTCTCTCTCTCTCATCTTTTTATCACTATTTCTCTTTATTAATTCCTCTCACTCACCCTGTTTTTATTCCCCCCCCACTCTCTCTCTCTCTCTCTCTCATTATATCTATTTATCCATGCATATACGTTTTGTTTCTTTCTATTTCACTTTTTGTTTCTTTCTCTCTCTCTGTCACACACACACACACACACACATATATATATATATATTGCATAGTATTTGGAAGAAAAATTACGCAATCTTGAATAACCTGAAACTAGATTGTTACCCCACCACAAAAAAAGTTAATATCTGAGTGTAGATGTATAAACAAATTTTCTTTGTGCCATTTATCCCCGATTGATCACACGGTGAAGACAAATTCTTTTACTTTAAATCATGCTTATTTAACCACTTTTCTCTTCTTTTGATAAAAGGGTTGTATTTTTCATGTGAATCTCCGAGTACTGGAGTGAGCGCAATTAGAAGATAATTTAGATCCTGGTATCTTTGTTTTACAAGAAAATTAACTTCATTAACAGAAAATGTCAGTGGTTTACTTATTCCTGGGTGATATATATGTAGAAATACATATATATATATATATATATATATATATATATATATATCTTTCTATTGGTTTCCCTTTTTTCTCTCACCCAAAAAACAATTAATCTCTCTTACGTTTCTTGTCCAGCAAACTAGAAATGCTATATTTTAGGAGACGCTGGAATGAACAAAAATGACATTTGATCTCACTGATAAAAAAAATTGACAAACAGGCATTTACATATTGGTGTCAGCGTTTATTAATGAATTATATAATTCAGGCCGGCCATTTTCCTGAGGTTCCGAACTATTTTTCACAGGGGGGAGAAAATTCCTTTCATATTCTTAGGGGCTTCTAAAACGTTACCCCTCTCCTAAAAAAGAGTACGCCCGCTTTGTAGTACTTTAGAAATCCAGCTGCTGAAACTCAAAGAACGAACTTTCTCATCGCTTGCCTTAAGAAAAATCATCTTTGGCCTTGAATCTTTTTAAACTACGGTTTGGTAGGATAATCTGGGGGATTCCATTACACAACAGATTGCTGCCGTTCGTCATGTTAAATAATACACAAAGTTCTTTATTATTTGGTCTGTGTAAAGACTGCTGCTTGGTTAATAAAGAACTGCTTCTGATAGAGAAGTGTTTGTAAAGCCTACACCTTGGCAAAAAATTCCCCTTACGGTTTCTTGTGAAGCGAGACTAGCTTTATAGCGATAAGCCCTGGATTAATATTGTAATCTATATTTACCCAAGCCCTCTGCCACGTGTAGGATGCGATATAAGGTTGATTTTCTAATTCTGAGTACAACTAGTCTAGTTTCTGAATTTTCTTTCTCCAAGACTGGTTACCATACCAGGGTTAAAGACACCAGTCTGCCTCACTATTTACCCGTAGTTTGGAAGAGAATTATAAAATTTCTATCTTTCCCATGGATATCAGCTCTATGTAAAACAGCCTTGTCCAGGTTTTGAGCTCTTGTCACCGAGATCGTTTCCTATGACGATAACCATGACTCAACGACTCCCTCCATTTGTTTGTGTCGTTATTTTGTCACCTACAATAAGTTAATCATTTTTAACACCTGCAGTTACATGTAGCTGACTCGGTTTTATTGTCTACATACAATTCATAAGCGTATTCTACTTGATCAAGAATAACTTAAGTCCCCATTTTTTTCAGTTTATTTGTCCTCCTTTTGCAAGTTTTATGCATACATAATAGTATGATTAGTCATCTTGTTTGACAATCCTAAAGTGACATTGTATTTCCCTTTCATTTTATCTTTTTCACCACCTTGTTTTTTTTTCCTCTGCTAACGTCATCAAGTATTTAAAACGTTCATTTTCATTTCGTTTGGCTTTAGTTTATTTGCTTAACGACTTACCAATTGGATTATTGAATACCAAAAATTGATTTGTTTGTAAATATTTGATTATAAGCAATTAGATGTTTGATTTGAATCATTTATATCTTCAGCATTAAAATGCAATCTTTTTTTTTTGAATCGTATTTTCTATGACTATAATAATCATTTGTTTGGGCACAAGTATTTCTTCCTAATACAGAAAATCTGCATCCAGTTTTATGGTTTCACTTATTTCTTTCCTATACCAAATTAGAGTGGATATAGATTCATTGTTGTATATGGATACGTAGATGATTGACTGGTTTTGATATCTTTGTGTAATGGCACATCGACCTCGGTAGATTTTTAATTTGGGTTTTAATTTCTACTTTTTATATAAACACCCACCTTTTCTCTGTTTCTTGCCTAATTCAAGCCATTTGCAAAGATTTCTAAGGCATGAAGAATAATAGACTTAATTTCAGTTTCTTTGTTTAATCAAGAGCATTAAACCCTACGCCAAGAAGACTTCACCGAAATAATGGGCGTTACCCTACTTGGCCGACGCATTACCCGTTGGTCGAATGGTTTTAGAGTTACCCTTATTCATGAATAACTGCCCGAAAAAATATGTAAACCCCAATCAGCCCTTATATTTGAATCAAACCTGAGGACAGAATTGATTGATTGATTTTAACGGTATGTCAACTCACCAGGAATTAAGGAATTGCATACATTGTACAGTTTATTTATATTTTTGTCTAGTTTCTAAAAATTATTTTTTGCACGTGGTTATATGATATCAAGTATTCCAATCTAATATCAATTTAAGAACAGATCTATATGACTCATAGATAGGACCCTAACAAGTACTACTACTCCAGGTCAGATTAGACCTCGGGGTAATGGCAATGAAGAGGTATTCGGCACTCCCTAGAAGGCCAGAAGTGGAGCCTCACTATCAGAGATAGTTTAGTACCATACACAGGACATTTCTCTCCTGGAGATACAGTCAACGTATTCTCAGACTCGTCAACAGGGCGTCTTTTGATTTAAACAATTATGCACAATACATACACACACACACACACACACACACACACACACACACACACACACATATATATATATATATATATATATATATATATATATATATATATATATTGAACGGTTGAAAACTGAGTCACAGATTTCTTCCATGTGAGCTTTTATTTATCAAGACTGACTATGGTGAGGCAACTAGTCTAGGAGAAGGAAAACTCTGAATTCAAACCTGTTAAACTCCGCTTAAAAATTGACCTTGTGTCATATCCTGCCCGAGCGGAGGGGTTGGTAAATAGTATCAAGACTGACTATGAATATATGTCTAAAACGTCTGTTCTGTTTATTCAATATAAATCCAAACACTTAAAATATAAGCCTTTCTTTTTTGTAAATATTTTTTTTAAAAATTCCAACTATTTTCATCTATTAGATTCTCCGGACTATTGTCTTCATTTAACAGTTATATTCACCACATTTCGGCTGATGCATCCGTCGAACTTCTTCAGGAGTTTCTTATCTAACTCGATAGCCTACTAGGAACTTCGAACTGAACATTTAATTTAATACACTGGGGTATATTGTTTTAATTCTGTTGATCATAACAGGGTACAAGTGTTCATCATTATCATGTCGCGCTGCTAGCACAGATTTCCCTGACCCTCTCTCCCCACCCATCTCTATCGTCCATCGCTCCGGGCAGGTCTTCTGTATCGGCACAGAGCTGCTGTAGATAGGTTCTAACTGGTCTTCTAACACTTGTTCGTCCTTGTGAAGAGGTCTACAGGAGTACATTGCTTATGAGTTCGCCCTTACTTCTCCAGCAGTGTCCTGCATGTCTGGTTCGTCTAATTTAGATGGTTTTCGTGATGGTTGGTAGGTAGCCGTACAGCTGCTGCTTTATGTAGTATTGCCTCCAGGACTTGTTCAATACAGCTTGAAGTATTCTTGTGTAATTGCCGTCATGCTTCTTCTCCATACGCTTAGTTAGTGTCCCCATGGTGCATCCATAAAGCAGTATTGATATGACCGCTGCTCAGAAAAAGTTGTGTTTTATTTTATCGCACAGGTCTGACTTCCATATGACCGATAGACTATCGATAGTTGTCCAAGTTGTCCAAGGTAGGTGAACTTGTGTACTTATTTCAGAGGACCACCATTTAGTGTGAAGATGTCACCTCTTTGATTAAAGCACATGTATTCTGTTTTCTCTGCGTTCACATGGATGTCTATAGCACCTGCTACCCGTCCCAGACTATGTAGTTGGGATTTGGGTTGGGCGAGTGTATTTTCTAGAAGCGCTGTGTTATCGGCGTAGTTCGCGTCCATAATAGTTTGTGCTGGTTATCTTCTTTCCTTTGCCTGTGTTTTCTTTGATTAAATCTATAGACGTTCTAAGCACGTAGTCTAGGCAAATAATAAACAGGTATGGGGCTGATGTATCTCCTTGCAGCACATCCGAAAACCCTTAATGATAAAAAGAATTTTAAAAAATCGAAAACACCTGAAGAACTTGTGAATATCTCCGTTAAAAGAGCGAACATTTAAACAGCTCTCCCATTCCACTTCAATATAAGACTTTGCTTTCTTGTAAAAAAACAGAAAAACAAAGAAAAACTTTAACCGCTGTGTTTTGGACTGGACAACTACCAGGTCAGTTAACTTTTGTCTTTTTTCTAAACTATTATTTAAACACACGTATTAAAATTTGCTATATGTATGAAAATAAAATCTCTGCTGAATATCATATGGGATTTAAATGAAAAAGACTATTAATTTAAATCCTAGTTTTCAGCTGAACTATGAAAAACCAGGTAAAAGATTTTTTCTCTACTTTTGGATATATTGCAGAGTGTTTAACAACCTAAGTTAGTTTAGTACAAGTGTTAACATATAGTAACTATTCCTTATTATTTTTATCTGTACAGGAGACTGACACTGCAATCTCCAGTTCTTTAACCAAACACCCCTATATTTGTTACTGATATTGGCGTTTGAATCTACCCCTGTGAATTAAATAAAGGGTTCGGTTCGATGTTCCGTGTAGGCTCCTGAGTTTGACAATAAATATCTGAAGAAGGCTGAAAGGCACATAGGCTGAAACGTTGTGAATGTAACAATAAAGATGAAGACAATGATTCGAATACTCCCAAGGATAATATTTATCAAACTTTATCTCAGAAATGTTGACAAATTATTTTCCGTTATATAATATCAAGTATTCGTAATGAATACGAATAATTTTCAAAACAGATATTTTTATCCAATAGGTAGGACACGAAGAGTTACTCTTTCTCCAAGTCATAGTAGACCTGGGAGTAATGGTAATGAAGATGTATTCCACCTTCTCTTGAACACTAGAAGCAGATTTTATTTTGTGTTTATTTTCGCCAAATACAGAAAAAAAATGTAAAAACGAAACAATTAGCTAGAGCGATTAATTAAATCATTTCTTTATCATTGATAAAGCTAATGTATGAAATCTTCATTTCATATCTGTTCTCAACTTTTAAAAAAAGAAACTCCCTTACATTGAAGTCAAAGAAATAACAATAGTTGATCATTTCAAGTCTTCTGATTTAATATTGATGGTTTACTTTTAATTTTAAAATTGATTAATCAGTGAAAAAATTGACCTGATCTTCAGAACCGGAAGTTAACGGTTTTATCTTTGGGCAAAATTGTAGGCAAATAATCTGAATTAATTTTGAGAAGACAGTTTTTCTACCATCAGTTTCTTGGACACGTTAAAACTTGTACAGTGAAATCGACAGGTTTCCTCTGCCAATAAATCTAGAAAAACTTATCAAACCTTCAAATGTTCAAATAGTTTTGGCTAAATGTTAAAATATAGGTTACGCTTAACCTTTTCGATTTAAAAACAAAGATGTACTTATTGATAAATGAAGGAATTCTCTCGAGAGGAAAAATGTGGGGGGGGGGTCAGAAAAATTTCGTAATTCCGTAAATAGTTTGTTGTATACATGATAATATTAGGAGCAAAGACTTTAAATCTATTGAGTTGTGACGGTTTCTGCTCAATTAACACCCGCCTTTAGTCTATGGGTCGTGATAATTTTTCTCAAGGTCTATGCTGGGAGGCATTTGATATATTAATGTACATCGGATAAGCTTACAATTCGTACGAAATTCATTTCATAAGAAATTCGTTTGAGGACATTTACGATCGTGCAACGCTATATATAAACAAAATACAATACAAAAAAGTCGAAAGTTTGCATCTACCCTCTTTCAGATGAAAGTCGACCTCAGAATCGCTAAAAACCTCTGAGGTATAACTGATTTTCAGTAGTATCAGCGGAGAAAACGCTGTGGAAAAATCGAAACGGTTTTCGGAGAAATTCATCCACAACTTCACAGATTATGACTATTTGTTTAATCATTGAAGGAGTACGTGTAAAAGTTCCGAGGCAACATTCTTGTTTGCAAATTTCTTTAAAGTATTTGATTCCATACACGAAAGAAAGATCTAACAAATCCTTCTAACTTAATACCGGCTACATAGCCTGGGCAAGCAGCAAGAGTTATTGGTCTCTGCGTGAACTCAGGTAAAACAGAGTTCATGTGTTTTTGAACAAGATTTTGCCATCTACTCGAAAGTCAATACGCCAGTTCCTATACCTGGGTAGTAATATCTCATCATTTGAAAGTAATGTCAGCCTGCGTATTGTAAATGCGTGGACCTCTAGGTTATGGACCAAATGGAAATCTAATCACTCTGACAGAATAAAACGGGAATTCTCCAAGCTATGGCCATATCAGTACTGGATGCACCAAGGCTGAAGAACCTAGTCTGTCCTACTATTTACCCATAGCTGGAGGGAGAATAATTAAATTCATACCTTTCCCAAGGGTATTAGTGCTATGTGAAATGCAATCAGTCTCGTCCAGGATTTGAACTCGTGTCACCAAATCCATTTCCTGCGAGGATAACCATTACACCACGGGCACCTCCGAGACTGCTGCTTGGTTAATAAAGAACTTCCATCTTATAAAAGTTCAGCTTGCATGCTCGTGTTCATCATAAGCAAAAAATGCAAAGCCGATAATGACGATAATCATAATTATGTGAGAAAATGAGGTTTTGCTGCTGAAAACCTATTTTATCCTTTGATATTGTCCTTCCGTCTTAGTTTCCACAGAAATAAATAGATGATAGTTTCAAAGCGGTTCTCGTATATATATATATATATATATATATATATATATATATATATATCATCAAAATGGTATTTTTATTTTCTGAAGATTTCTGAGGTGAAATATTTTCTTATTTCGTAGACATCCTGACAAGATTTCCTATTTTCTTTTATCCTACGTTCGGTCGATATATTCTACTGTCTTCAAACTAAATGTCAGGAATTCGTAATGTTGTATTGATCAACAAAAGTAGCCGGAGACAAAAGCGAGATGAACAGATGATGACGAGTTCACATAAGAAAAAAAGGAAAAAGTCAGATACATGACCACAAGAAAAAATACCACGAACTTTATTGCATCTTTTTAACCTCCTTCCGGACCAGTCTCAAAAATAGGGAGACATGAAGTGATATTTTCGAGTTCATGATGGAATTGCTAAATTGCAGCCCAACCCCCATCCCCTTGGGTGTGGTTTCTCTAGCATCCATATTTAAGTCGTTCCTAGTCCTCAGCTGATTATTGACGGACACTTTTAAAAATTCTCCAACTGAAGTGTAATCGTTTCACCTACTGTGAGAATTCTCGTTGTTGACCCTTTATTGTCGGTTACTCAGCTGGTATCTAGGTTCATTTCTAATAGGAAGGCAGCCACTACATTTCTGTAAATTAAGAATCTTTTAAAACACTTTTTAAGGCGGGATTGGTACGTAGAAAATTTTCCGTTATCCACACTTGTTCAATGGTTTTCGCATCACTTTTGGGAAATAAGTTTGTTATCATAGAAAGCAACGTTGTTGCTGTTAAAAACCAGTCAGATGTAAAAAGGAAAGCGTTACCTATCAGTTTCCTCTTCCTCGGAAATCACACAATCCGTTTTTAATGGCTGCAAATTTTAAAACGTGGTTTCTAGCTTACGCAGATATATATATATATATATATATATATATATATATATATATATATATATATATATTCTGCGTATAACACTAAACTGCATTTGATTTTGAGGCTTCAGTTCTGGAGATCTGAGGAGTACTCCATCATTGTCATTACTCCCAGGTCAACTCCAATCCAGAATGATCATAACTGTCGAGAGTTCTATCTCCATGTCAAGTAGAACTATTCAAAATTACTAATATTTAATTGGAATACTTGATACAATATACCAGTAAATTAGTTTTCTAAGAATAGTTACGAGAAGCTATTTTGATTACGAAGGATTACTTAAAACCATATAAGTGTGTTGCAAACAAATGACTATTATCAAATAAATATAGTTTCTTCAAACTATGTAATATTGAGTTTGGTAGGTACTATTTACCAACCCCTCCGGTCGGGCAGGATATGACACAAGGTCAATTTTTAAGCGGAGTTTAACAGGTTTGAATTCAGAGTTTTTCTTCTCCTAGACTAGTTGCCTCACCAAGGCTGAAGAACCTAGTCCGTCCTACTATTTACCCATAGCTGGAGGGAGAATAAGGGGGTTCATACCTTTCCCAAGGGTATTTGCCCGAAAGTGAACGTAATAGCGCGACTGGAGTACAAACTCGCGTACTACGATTCCGCAGTTCATCACTTTAACCATTACACCACGAGTTTGGTTGGTGATCAGTCAGTCTTGTAGGAAGCTGAGTCAATTGGGTTAGTCTTAGATGTATATGCCCGAGAGATGATGCTTACATGAGGAACATGTAAAGTGTCTGTTCAGGGCTGTTGCCTTAAGGCAGGCGAGATAGCTCTGTATCGGCCCATTTTCGCTCTGCAACATAGAGGCAAAAGTAAGGCGATGAATGATGGGGTTCGATCTCCGAGTGACCAATGCTTCTACCATCCCAAGTAGTTCGTCTGGGTCAGGGATGAAGAAGTCAGGGTGGATGTTGACTATAGCATTTTGCACGGCCTCGTCTGCGCAATTATATTGGTGGATATTTTCTTGGGATCTTGGTATGTTCATCTTGTCGAAGACATCCCAATCAATAGTGAATTTTCTAAATTGTTGCGGGGTCATTTGAAGATTGAGCTGAGGAAGCTAGGCTGCAGGTGTCTTTGTATAGGGTGTCTGGGAGGCGATTTCCTAAGCCTGTTCAAGGATGTGTAGACCTTCTCCCATTGATGTGACTCCCTGCACCTTCATATAATCATTGGTAAGAATATTTGAAAACATATAACGGTGTGGATGTTATTAATGTTAGATAGGAATACTTGATTTAATAAACTGTGTGCAAAAATTTTAAAGAAAAACTACATAACAGATGGAACTATAAATGTACAATAAAAAAAATTCCCTAACCCCTGAGCATAAAATAACCCTAGAGGGGTTATCATGCCGTATCAATCAATCTAGAACTTTTACAAACTCTAAGAAATGTCCATAAAATTCAATTGTAGCCGAGACATAAAATAAATGAATACAGTCTTATCTTGCAATACGCGATTGAAGAAAGAAAAAAAAAAAAAGAGAAAAACATTCTAAGTTTCACAACTGGGACGTTAGGTCTTGAAATACAACATTAGTCATGCTGAATAGTTAATTAGATTAGAACACTGACCACTTGGGAAAAATGCACCTCTCTCAGCCACGAGGTAAGCTCTTGGCCAGTGGTTTGAGTAAATACTCAGCTTCAGTCCCAAGTGAATGTACCACGCTTTCTCGATTAAGCGGATTATATTTTGTACTCTAAAATGACTGTACGGAAATTATGGATTTGAAATTTGATTATAAAACCGATAATGTTTGAAAGTCTCAGCTTTTGCCAGCCTTCTGCAGGTGTTCTGATTTCTCAGCAAATATAATGAGTTTATCGACGCAAAATGTAATTATAGATATCTTAAATTCTCTATCTTCAGATCATTAATTCATTAGATTTCTGATGTAACTCTCGATAGAAGAAGCCGTGTATATCTAGGTGAATCAAGCATCATATGCACACAAGGATTATATATATATATATATATATATATATATATATATATATATATATACATATATATATATAAGCGCATACAGACGTATATGAATATGCCTATACAGGCTGTCCCATAATAATAGGATACATTTCATTTGATTTTAAAATGTGTCGTGTCATAATGAGACACACACACACACACACACACACTCTATCTCTCTATCTCTCTCTATATATATATATGTGTATAAATGTGTATGTATATATGCGTATGTGCACACACATCTATATTCATATATATATATAAGGATACATACACATGTATGTAGATGTATTCATTCGTGTGGGCCTGTGTACGCAAATATATATATATGATAGGGTATTAAAAAAATGTAAACAAAGGCTGCTGCTGCTGTTGCTAAAAATAAAATACCTTAAAATTCCCTTAGCCAACGTAGTCCGCTTGTAGCTGTGTGGTCTGAAACCTTAATCTATCGTAAAGTTAGACGGGTTTCGATCCCGGCTTCGAGCGTCCTGCGGGTCTAGCCACACTGAAGAGTTCTGATAGAACGAAACAGTCTGTCTGTGGATGACAATATATATATATATATATATATATATATATATATATATATATATTATGGTTATCGTCGTTGGAAATGGACTAGGTAACACGAGTTCAAATCATGGACGAAACTGACTGAATTTCACATAGCACTAATACCCTTGGGAAATGTATGAATCCAATTATTCTCCCTCCAGCTATGGATAAATAGTAGGGCAGACTGGGTTCTTCAGCCTTGGTGAGGTAACTAGTCTAAGAGAAGGAAAACTCTGAATTCAGACCTGTTAAACCCAGCTTAAACTAGTTCTTAAATATATATAAAGCGAGAGAGAGAGAGAGGGGAAGAGAGAGAGAGAGAGAGAGAGAGGGGGGGGAAGAGAGAGAGAGAGAGAGAGAGAGAGAGATGGCTCTTACACCTTGAAGCCCTTATCTCAAATAAACTAAGCAACTAACAAATTTACATAAATATCATAAAATTCTATCACCCCCAAATACTTATTAAAATGTTTAAAAATAATTTAAAAGCTTTTATTTTTTAAAAATTGGTCTTCCTATTTAAGATCCTCTTTAAGAACAAACGATAAAAAGAAAAAGAAAAACAAGAACAAAGGAAACTATGAATACATGCGAAGTCGAATACTTGAATTTTTACATTTTACTATCAAAGCTTCGTCCACACGTGAAGCCAATTCCATAGTATTTATAAACCTTCCCTCTTGAAGTTAATGCCCTTTACATTTCTATCTTATAAGGTGTCTCAATAAATAGAGGACCGATATGACTGCTAATAATTCTACCACTAATAATATGGTGTTCTTATTTCTGTCAGATTTGAAAATAATATAACAGCTATAAACTCTCGATCACAATGGCTTTGACAAGAGAGGAGAAAACATTTTGCGTCACCACTTATTTAAAGACAAAATCACTTAAAATTGTTTCAAAATAGATGCAACCCATTAATATGATGATATTTTACCACAGAGACAAGAACCAAAAAAAAAAAAATTGATGTCCTGGAAACAGATATAACAACAGTTTAAATAAACAATGATTTGATGTTTCTAGCTTAGAGGATGCATTTTTTACAGGACGTGTTCCAAACGATCCCCATTGCGCTTGTCTCAGTAATGAATCATCATCATATCAATGGGTTTCATCTATTTTGAGACACCCTAATTATCAATGTATCAATCATATCGATGTTTCAATTTTTTTTCGTTAATAACATTATATATGCATTATATATATATATATATATATATATATAGAGAGAGAGAGAGAGAGCGATATCAAATTAAAAATTCTGATTTAATCATATTAAACAAAGTTATTATGCTATTTTTCAACAGCAGTCGTTTAGGATTGAAACCGTTATTATGGAGCGTGCGATAGAGACAAGCAAATATGCTAAAATTAAGACTTTCGCATGTGTATGATAGACAAAAATAAATCGTAAAATACGGCACAATGTCAGAATTTATAAAAGTCATCGTTTTCGCCATGGAATTGGAATCAAACAACTGATATTGATCAAATTACATGGTATTCTTAAACTTGGTTCTTTGAAGAATACTGTCTGGTTTTAATATAAACTGTTAAAAATCTGTTGAAACATATTTTAATAGTAGTTGGACCAAAACGTCACATTCCGAATGATTAAAATATCCACTTTGTTTATTTATTATTACTTATTTAAGAACTTGAGTTGGAACTGGAAAAAAGAAGTGTCGCGTTTACGTTTTCTGTGAGTTTAAGCTTTCTCATAATGCCTCATAATGCCTCTCAAACAGCATTTACGTTTTTTGTACGAGTTCAAGCTTTCTTATAATGCCTCATAATGTCTCTCAAACAGCGTTTACATTTAATTTGTATGAGTTCAAACTTTCTCATAATGCCTCTCAAACAGTGGCTAATATCAACAGAGCATGTGGGTGAAGAATCCACTTGTGATTGGACGGTACGGTGCTGGTTTCAGAAAATCTTTAGTGGGGATACGAATCTTGAAGATCCAGTGGACAGAAATGCATGTTCAGTTAAGTTAAATGCGACTAGCATTGGATAACGTCCACTTTTACTTCATGACATGCTTGGGCACATGTTGCAGAAGTTCATAAATATGAGATATAAGACTTTTCCACTTATAACATATCCCCCTAATCTCTCACTCACCCAATAACATTTGTTAAGGTATCTGAACACTTTTTACGCCAGAAAACATTCCGGCCTAAAGAAGAATAAGGAACTGCATTTAATGTTTTTTTGGCATAAAAAATGCTATCGTACAAGCATAAATAACCTAGTTTATTTATAACTGAAATGAATAGATTATCAGGGATCATATTTTGACTGATTAAAACACTTCGCGAATAAAAGTTTATTCTAAAATTGGACTTTACGTTCCGAACAACCAAATATTCATACGTGAAATAAATCGTGTAAGAATCATTTTGTACCATCTATACATATAAGAAAAAATCGTTTGCATTTTATAGACAGTTTTATGTAGAACTATCTTATTAAGTAGTTACGGGAGACGGAGGAAAGACAACGTAAGAAAATGATCCTAATGAGGAAAGGTTGGTTCTCATTAAGAATGGATCTCTAACAATCATCAATGGAAAGCCATGTGGCTTTAGGAAAACAGCATATAATAATCATTCAGTCAAAAATTGAACTGGAAGTTGATTCATTCTTTAGCTTAAACGATTTTAAATGAATTGCTATTAGAAAATGAAAAAGAACTACGGTTTTAGCTGAGTTATGATTACATAATAACAGCCCATTGGTATAATGGTTAGAGTGTTCGCCTATTGTCCAAGAGGCCAGCGTTCAATCCGTGGTTGAGTCATAACAAAGACTTAAAAATGGTATTTAATGCTTCTTTGCTTAACTCTCAGCATTATAAGGCACGAATCAAGGGTAAGTGGAGTAGTCCAGAGAAAAGAATAGCACCCTTGCATACATCCCGGTGTGGTAGCTTTTGAAAAGAGAGCCTTCGGGTAGCTATCAACTACGCTCTACCAACTTACTAATGATCACATAAATCATAATGAGAAATTTAGTGATAGATAGATATAAGTAGAAAATTGACAACGTTCCGCCATGATTATTCGTAATTTAAGAGAAAATAGAATTGATTCTTAGATCAGAATGTGGACAAGACTTTCTTTTCTAAGCGTTGTAGCCGACAGAAAGTAAGATGCTTTCGTAAAAGAAATGGGTGAAGTAAAGACGAGAAATGAAAGGAAAAGAGACACATATGCGCATTTGTCTAAAACTTCGTCACGAGCAGGATGTGACACAAGGTCAATTTCTAAGTGGAGTTTTACAGGTTTGAAATCAGTTTTCTTTCACTTATACTGGTTACCATACCAAGGTTAAAGAGCCGATTCTGTCCTACCTATGGCTAGAGGGAGAAGAGATGGACTTATAACTTTTCAAGAGCAGTGGCTCACTATGAAATGTAAACAGCCTCCTCGAAAATTTGAACTCGGATTGCCTTGTCCATTGATTATAATGAAGAATGTTACAAGAAGAAGAAGAAGAAGAAGAAGAAGAAGAAGAATATTTTTGGTTGTATCTTAGAAAAAGTTAATATAGAAAAGAAATGATGTTAATATATTCACTGCCGACTCCTTATTCCACTGAATTATATCAGCGCGGCCAGATGAAAGAGTGATAATATATTATTATTACAAATATTTGAAAATCATTTAGGAAGGTAACAATTGTATCTAATGGGACAGAAAATGACAGATGGCCTCCAAACGGCCGTAGTGAGTATATATATATACTACTACTACAGGTACTTATATTTCTATATGTACATAAAAATGAATATTCATTTATGGTCATGAATATCATCAAAGACTTCCTAAGTAGAAGCAGTAACGCGTCAGTGTATGATTGCGTCAAATACATATATACTAATGAATATATTTGGTCTTACTCATATATATTTGTGTGTGTGTATATATATATATACACTAGCAATCAGTATCCTCAAAAAATTTATTTCTCATCCTAAAAGGGTTATTTTTAATGAAACAAGTTAAGCATAACAACGGTTTTATTTGTTAAACTAAATACTTCCGGCTCATTGGCCTAGTTGGTAGAGTGTTCGCCAATGATCCGGGAGACCTGGGTTCAATCCCAGGTCGCGTCATACCAAAGACTTTAAAAATGGTACTTGATACCTCCTTGCTTAACACTCAGCAACAAAAGGTACGTATCGAGGGTAAAGTGGAGCAATCCAGGGAAAGGAGTAGCAGCCTCCCCTACACCTCGGTGTAGTAGCTATTGGAAAGGGAGCCTTCTGGTTGCCCTCGACTACGGTCGCCAACTTTACTTACTTAAATACAAGTCTTCCATAGTAACTTTGAACTTAGTATATCCAGGTATCTTTTGAAAAATTGATCTGAAGGCGTTTTTCTTCTTTAGTACTGAGCATGAATAAAACCTTTAACAAAAGTTACATTATACCACCACCACTTGAACGCACATTAAACTATATTGTGTGGAATTACTGCTCACTCGACACTTGTTTTACCTATGCAGGGGACAACTTCATCAGTCACCAACTTGCGTGATAGAAGGTTGACTGCTCTAAACATCACAGCACAATTGAACCAATGTCGTGAAAAATGTGTCAACATCCACTGCGAGGAAAAGACTTTTTGAAACTGGCGTATATTGTAGAGTTTCTGTCAAGAAACCACAGTTGAGGAAGCAAAGCAATGTCAAAGGGCTCCAGCGAGCCAAGGCGCACAAAGACTGAACAATAGAATAGTGGAATAAAGTCCTTTGGACTGATGAATCAATGTTCAAAATTTTTCGGTCAAATAGGACGGTCTATGTGTGGCGAAGAGTTGGTGAAAGAGCTGCAACCCTCTGTATAATACCAATCGTAAAGCATGGAGGTGGCTTTTTTATGATGTGGAGGGCTTTTGCCAATAGCAAAGTCGGGGATTTGCATCAACTGAAGGGCAAATTGAATCAGACCGGCAATCACAGCTTACTGCAGCATTATGCAATCCCATGTCGAATGTGGTTTATGGGTCACGGATTTGCATAGCACTCATGCAAGATAATAACACAAGGTATACTAATAAACTCTGCCAGAGATACATTAAAAGCTAAGAGGAACAACACGTCCTTCAACTGATGTCTTGGCCGGCGCAATCTGCAGACTTAAATGCCATTGAAATGGTGTGGGATGAACTTGACTGAAAAATCAGAGCAAAGCAACCCACAAGTAAGGTTCACCTCTGGCAGCTCTTGTAGAAAAGCTGGGCAGAACTATCTTCAGTCTACCTCCAGTCTTTGTTGGAAAGAATTCCGAGAATATATGCAGTAGTGATTGTGGCAAAAGGGAAAGAGCTTGATGAATGAAAAAAATAATTTTTTTGTGATTTTTTGGTTTAATATGTATTTAGTGTGGCTCAGGAAGACTAGTACTTAGTATAATAAATTAAACCATTGTGGCACTTAAATTGTTTCATTAAAAATTACGTACGAGAAAATTCTTTGAGGGTGGCCAAATACTTTTGAGTGTTAGTGTATGCATTCCAATATATATATATATATATACTTAGTCATTCAGGGTATGTCTGAATCACAACTGAAAAACCTTTATTACCGTCCATATAGAAGCAGTAACCGAATACATGCCAACAAAAACAAAGAGCCAAATGAAGAGTTTTGTGGAAGACAATAGAAGTTAAAGAAAAACAAGATAACTCGAAAAAAGTTCCCTGGCTTTATAAGAGAAATCCAAGAAATGCCGATGTGAAGATATTTAAAAGTTCCATGATCAAACTAATACATACCAAAACGAAATGTTAAAATACATTAAGACAAAACACCCCCCCAAAAAAAAACAGAAGTTCGGTAGAAGATAGTCAATCACGATTATCATGGTATATAGAAGAGTGAGTGGAAACAAAAGCACCTTGAGATTAAAACTGAAAGCTGTCAGCCAAGAAGAAAATCTTCTGAAGTGGAAAGAACATTTTAAGAATCTGCTTGGAAAACCACTTGAAATCATCGATAAACATACCCAGCAATTATTAATAGCCAACAAGGAAGAACTTGATGCTGTAATGGAAAAATTAAAAGTTAAAAATGCAGCAGGCCCTGACGAAATATCCCCTGAAGTATGGAATACAAGAAAATCTGACGAATTACTTCTTTGATTACACAAACAGTATATACAAAACACAGTAGAGAAATGGACGACAGGATGTATGCCCCTCTTCTTCAAGAACTGCAACCTCGGAATCTAAAAGAACTACACAATTATAACTCTGATTGATATAGCTGCTAACGTTTACATTATCCAGCTTCTCAATTTGGCCTAAGTAGAGAGTATTCTAAGGAAAAATCAGAAGGACTTTCAGCAAAATCGATCCATGATATCTGATTTTGACAATCCATTGAATCATCGAAGGAGTACGTACAAAAACCTCGAGGCAACACTATTGTTCGTCGCTTATTCCAAAGCATTTGATTTCATACTCAGAGCAAAGATGGAGTAAATGCAAATAGCATATGGTTTTCAAAAGGAACTGTTACCACTATAATAATGCTTTACAGAATCACGAAAGCAACGGTTCATTTATCTGATGGAGGCACCGATTTCTTCGATATTGTTGCTGGAATCTTGCAAGGAGATACATTTGCACCATGTATGTTTATGATTTGTGTAGATTACGCACTTCATACGTTGATAGATATAAGTAAGTAAAGTTGGCGACGGTAGCTGAAGGGGACCCGAAGGCTCCTTTTTCAATAGCTACAACACTGAGGTGTAGGGAAGGGCGCTATTCCTTTTCCTGTATTCTTCCACTTTACCCTTGATCCATACCTTATAATACTGAGTGTTAAGCAAGGAGGCATCAAGTACCATTTTTTTTGAGTTCTTGGTATGACTCGACCTGGGATTGAACCTCAGTCTCCCGAGCCTTATCGAACACTAACTGCTTGGTCAATGAACCGGTACTATATATATATATATATATATATATATATATATATTACAACAAAAGGACATCGAAACGAGGTTAACGAAAGCATGGACAGCTATCAATAGGCTATCGATTATATGGAAATCAGACCTAACCGATAAAATGAAACGCAGTTTCTTCCAGGCAGCGGTCACATCGATACTGCTATATGGATGCACTACATGGACGCTAACAAAACGGCTCGAGAAGAAACTAGATGGCAATTACACAAGAATGCTGCGTGCAATCCTGAACAAGTCCTGGCAGCAACACCCCACAAGACACCAACTGTACGGCCACCTGCCCCCTATCTCGAAAACTATTCAAGTTAGACGAACCAGACATGCAGGACACTGCTGGAGAAGCAGAGATGAACTCATAAGGGATGTACTCTTATGGATCCCCACACGCGGCCGCGCAAAAGCAGGACGACCAGCTCGAACGTACATTCAGCAGCTATGTGAGGATACAGTTTGTTGTCCTGAAGACCTGCCTAGGGCGATGAACGATAGGGAGGAGTGGCGAGAGAGGGTCAGGGATATCCGTGCTGCCAGCACCATATGATGATGATGATGATGACAACAATATATGGTTGTCACTATCTCACTTGGTGGGTTTGTGGCGCACCAAATGGGGTATAATTTGGAGAGTGCTCAATATGACAATAATGTAATAATTAATAAACATATATTAGTTTTTATATATATTTAATAGCATGGGTGCTTATCTGCGACCATTGGTTGCATGCCGTTTTATGCGCCAATCAACAGGAAAAAAACCCATCTGCCTGATGATTGAGGTATAAAGATGCCATTAATGCAGTGGTCTCAGATAAACTTCCATGCTATTAGATATATATATATATATATATATATATATATATATATATATATATATATATATAAACTAATTTATATACATTTATTAATATTATATAATAGCTCTACCATAGATATTGAGTTTTCTCCAAATAATACTGCTTTGGTCTGCCACAAACCCACCAAGTAAGATAGTGACAACCATATATTGTTGTAATATAAATAAACACACACACACACACACACACACACATATATATATATATATATATATATATATATATTGATATATATGCTCTCATTTGAGAGCATTGAAATATTTTGAACAGGTTTTTAACGGAGTGTGTTTCCATTAAGCTGTGACTTGACAGTCTCGTTGGTTTGTATATGTGTTTTTTTTTTCATTGTGTTATTTTCAAGGGGTGCTCTTTCAAACAGCATCGACTCATTGTCGGATTTATTTGTTTACACAGGTGTTTATAGCAATCAAATTTTTATTATTTACACGTAGAGTGATTAAGTTTCATATTGAATCCAAATGGCATAAATGTTTACAGACATTGTATCCATTTGTCTTTTTTTTTTCAATTATTGATTTCATGTTAGTATCATTTTCAATTCCTCTCTGTTAAAATCGTGACTGTGCGGAAATCCTCTTTGATTTATTTTCTACAGAACTTTTTCTTCTGACCAGAAACTGAAGTCAAAACTAGTCGAGAACTATCAAAAAATAAATTGCATAAAAATAATATACCTGTTTGTCTTATCACTAGTGTTCATCCTTATATATATATATATATATATATATATATATATAGAAGCGAACATTTTATATATATAGTAGCAAATACATTTTATTGAAGAGGATAAATAGGATTTACAGGAACACTGGACAGCTGTTTCGACCTTATTAGGTCTCATCAGTAGTGTATACCGTAATCTCCACTACTGGAGATCGAACCAGGGACCGTAGATTGCAATGCCGAAACTCTACAACTCAGCCGCAAGTTCATATTGCCCGCAAGTGACGCCAAATCAACCAGTCATGGTAAGTGCGCGGCCAATTAACGTAAATGTGTCTTGCAAGTTACATCCATACTCTTTCCAGAGGACTCGGTTACCCACCACATGGCTTTGTGGGGTAACCATGACTTTTTTTATTAGGATTCAGTTCTGATTTTATGTTAGCTTTTATCAAGTTGGTAAGGGAGATATGGCATCTATGGATGAAAACAGTGAGTATATGTATGTGAATATACTCAGAGGAGGATTTATTTGCCAACGTTCAACGTTTTGGTTTTTACATAAAACCTTCGCCAGGGTGTTTAAATATGTGACGTATCTCCTGAAAATTATTTCGTTTCTTTATTTTTTAAAAATGAAACGAAAAAATGAGAAAGTTTTAAGCATTTTACTTCTTTTAGAGGAATTCTGTTTCATAACTGCGAGACGTAATCAGCGTTCGAAATTCATTTTAAAAACCTAATGTATTTCCTTTATATAAATATATATATGTAATATACGCTCCCCCATGGGGGTTGAGCACTCTGGCGAAGGAATTTTCGGCTGCTGCTCGCATAATGCTAAGCTCTTCGAACGAATTGAGCACTCTGGTATCTGGTAAGGTAGAAAATATAAACAAACGAACGCTGCTGCTGCAGCTGCTGTTGCTGCAGCTGCTGTTGCTACATAGTACCTTATAATTCCTTAGCTAACGTGGTACACTTCTTGGCGGCGTGGTCAGATATTAAGTCTAACGTAAAGTTGGACGGGTTTCGCTTCAAGCGTCCTACGTGTCTAGCCATACTGAAAAGTTGTGATACAACTAACCAGTCTGTCTGTGGATGACAATATATATATATATATATATATATATATATGCGTATGTGTGTGTGTGAATACATCTCTTGTACTTTCAGATCATCTTTATCGGGAGTTAAACTTTTCACATCGATCTGGGCTATCACACGGGAGATGGAAAGGAGAGGTCATCATATCGTGCTTATGTATGTGAATTCCTACAGAATCTATGTACATGAAGATATATATATATATATATATATATATATATATATATATATCAGATACGATTTTAGATTATAACAATGAAAATAGTTCGATTGCTCCAAAGTGTCTTCGGCTGTAAATACCTACTTCCCCCATTCCTAATTCTAGCCCCCTTCAGTAGAGCCGGCTGACCAACTCCGCTATTTTCCAAAACACGAATTAAACACACAAGATAAACTTGTGGAGGATTAATAAGTTTCTAATTTCTAAAGCTTTCCCTGTTCAAGTCCTTGTTTTCGGGTGGGTAGTGGGTCTTATCCATCTGCCGGGGATATAGTCAGCATAAAGCTGACAAAGTCTTTATTCGGTTTGTGTAAAAATGTTTTGGAAATAAGACTTAACTCTTTATGAAAATGGATAATTTCCAGTATTCTTATACAATACAAACAATTTTCAAAAAGATTCTTTCTGACCCGTATATGCTACCCTGAAAGATGCTACCAATCCAGGATAGAGTATACCTGGGAGTAATAGCATTGAAGCGGAATTCCACACTCTCCTGATACTCAGAAATGGAACCTCACCACCACAAGTTATTTAGGGTCATACACAGGATACTCGTTCTTTGGTGGGGGTCTTACTCCTCCACACGTGATACAACCAAAATATTCAAGGCTTCACTGACATGGAGAATCTATGTAAGACATCATTGCTAATCCTAGCACTTAGATGTGAAATACACTTCCCTGAAACCTCATATTAGGAACCACAGTCACATTACTATAGTGTATATAACATTCCAAGAACCTTCAAACTTGAAATATCATTAATTCTAATAAGTAAGCAGAACAGTGTCTATTTACTCTTTCCTTCTGAACATCGAACGAACACTAATTTACAAGATGAGATATTAAACTACTGTTAGGTGTATGTACCTGTGTGAGCGTGAATATCCTCGTTGCTTGGAAGATAGACTGTTTCAGTGAACCATCTGCTTGATCTCATAACTAAAATTCTATCTCAGTGCTGGGCCGTACACACCACATGTTTCCACTTCACAAAACATCTTCAACTAGCGATGCTAATCTTTCTCGCTATTGACCCATTTGTTTTGAGAACCATAATTACCATTTCCCATGCATTAGAATCTATCCACAACACCAGAAGAAAGACGAGATGTATTAGCGAAACGGTTATAGTGAGAGGTGAGAGCAGTGAACTTGTAACTGAGAGGGTCACGATTCAACCTCTTAATGTATCAGTAATGATACTCGTTATGACATTAAATCAAAATAGAAAGAAACAAAACAAAACAAAAAAAAAGTATAAGAAAAAACGACAACCAAAATAAAACTACAAAAGAAACCCGTGTGAAAATCATGATCGAAAGGAAAGCATACTTGATGGAAAATGTAACATATAAAAGGGTTATATAGAGAATAAACTTGTGAAAAGGGTTTCATTCCAGTTAACTCACATTAAGTATTAAGTCCCGAATCAATAATCCAGTTCAGCATTAAATCCAGAAAGTTCAAAGCCCCAAATAGGCAAATCTAAACACCAAATGCAACATCGGCAAGATGTCCCTTTTTCTTGCTGGAATCGTCGTATTAAATGTCTTTCATCAATATAGCAATTTATAGTAATTAGAAGATACATTTTCCCCGGAATGCAACGTTGATAGCTACTTATTTCCGACAGGAAGTTATTTATGATTCATATCCAAGAATAATCCAATAATGAAATGTAAAGTTGGTGACCGTAGTCGAGGGTTACCCGAAGGCTCCCTTTTCAACAGCTTCTACACCAAGGTGTAGAGGAGGGCAGTACTCTTTTCCCTGGATTGCTCCATTTTACCCTTGATCCTTATCTTATAATGCTGAGTGTAAAGCAAGGCGGCATCAAGTATCATTTTTTAAATCTTTGGAATGACTCGACCTGGGATTGAACCTTGGTTTCTCGGACCATTAACAGACACTCAACTCCTTTTCTTCCAGTCTTCGTACAGACAAAAGGAAATACCTAATTATATAGAAAGTTTTAAAAAATACAATCATCTTTTCGACTAGTTGTGTTTTCACTATTCTAACTTCAATATAGATTTCTGGAGGCGCTTGTGGCGTAACGATTATCACCGTTAAAAGTGGACTTGACTACCCGAGTTCAAATCCTAAGCCAGCCTTTTTGCATTTCACATAGCGCTAATATGTGCTGGAAATATATGAACCTGACTATTCTTCTCCCACCTTTGGGTAAATAGTAGGGGAAACGGGGCTCTTTAACCTTGGTGTAGCAACCGGTTTATCGAAAACTCTGAATTCAAACCAGTTCTTGAACTGGAGAGGGATGGGCTTCGCTAATCTATTCCTGTCCAAAATACGTCATCATGACCTATTGAGTTTCTAGTCTAGTGATTGACAGAAATCTGAAAATACATGCTAAAGACAGTTGGACTTATCAAAGATAGGGTTTTAAAAGCAACCTTGAATGAATGAAGTAAACTATCCTGAACTTCGGCAGTTTTCAAAAGATGGTTGGCCGCTAGTCTTTCGATCTTGCACGCTACCAGTTTCAGAAGATGTATAAACCAAACATAACATAGTCGACTTGTTTGTTTGTTTGATACTGTACATTGGGAAAAGTGTGGACCCTGAAAATATAGACTAGGGAAAGTATAAACGAAGTAAAGTGTAAAATGCAGAAAGGGGAAAATGTAAACACTGGAAAAATGTAGATTGCGGAAAGTGTACACTGGGAAAATGTAGGTTGGGGAAAGTGTAGAATGATAAAAGTGTAGAATGGGAAAGTGTAGATTGGGGATGTGTAAACTGGGAAAAGTGTAGATTAGGGAAAGTGTAGAATGCGAAAAGTGTACATTTGGGAAAGTGTCGAATGAGAAAAGTGTAGATTAGGGAAAGTGTAGAATGCGAAAAGTGTACATTGGGGAAAGTGTCGAATGAGAAAAGTGTAGATTAGGGAAAGTGTAGAATGCGAAAAGTGTACATTGGGGAAAGTGTCGAATGAGAAAAGTGTAGATTAGGGAAAGTGTAGAATGAGGGAAGTGTAGATTAGGGAAAGTGTAGAATGCGAAAAGTGTACATTGGGGAAAGTGTCGAATGGGAAAAGTGTAGATTAGGGAAAGTGTAGATTGGGGAAAGTGTCGAATGAGAAAAGTGTAGATTAGGGAAAGTGTAGAATGAGGGAAGTGTAGATTAGGGAAAGTGTAGAATGCGAAAAGTGTACATTGGGGAAAGTGTCGAATGAGAAAAGTGTAGATTAGGGAAAGTGTAGAATGCGAAAAGTGTACATTGGGGAAAGTGTCGAATGAGAAAAGTGTAGATTAAGGAAAGTGTAGAATGCGAAAAGTGTACATTGGGGAAAGTGTCGAATGAGAAAAGTGTAGATTAAGGAAAGTGTAGAATGCGAAAAGTGTACATTGGGGAAAGTGTCGAATGAGAAAAGTGTAGATTAGGGAAAGTGTAGAATGCGAAAAGTGTACATTGGTGAAAGTGTCGAATGAGAAAAGTGTAGATTAGGGAAAGTGTAGAATGCGAAAAGTGTACATTGGGGAAAGTGTCGAATGAGAAAAGTGTAGATTAGGGAAAGTGTAGAATGAGGGAAGTGTAGATTAGGGAAAGTGTAGAATGCGAAAAGTGTACATTGGGGAAAGTGTCGAATGAGAAAAGTGTAGATTAGGGAAAGTGTAGAATGCGAAAAGTGTACATTGGGGAAAGTGTCGAATGAGAAAAGTGTAGATTAAGGAAAGTGTAGAATGCGAAAAGTGTACATTGGGGAAAGTGTCGAATGAGAAAAGTGTAGATTAGGGAAAGTGTAGAATGCGAAAAGTGTACATTGGTGAAAGTGTCGAATGAGAAAAGTGTAGATTAGGGAAAGTGTAGAATGCGAAAAGTGTACATTGGGGAAAGTGTCGAATGAGAAAAGTGTAGATTAGGGAAAGTGTAGAATGCGAAAAGTGTACATTGGGGAAAGTGTCGAATGAGAAAAGTGTAGATTAGGGAAAGTGTAGAATGCGAAAAGTGTACATTGGGGAAAGTGTAGAATGAGAAAAGTGTAGATTAGGGAAAGTGTAGAATGCGAAAAGTGTACATTGGGGAAAGTGTCGAATGGGAAAAGTGTAGATTAGGGAAAGGGTAGAATCCGAAAAGTGTACATTGGGGAAAGTGTCGAATGAGAAAAGTGTAGATTAGGGAAAGTGTAGAATGAGGGAAGTGTAGATTAGGGAAAGTGTAGAATGCGAAAAGTGTACATTGGGGAAAGTGTCGACTGAGAAAAGTGTAGATTAGGGAAAGTGTAGAATGCGAAAAGTGTACATGGGGAAAGTGTCGAATGAGAAAAGTGTAGATTAGGGAAAGTGTAGAATGCGAAAAGTGTACATTGGGGAAAGTGTCGAATGGGAAAAGTGTAGATTAGGGAAAGTGTAGAATGCGAAAAGTGTACATTGGGGAAAGTGTCGAATGAGAAAAGTGTAGATTAGGGAAAGTGTAGAATGCGAAAAGTGTACATTGGTGAAAGTGTCGAATGAGAAAAGTGTAGATTAGGGAAAGTGTAGGATGCGAAAAGTGTACATTGGGGAAAGTGTCGAATGGGAAAAGTGTAGATTAGGGAAAGTGTAGAATGCGAAAAGTGTACATTGGGGAAAGTGTCGAATGAGAAAAGTGTAGATTAGGGAAAGTGTAGAATGAGGGAAGTGTAGATTAGGGAAAGTGTAGAATGCTAAAAGTGTACATTGGGGAAAGTGTCGAATGGGAAAAGTGTAGATTAGGGAAAGTGTAGAATGCGAAAAGTGTACATTGGGGAAAGTGTCGAATGAGAAAAGTGTAGATTAGGGAAAGTGTAGAATGAGGGAAGTGTAGACCCGAGAAAGTGTGGAATGGGAAAAACGAAGATTTAGGAAAGTGTACGCTAGGAAATGTGTAGATCGGGAAAAATGTTGACGAGGAAAAAGGGTGGAATGAGAAAAGTGTAATGAGAAAAATCTAGGCGGGAGAAAGCATTGACCAAGGAATATATAAAAGTTCATTATGGGTAGAATGGAGAATTTTCGACGGGAAAATATTGTCAGAGAAATTGTAGATTCAGAAAAGTATAGAATGGGAAATATGTATTGCGGGGAAAGTGTAATCTGAGGTAAGTGTAGATCGTAAGTGTTAACTGGTGAAAGTGTAGAATAGGGAAAGGGTTAACAGGGAAAAGAATAAACTGAGAAAGTGTTGAGCAGGTAAAGTGATGATTGGAAAAAGAGTAAACTTGGTATAATGTTAACTGGCGATATTTCACATTAAATTTGTCTTTCATGCATTTTAAAGATTAAGAAGCAAAATAAGCTCCTTAAAAAAAAAAACAAACAAAAAAAAAAACAATATGGTGGACCCCCCCGGATAATTAGGCTAGGTTTGGTGGTATAGCAGATCCACCATTGTAAGTTTTATTATGCCAAATCCTTTTATACATCATATACTGAATATATGATTTCTAAACACATTTTGTAGATAACATTTTTAAACGAGCCTAAGCTATTTTGACCAGTTGGCTTGGACTGCAGAATACACCGACTTCTTCTCTACAGAGGGGTAAGACTCCTCCAACGAGTGTTTTAGATATGACACAAAACAATCTGATGTGGAGGTTCCAGTAATGCTGGAGCGTTGGGAATATGGAGTACCCCTTCATTGGCATCGCTCCCAGGTCCAGTCTGACCCGGAATAGTAGAACCTGATCGGGTCCTATTTATGGGGTAAATACGACAGAACTGTTAATTCATGCTAAACTGAATTGTTTGAATTAGAACTGCTTTAACATTTAAACGGCGTACTTATACCAAACTTAATTGTTTAAAATGGAACTGTTTTGACATTTAACTGTAAGTAAATAAAAACTATATTTTTGTGAAATTAAATTGTTGAATTAAATCTAACTGACTAACTTTAAATAGCTTGAAATATAAATGTTTGTGACAATTAAACTGTGTACTTATGCTAAATTGAATTGTTTGAAATAAAACTGTTGATTTTTATAAAAACAGATTTGGCATTAAATAACCTGCAAAGGTTGCAATGCCATAAAACCCAAACAAACTAACAAACTGTGCTCATTTTTCTAACAATTAAATGATTTCACTTATTTTTATCAAATACGAATGATTCTATTTACTATTAATCTTTTGTTTGCATGCAGTTAAATGTTTTTAAGTATTGCTATTTAACACTAACAATTCAATTAAACATCAGTCATTTGTTTACAGCCATTGAATTATCAAATAGTTCTATTTCAAACGATTCAGCTTAGCAAAAGTCATTTGTTTGCACTCAGTTTCAATGTCAAGTAGTTCTATTTGATCAGGCAAACGGACGTTGTTTTTTTGATCAAATTGCCTTATCAGGTTCTACTAACCCAGGCAAGAATGGACTTTAGAGCGATGGCAATGAAGAGGTATTCCACATTCCCCAAAGCTCCAGCATTACTAGAGCCTCATCATCAGATTGTTTCGTATCATATATAGAACACTCGTTGGGGAAGTCTAACCTTCTGCAGATATTCAATCAATGTGTTTTACAGTTCCTGCCGACTGGTCCATAAAAAATTATGTGATTAGTACTTAGTACAATCATCAAGAAAAAAAAATTACTGTTGTTTAATGATAAAGTTTTACAAACCAACTATTCGTGCTTTATAAAATTCCTGCCCGTAAATCCAGCTATCTTTTTTGAGTTTTTTGTTCTTCATTAAACATTATGTCAGTCAAAATACTAAGCTCTTCTCTCAACGTCAGTTTTGTGCTGGTAAAAAAATCTCTGAGTTCACAAATCTGCATTAGTCTATAAATGATCAAAATAACTTCTAAACAATTTTCTTTGTTAGATATCAGTATTTGATTAAAAAAACAACATCCGTTTGCCTGATCTTCTTAATATTGTTAGTGAACAAAATTTAGATGATATATATTTACTCAACCCTTCTATACGAACAGGATACGATATAAGTTCAAATCCGAGTGGAATTAAACAGGTTTGAATTCGGAGTTTTCCTTTTCTTATATAGTTTTCCACACTAAGGTTAAAGAGATCAGTCTACCCTACTATTTACTCATAGCTGGAGAACAATTAGATTCGTATCTTTCCCAATGGTATAACGGCTATGTGAAATGCTAACAGACTCATCCAGGATTTGAACTTTGGTCACTGTGACCATTTCCTACAATCATTACATTATGAGCACCTCCTTTTAATTCAAGTTATAAACTAAAATAGTTGAACTCTTTATTCTATAATGTCAAATTATTGACATTTATAATTCTTAGTGCCTGTTTAAATTTGTTCATGGATTCCAGTTCATTTCTTCACTTAATTTCGTTGCAGCCACAAACAGTAGATGACATAGTGATTTTGACAAGTTTTTAAAATCAACACGTTAGTCAACGGAGGCTTAGGTTCAATCCCAGGTTGCGTCATACCAAAATGGTACTTGATACCTCCTTGCTTAACACCCAGCATTATAAGGTAAGGATCAAAGATAAAGTGGAGCAATCCAGGAAAAGGAGTAACGCCCTTCTCTACGCCTCGATGTAGTAGCTATTGAAAAGGGAGCCTTCTGGTCGCCCTCGCCAACTTTACATTACTTTACATCCCTTTAGAGATACAACGATTTGTAAGGTAATTGAATGACTCTTAGAAAAGTGAACAAATGAATAAATGAATAAATACCTGGCGGCAACACCCCACAAGACACCAACTGTACGGCCACTTACCTCCTATCACGAAAACTATTCAAGTTAGACGAACCAGACATGCAGGAAACTGCTGGAGAAGCAGGGACAAACTCATAAGTGATGTACTCTTGTGGACCCCCACACATAGCCGTGCAAAAGCAGGACGACCAGCACGAACATACATTCAGCAACTATGTGAGGATACGGGATGTTGTTCAGAAGACCTGCCTGAGGCAATAAACGATAGGGAAAAGTGGCGAGAGAGGGTCAGGGATATCTGTGCTACCAGCACGACATGATGATGATGATGAGTCATCGAATAACAAGGCCGAGGCACTCGTGGTAATTAAAAACGACTAGAGAGGACTAGAGGACTTGATTGTCTGCGCATGTACAAGCGGAAACGTATGTGTCTCGGTCCCCGACACGGAAGTGAGGGGAAAACTTTGGGAGCTGACGACGAGAAAGGAAAAAGTGAAGACCTCAGTAGAAAATGAGCCACAAAGATGAAAGGAGAAGAAAGTTTACGAGCCCCAAGTTGGGGGTGCGTTCCAAAAGAGGCGTTAGACAACGCTACCCAGTAGACAAGCATGTTAGAACTAGGAAAAAATTCAAGGTATGTGTCAGCTCATCTTTTTTTCACTTGCATGTACGTCTAGTAGACGCAGTTGTCTCATGTTTCCATACTCCCTTTCTTTCTCCCGGTGACTGCTTGCTACCACGTATTAATTAAAATTTGGTGTATCTTTAACAGAGTTTTGCGCTCGTCAACTTGTTACCTCAGCAAGTTCACAACAGAGTCGAAAAGTCTTTTCAGTATTGCAATGGAACTGATTATCTCCCCTTGATATTTTACATGTCTCTAAGGGACACCGACGTTGTCACATAGCAGTTCCAAAAACTGCTTCTCGAGTTCTTTTTGTCAATGACCTTTGAACTGTAGAGTCGTTGTCCCTTTCCAGCCAGGGAACGGTAAATTCACATCCTATGTGACCCACATTTGTCAAGTAAGTCTTTTTTTCATCTGGTCACTTTTCACATAGTATTTATTTAGAGAATAATATATGGATAATCCACCGTGGGATACGATTGTGTATTCTTCCGTTTAATATTATCTGTATGTATATTATGTTTAAAAAAGCCTAAATGTTTTTGTCGTACAATTGAGTTATCGTGTCTTTCGCACAATTTGGTTCAATGTTAGTACACATACACACGTATATATATATATATATATATACATGGATACCTACAGATCCAGAAGTAATCTACGTAAGTTTCACCGAACTGGTTCATCAGGATATTAAAATCTCTGTAGTTTCACACACGGAATATAGATACTAGTTTATTGAACTACGTTTGGTAAATTAAAAAGAATCTTGATACTGAACCAATATTAAAATGGACGAGAGTAAAAATTGTCCTAAATATAAGGCAAGTGATAAACATTGTCAATTATGTATGGAGGAAAAACTAGCGATAACCTCCAACAATAATCCAAATAAATTTATCAACCAAAGGTCACAAATACTTAATATTAGTAGGCATAATTATCTTGATGATCAGATTAGGAGAAAACTCGGTAGATTACTTCTGGTTTTGCAAGAATTCGACTTTCGCTCTACTTAGTACATTGAGCGCTCTTACGTTCTAGCTGTAGGTATTCTGTCGTGTTTTTCTTTTGACTAAGCATTGCGATATTGATTGATTATTTTCAATCAGTTGAATGTTTTTAGTCTTTTCTCGTTTTATGGAGTTTTTCCTAAGATATCTGTTTATGTATTATTCTTTATTTGCATATTGTATCATCTGTTTTTTTTTCACACCATCAGAATTGTAGAATAGATATAAAGCTAAAACTTATATATATATATATATATATATATATATATATATATATATATATATATATATATACTATTAATGCTGTAAGTTCTTGCAGAGTAAAGATTCAAGTAAATATTTTCCCAACCACAAAACAAATTAATGCAGTGTAAAATTATACACGTACGAAATTATCATTTTAAAAAAAATTAACTTTGTATATTAGATTCTTTCCCAATTATTATTCTTACGAATGTCACAAAGTTTAAAAATGTTAATTATTTCTTTTTTACAAATTAGGATGTTTTATCAACACATGTATTTTTAAAAGTCCATGAAAATGAGAGAATATTTAACTATTTACTACTTGGAGCTAGCACCACCCCTGACTAGGAATGTGTGGTTTAACGAAATTCTCACTTTCAGGCTTATCTCCTTGTGAAAGGTATAAACTCTCTTATGCTCTCCAGCAATAAGTACTTCTACAGGGCGTTGAAGCAAAATTAGGAATATTCTAGAATGATAATAAATGACTCTATTATAAAACAATATTGATTCTAATTAAAAAAAGAACAAAATAAGAAGAAGGACATAAAACAATTCACTCAATATGGCCACCATTTTTTCTGTTTTATTATCAACACGCCTTCGAAACGATTTGCATGCCTTCAAAGTAAATTCTTTTGATATCTTATTCTATTCTTCCTCAACAGCAGTCTTAAGGAGTCTATATTTGGATGGGAAGATGTATTTGTTTTATTTTCTATATCTTCTATATAGGGTAATCAAGAGGTTAAGGTCTGGGCTTGATGGAGACTATAAAGAAACTCTAATAATTTTGGAAGTTTTTTTTTTATTGGTTTCGCCGTTAAGCAAATCATAGATTCTTACTTGTCTTTTTTTCTTGCTCACTCATCGTGTTTTTTTTTTCTTCTAAAATTTGACTGATCTGACTAAACAAAACGTTTTAAAAACTATTCCATATTTTGCTTCCGCACTCCATATAAATCTGGCTTTAGTGTCAAATAACCCTTGAAGGCCGATAAGCCCTTAAACAAAGATACCTATATACGAGGATCATTAAATAAGTTTCCAGACTTTTTTCGTACGGGCACTTTTATTGATAGTACACATATGAAACTATAGTCCCCTTCGAAGTAATCTCCTTTTGCTGCAATGCACTTGTTGTACCGTTCCAACAACTTCTGGAATACCTCATGTAAGTCCTCTTGTGTGAGCGTATCAATGACCTTCGTCACAGCCTCTTTTACTTCCTCAATTGTCTAAAAAACAGCCTCTGAGCTTAGGGAATAACCAAAAGTCACAGAGAGCAAGGTCTGGACTATAGGGAGGGTGAAGAACTCTCTTGATGCCCATCTTGGTCAAATAGTCTGTGACAAGGTTGGAGTTGTGGACTGGTGCATTGTCATGGTGGAAATGCCACTGACTCGATTTGAAGAGTGATGGCTTCTTTCGACGGAATCTCTTCCTGAACTCCCTTAAAACCTCAACATAGTAACCCTAACCCTAACCCTTTAGCCAATCAACTCTGATGTATTGACTTCCTTACTTCTCTCACACCTCTCATCATCCCTCACAGATTCCCTGCCTTCCTTGAATCTCTTATGCCACTCAAAAACTGATGCTCGACTCATGCAAGATGGTCGAAAAGAAGTCTGAAGCATTCCATAGGTTTCTGTGGTATTTTTTCCAAGTTTAAAACAGAATTTTATTGCATATCATTCTTCTACAGTTGAAAATTCATTAGCTGTGACAATCAGGCTTTTGTAGGGTATATTCCAATTCCTGCTGTAGCTATTGATTTGAACCCGGAAGCATAAAAATTGGTCAGTCCTCTTATAAGATGTATAGCAATAACATACTGAATTTTCAAGAGTCTACAACAATTTTAAATGCCCATATGAAAAAAGTCTGGAAACTTATCGTATGTACTTCGTATATACATATATATATATATATATATAGAAAGCAATGTCAACATATGCATGAGAAATTTATGGACTGTTGTTGATAGGTTAACGTAGCAGCACAGTCACTTACCTCCCATCACACAAAACATCTAAGTAAGATGATTAAAATGTGTTGGGCATTGCTGGATAAGTAAGAACGAACTCATAAGTGACATTCTCCAATGGAAACACCGTTCTTGGCCGACCAGCGAAAACATACATTCATCTGTTATGTGTGGACACTGCATGCTGTCTGGAGGACATTCTCAGAGCGATGATCCATGGTGACGGATAGTGAGAGAGAAAGTCAAGGGAATCTGTACTGTCGTTACACCTTGATAATAATTGTATCTTTTAAGGATTAGAACTTACCCAAGAATATTAGTACACCACAGAATACGGGAAGAGTAAGTTTCATGCCTATCCTAAGGGTATTACTGAAAAGTGAACACTAATAGTATCGTCGAAATTTGAATTCAGTTTGTCGATTCTTTTTTTCGCGCTTACAACCGTCACGCTACTTTGCACTGCGTCTCTTGTCTTTTTTTTCTTTTTTATTGTTTTTCTTAACGCTTTACACAACGTTCCTTCACAGTAAGATATCGGCTTCGAAAACAAGTTTTGTCATAATCTTATTAATAATTCAGTCAAGATATTAACCGACTCAGAACTAGTTAAGCCCGCATTACAAAATACTTTTTTTTTTAAAAAAACGAAACAAAACATTTTAAGACGTCTCGCCTTGAAAAAGGTGTGACGTAGATCTGTGTCCGTCATGTGATGCTGCCTTCAAGAATATTTACACTCTCAATATAAAGAATACTTGTTAAGTTTTCTGAATTTGGGTTATAAGTAGGTGCTAAAAATTCATATGTGCGAGATTTAGTTAACTTTTTCTCTCTTTCTTTGTATGTATATATATATATATATATATTACATCTTTTCTCTTGTTTTTTTTTTTTGTTTCGTTATTTTAATGCGGAGTGTTCAATATTTAAGAAATAGTACGATATTAATTACGATAAGTTGTTATTGATATAATTATTATCATTTTTTTAAAATTTAATAGTCCATGAGGGTTGTTCCATATTCAATATAATTAGTCAATGTTTAATATGATTATTCATCATATTTGATAAAAGTAATTGCTTAGTTTGGTACAAGGCCACAAGTATGAGGCATCTAATGAGGTTTCAAACTCACTTTTTAGTAATAATGAATTTGAGATACAATATTGTTATTCATTACTCTATGATGGATGCTCTAAATGTATCTGAGTAGCTAACTTTTGTAGGTAAATATTTGTTTTTTGAGGAAAAAAAGCCGACTTTTCAAGTGGATAATTTGATTTTTATTAAGGCTAACGTTACCGAATCGGAACAAAAATAAAATTGATAACAATAATATAACAATTTTTAGTGGTTTCGTTTTGTTTGCTTTGGTTTTAAGGCATATCAGCCATTGTAGGTTATTTAATGCCGAAACTTTTTCGTACATATATATTGAATAGATGCTCTCAAAACGTATTTTCTAGATAACATTTTTAAACGAACATGAGCTCATTCTTTTTCACACAGTTAAATGGTTCCATTTATTTATACCAAATACGAATAATCCTATTCATTGCTAATCATTTGTTGCACATAGTTAAATGATTTCGAGTATTGCTATTTAACTCTAACAATTCAAATTAAACATCAGCCATTCCTTTACACACAGTAAAAGGATCAAACAGTTCTATTTAAAATAATTCAGTTTAGCATAAGTAGACAGTTTAAATGTCAAACAGTTCTATTTGAGTCGTAGATAGGATCTAATCAGGTGCTACCACTCCGAGCCAGATTGGAAGAGGGAGCGATGACAATGAGGGGGTATTACTGGAACCTCATCATCAGATTGTTTAGTGTAATATCCAGGACACTCGTTGGGGGAGTCTTACCCTGCTGCAGGGATGCAGATGGTGTATTCTAAACCACCAGATAGCGTAGGAAGCGAGTTCAAACTCCAGTCGCGCTATTATGTTCACTTTCCGACAAATACCTTTGGGAAAAGTATGGACGCTAGGGATGGCCTTGGCATTAAACAACCTGTTGGGTATAACCAACCTTTTTCCATACAATGAACTAGTCCATCTGCCATATATAGCAGTAGCTACTAATACCATAGAGCAAATGTGGTATTGTGGTGATTGTAGCGCAAAAGGCGATGGATGAATGGATATTTATTGTATTGTTGAATGGGTCGGCGAACGTGGCTAGCTAGGTCTCCTTAGTTTATATAGAAAAGTATGACCGCTCCCTTCCCCTCCCCAAAAACTTCAAGGCCTTGTGCCTTCTGTGTACACTACACAGAAATAAAGCAGACTAGAAGGTGAAGATCAGCTTTTTCTAGGAATAGTATTAGAGCATTGGTGACTGGAGATCGCACGAGATTACCTTACTTGCTACCGTAATAACGGAAACCAATACTATCGTTGGACTATATCTCTATTCTATAATCACTAATCCTATGTTCTTGTCTACTAATAGTCTCTCTATTGTTTATACTTTTTCCTGATAATATACCTCTATTTCCTCTCATATCGTGGTTTGTCCTTTATTTAATATTACCAGCGTTCACAAACCAGAACGCAACACAAACCACGAAGATTGATATGCTTTTAAACAGATTAATATATCAGTTATCTATTTTCAACCTTATTTTTCTCACATCTTTTGAATATGCGATTAATAGTGGTCAAACCAATTTGCACTATGAAAAAAAATTGCTACTTTTGTCAAGATATACCGCGAGTTATTCAGAAACGATTTTGAGTCTCGAACTTCGGTTCCTTCCTTAAAATTCCATGAAAGATTTGTCTTCCGGCGGCCTTCCTCCAAAGCAATACTTGGCTCTCGTATAAAAGGGTAAAAGCCAAGTTTATTGCCTGATGCACTCCTTCCAAGAGATGAATGCCGATGGAGCCAAACGATCATGAACATTGCCTTTCGCCGTGCGCGTAGAGATTTCTTTAAAAAATTGTCAGTGTGTCATATTCTGCCCGTGGTATAGGAGTTTGGTAAATATCATTTGAGGCAGAAAGTAGCGGTTGTTTTTGGTGACACAATTTCATGAAGAACCCGAACAAACAAACAAGCACACACACACACACACACACGTAAATATATAATTATGTTAAAAATGTCTTTAAATCGTAAAAAAGAGTGGTCTACGAACAAAAATGCTGAGAAATAGCACAATGCTTTATCTGTAAATAAAATATGCCAGTAAAAAATTCATGATTCTGCTAAGTGTCAATACTAACTCACCTGAGGATCGGTAATGTGAAACTAAGAGTCTTTTAAATCTTTGTTTTTATATATATATATACATTATGGACGAAATATACCTAATTTGTATTTACAATGATGGAAAACATTATTTCATCTTGGAAATGACTCAAAAGTTAATGTTCGATTCGTATAAAAGGTTATATCTTGGATGCTGATTTTCAAAGCATACATCTGAGAGAGCCTCTCTTGTAAAACTGAAGTAACGCAATCTTCTGATTGGTCATGGATTTATTCTTATTCTTATCTAAATAGAGCTCAACAAATATCCATTCAAAAATTTTGTAAGCGGAGCTACTCATATCGGAAAATATTACGTATATCTATCTATCTATCTATCTGTCTGAGAGTGGATTTGCATCAATGGCGAGAGAAACTGCGCGGAAAGAAATATTTGATATGACTTGGTGGAATTATGTCATTATCTGTGATTTTAGTGGTCTCGATAGTGATGTGATGGCGTCCGGCATCTGTCGTAAGAACTAGATCCCTGGTACTCGGTGAAAGCCAGATTTTCGGCTTTTAAAAGAGAGGCGCAACATGATCTTCTTGTGCATCAAGCACATTTCTTGTACTGGTATAAACTGCATTACCTAGACAAAATAAGTAGCTGTCTGCTTGGTTTCCATGTTTGTTGAGGAACTTGTATTGAGAACGTCGTTCGTAACTTGTTGATATAATGGAAAAGAAAGAGCAAAAGAAAAAAAAAAAAAGCTTTCAAAACACCAAAGTCATAAAAAAAATGAAGGAAGGAAAAATGGTATTTCCCTCCAGCGCAAAAATTGGCTTTTATTCTTTGCAAGTTTTTATTTTTTTGCTGCTGTTTCTTTATCTTTCGTTTTCTTTTTCATTCTCTTTGGTTTCTCAGTATTTTTTGTATATCACTCCCAACGCCCGGTACTCACTCTAATTAAATTTCTTTCCCTCATTTCTTCCTCTTTATTTCTTCCTTGTTTATTCATATAGATTTTCTTTCTTCATTTCTTTACTTTCTTCGCTTTTTTTTCTTTTCTTTTTCTATCAAGCCTTGAGCTTATTCTCCTAAGACTACCGCTACTACAGCTCTTTCCTCTCCTTCTCATTTTCTTCTAATGGTTCTTATTCTTCTTTTCATCATTTACCCTTTCTTCTTCTTCTTCTTCTTCTTCTTCTTCTTCTTCTTCTTCTTCTTCTTCTTCTTCTTCTCATTTACCATTTCTTCTTCTTTTTCTTGCTCGCCATTTCTTCTTCTTTTTCTTCACATCATTTTCCATTTCTTCTTTTACTCATTCTTCACCATTTCTTCTTTTTCTTCACCTCATTCACCATTTTCTTCTTCTTCTTCTTCTTCTTCTTCTTCTTCTTCTTCTTCTTCTTCTTCTTCTTCTTCTTCTTCTTATCGTTCACCAGTTCTTCTTCTTTTTCTTCACATCATTTACCAATTCTTTTTTTCTTATCATTTACCATGTCTTCTTCTTCTTCTTCTTCTTCTTCTTCTTCTTCTTCTTCTTCTTCTTCTCTATTTACTTTTCTAGTCTTCTTTTTTTATTTTCATATAGATTCTTCTTTTCTGTGGAATAGTAGCAATTCATCAGTCAGGCAGTTTTGACATTAAATCCAGGTGAAAGTAGCGGCGAATATGGATCTGCCATTCGTTCTGCGAACTCTTTGAACACGCAGACTCCGTTCCAGACGCAGCAAACCCAAACGGCAAAAGCTTATACAAAAATCAATAATCGTTCTGAAATCAGAAATCAGAAAATCAGTGGCGGTTTTATTGGTTATTACCAGAAATATTGAAAAATTGGGTCAGAAAGTTCAGCTATTTTTATGGGCGGCAGTTACTGCGTCGGGACAAGTGGAGTAGGGTAACAGATATTTATAATGTCGGGGTTTCTTTGGATTTTACAAGTATAATATTGACTTCAGTATTTTAAAGACATTTTCTCTTAAAATCATATACAAATTTAAGACTTAACGGCCTTGATTCGTCAAATATATATATGATGTGCGAAGAGTACACTGCCGTGTAAATTATACAAAAAGGAAATGTCACTGACATCTCACTTGACCAGGAATATTTACAAACATTACATGTACATATCTCGAATTAATATAGAATAAATCTAATAAAAGAAATCGCAATTTCTTTTTACCACGGCCTCCAGACAACTTCGGACACTCCTGCATGCCTTTTCGACTGTCTCCTTACTTAAATTGTTAAATGCTGCCACCATTACACTTGCTTACAGTTCCTATTTCGTGTTGAGCAAGGTTTTGTTTGCCTCTCAATCAACTGCGTCCTACACATAATAATCAAGGGAATTGCAGGAAGTTAGGTGGCTACATGTTAGGGGTGATACGGTTGTAGAAATAACTGCCAAGACTGAATTCTCCTGCTTGTGTGATATGGTGTTATGTCCCTGTTGCTAAATGTCACTGTCTTCAAGCAGCAACCTTATCAATCTGGAGCAGCACTACCTCCTCCAGGCACTTGATGAAGGCCTCCGTGTTTGCTCTGAATTGGTTGGTTGGTTTGTTGGGTTTTATGGCATATGAACCTTTGTAGGTTATTTGACGTCAAGTCCATTATTATGTAACTAATCAGTTCTATTTAAAACAATTCAGTTTAGCATAAGTACACAGTTTAATTGTCAAAAACATTTCTATTTCAAAATATTCAAGCAGTTATATATAACAATTCAGCTTGGTGTAAGCACAATTTCAATGTCAAAAATAGTTCAATTTAAAACAATTCAGTTTAGCATAAACACGCAGTTTAAATGTAAGTACAGTTTAATTGTAAAAAAAACATTTCTATTTCGAGCTATTCAGTTTAGTCAAGCAATTCTAATTCAGCTAATTCAGTTTAGTAAAAGTACAGATTTTGTTTATGCACAGTTAAAGGTCAAAACAGTTCTAAGTTAAACAATTCAGTTTCGTGTAAGTACAGTTTCAATGTCAAAAAACAGTTCTATTTGATATAATTCAGTTTAGCACAAGCACGCAGTTCAAAATGTAAGCACGGTTCAATTGTCAAAAACATTTCTATTTCAAGATATTCAGTTTAGCATAGGTATGCCGTTAGTTCTTTTTAACCCATAGGTAGGACCCATATCAGGTACTACCAATCCGGGCCAGAGTGGACCTGAGAGCGATGGCAATAAAGGGGTACTCCGTATTCCCCAAAGCTACAGCATTGCTGGAACCTCATCATCACATTGTTTAGTGTCATATACAGGACACTCGTTGACGGGGGTCTTACCCCTCTACAGAGGAGCAGTCAGTGTATTCTACAGCCCCAGCCGACTGGGCAATGTTTGCTCTGAAGCTATTTTGGAAGATGTATGGAAGCATAATGTCACCACCGCTAGTTATCATCCCAGACACCATGATGTAAACTCGATGTTTGGTTTTCATCAATATGAATATGAATCTGTCCCCAGGCTGACACCCAAACGCGCAGAAATCTTTGTATGAGCACTTCCGGTGTAAATACCCGGCACTACAGCATGCGGTTTCCAAATTTTGAGGGGAGTGTATAGTGTCATATGTTGCTGCTTTCTTCATAGACAGAGCTCTACTAAATCTAGTTTGTTGCACATCAGGCAAAACCCGAAGCAAACAAGACATATGCACAAAATGAACAATTTAAAATGGTGATAATTTACCGATCACATTCTGTACATAGGTAGGGGCATAACTCTTTTGAGAGATATATACTCCCCTACCCCCGTACAGTTGATTTCTCTGGCAAAGAAGTAATCGTGTTGCCATTAGCGTTTATTGCAAGCCTCTTCATATATGAATTGAGGTCTCGGTAGCCATTGAACGGATGTACGTAAACAATAGTAATTGTGATTCATAACCGTTTAAAATTTACTTCGCAGCTAATGGCTTCTCGTGGCTGAACGGTTAGATGCTTGGCTTGACGTTTGAGTCAACCGGGTTTCGATCCCAGCTACAGGAAACTAATGTCTAGCCACACTGATGAGTTCTGATAGAACGAAACAGATCTGTCTGTAGATGACTATATATATATATATATATATATATATATATATATATATACTTATATGCTATCTCTTGAAAGTGGTTTAATTCAGTTATGCCTCACCAGGAGATCGGCATTCAATCCCAGGTCGAGTCATACCAAAGACTCAAAAATGGTACTTGATACCACCTTGCTTAACACTCAGCTCCACTAAATCTAGTTTGCTGCACATTAGGCAAAACCGGAAGCAAACAAGACATATGCACAAAATGAACAATTTAAAATGTTGATAATTTACCGACCACATACTGTATATAGGTGGGGGCATAACTCTGTTGATTATATATATATATATATACCTATTATCAACA
This sequence comes from Sepioteuthis lessoniana, assembly GCA_963585895.1. Lineage (NCBI taxonomy): Eukaryota > Metazoa > Mollusca > Cephalopoda > Myopsida > Loliginidae > Sepioteuthis > Sepioteuthis lessoniana. The sequence goes on along the minus strand of OY757919.1, from coordinate 84,956,658 downwards.
AATCTTATCGAATTTGACACACAGCGAATAATGTATCAGTTATTTAATCAACATTTTTTCCTTAAATGGAATTTATAAAAAGTGTAAGGGAAAGTAAAAACCTTCATAATCTTTGCATCCAAATTCAAGAGCTTTCGATCATTTCCTGGGTATTGTCAGGAATAAATCTGAGACTTAAGTGTTGTCATCTGGTGGAACTCTTTTCTTAGATCAGAAGATTTGAATTGCGGCATTAAATCAATGAAATATATTGGTTTAATTGTTTACATTAAAACCTATAACATATAAAACATTGAAATTTTAAAATATATCTTCTTAGATTCTATGTATTTATTAATCAATGGCGATATTCAAAAAAATCTTTTTTCAAACTCTAAGATAAACTCGAACTGGACATTCATAGGCGCAAATCCATGAAGTAAAAAAAAACACAACCTTATCAAAACAGTCACCACTATATAAATCAAAGGGAACATCAGAACAAACCATATACTTCCTGAAGACGAAGTAAAACGTCAGAATCCCGTGTTGGAGAAAAAAAAGTTGAAAACAAATTCCCTTGTGGACTTATACATTTTACATACATACATAGGCGTGTGTGTGTGTGTGTGTGTGTGTGTGTGTGTGTGTGTGTGTGTGTGTGAGTGTGCACGTTTGTGTGTGTGTGTGTGTGTGTGTGTGTGTTACAGAAAAAAACTCAGTCATACAAAAACCTCACTGAAAATTTTCAAAGATATCTGATTTGAAAATCTACATTTGAAATGCTGGCAAAACCGGTCTTTGCTCGCGATGAGAAAGGCATAGCTATATCTGACATATGATACGAACTAAATTTCCCTTTAAATATCCACCCTCCTTTTCGAAAAACACGCCAAAGTATCCTTCAGACATCATCACCTCATTGTACTTGAAGAGAAAGCTCAAGCTGCTCTAAGATGCTTTGAGTTCCTAACGAGATACCTCGAGTAATTTTTCGAAATAGTTCATACTGAAAGGTTCGCATTCTATTTTCTCCATCAAGTGACCACAAGGATAAATGCCCTCTGGTCTGACCTCTTTGAGAAATAACAATGGCCTAAGTGAACGGACCTTCTAATTTCTCCTGGTTTAAGATCAGACATTTTCTTGCGCTCACTGGGCACTTGAAAAAGGAACATCATATATTCGGCTCTTATACTCTGCCAATAGATTCTTAATCGACTCTAAAGGACAGTTATTAGTTGCGATTGTGTCAGCGACTGATACACACAGTTAGTATCAGACTTATTCTCCCCACTCGCGTAATTATGAATAGATTCGTAATACGACAAATATTCATGGATATTTCATGTGCATATTTTCACAAATGAAATATAAGATTTAAAAGAATGTGCAGTCATGCTCACAACATAGTCGGCTAGAGCCAGAATTTAGCGATTTTTTAAAATTATAAGCATATCAGGACAAGTGCGTATTCTTAATTTTTAACCCTTGGGTAAATAAATTTAAAATTATCTTTTTTTGAAAAGTTGCGGTGTTTTAAGGTTGATGGTTTTATCGGAAAATTATTGGTAAAATTCGTGCCGGTAAATTGATCATCGAAATTGAGGAGCAATCTTAAAAATACCTTTAGAGCACAGATATATACTACTTAAGACAAAATAATTCAATGGATTCAGGAAAAGTTCCGAATGGTTTAGTAATATGTTTATGACTATTTCAGGAAGTATTACTTTTTATAACCAGGCTTTAATTTAACACCGCTCAAAAATATTTATGTAGAGAATAATAATAATAATAATAAGAGAATAAAATTATAAAATGATAATTATGAAATGATAATAAAAACTAATAATAAAAACTGTTGCGTTCTTCTTAGTGAACGCTTGTAATATTAAATAAAGGACAAACCACGATATGAGAGGAAATAGAGGTATATTCACAGGAAAAAGTATATACAATAGAGAGACTATTAGTAGACAAGAACATAGGATTAGTAAATACAGAATAAAGATATAGTCCAACGATAATATTAGCTTCTGTTATTACGGTAGCAAGTAATGTGATTCAGTCTCCAACGCTCTAATACTATTCCTAGAAAAAGCTGCTCTTCACCTTCTATTCTGCCCTGGTATTAGTAGCTACTGCTATATATGGCAGATGGACTAGTTCATTGTGAGGAAAAAGGTGGGTGATACCCAACAAAAACAAAATAAAAACCAGACGAAAAACCAAAATATTTCTATATCTGAAAATATTACGAAACTCTGACGAAGAACCTACTATTTATGAATATAAATATTCTAAAATAAGTGCGTACATGCTATCTCTTGAAAGTGATTTAATTCAGTTATGTCTCACCGGGAGACCTGGGTTCAATCCCAGGTCGAGTCATACCAAAGACTCAAAAATGGACTTGATACTACCTTGCTTAACACACTGCGTTATGGCACGGATCAATGGTAGAGTGGCGGTATCCAGAAAAAGAGTGGCTGTCTCCCCTACACCTCGGTGTTGTAGTTATTGAAAAGGGAGCCATCGGGTCACCCTCAACTTCGGTCCTTTATGCCTCGGCTATTTGAAAAAACATTCACAACCAAAATTTTTCTTTATCGCTAAAGTTGATTTCCCAAATAAATATCAGGTACGTGACACGTATTATTCCATTGTTAGAGTAAAAATATCAAAGTGAAATTGTGTGTATACATTTCATTTATTTTGATTTTGTCATGTGTTGTTCATATTCCTCCAAAGTTTACTTTTAGATGATTTTTAAAAATTCTTTGCGCTTTTACGTGTGTTTCAAAGTCTAATAAATATTAAATTCTTTACAATATACGGCTATTTAGCGGGCATTAATATCGTCCTGGCAAAATTTTTGATAATAAATACGTTTCCATAACTGAAAATGTCTAAATAATTGATAATTATAATTTTCAGCTCCTGTTATAAAAAAATAGGAATATACATTTGTCCAAAATACGTACATTCCTTTTATAAATTTATGCTAGTTTATTTTTGGTTAAAGAGTATCAATGCTGTATGGTTTTGTAATAAAGTACCTCCTAATATCCGTTTTTATAGTATACTGTTCCACTAGAAATAAAATCTTTGAATCTATAACGGTCCTTAAGAGTTTTATCAAATCTAACAATAAACATAAAGCCACGAAGATCATAATTTCCAAAAGTAACTTTACCTTATTTAGCTAAGAAAAGCTGATGAATTTGTATTCCAACTATCCCTTCCCCTAGTCAGTAGTAGTCCAGTAGTCGAAGAAGGCAGATATTAGATACTCCATGCTGAATCAAATATATCACTCCCGAATTTCACGATTATAACCAATGTTTATTCTCAAAGGAATTCATGGCTGACACGCAAGTAAATAATTTTTAAACAAACAAAAAAACAAAACAAAACAAAAAGCACTAAAATATTTACGTACACTTTACGCTTAAAAAATGAATATCCATTCAAAAACATATTTTGTAAATTATTACTTATTGCTAAAATAGTACAAAAAAGATGACATTTGTTCAACTCAACCTCCTGTTATTTGTTTTATGTTTGTATGTTTTATTTTATGATTCGTTTCAGTTTTAACCATTTTTTACAGTACCTACTAAAATGTAAAGCAAAATTCTGTTACTAACTTGTCACACAATTAGCAAAATTCACTCTAGCTTCGGGATATTTATTCAGTTTACAAGTAAACATTTTATAAAAAAAGATTACTAGGATGTGCATATTTATGAGCAATACTATATATATATATATATGAGAGAGAGAGAGAGCGAGAGAGAGAGAGAGAGTGAGAGATAGACAACTGAGTAGGTCTATAATTTAATTTATAGACAAAACTGCAGACCTACCCATCTAATAAACTATTAGAAAGATAACGAGGTGCAAATGAAATGTCCGTAACAAAAATAAAAAAGAAAGAAATAGAGATTATATATATATATATATATATATATATAATAACGTTATCTCGTATTGAAAACTCTCCGTCTCTAATTTCCTAATTCTATTATCGATAGCCAAGAATTTCGATCAGGTGGAAGCGTAACCATGTTTGGCGTGATTCTTTGTTCTGCGACAATATCTGCCCACAATGGAATTAAAAAGTGCCAAATCTCAACAAAGGAAGAACATATGGGTTCTGTTCGTTGCACAAGTATAATTCTCAGTCAAGTACAATGTATGTCAGAATTGCTTCCTGGTCGTCTTTTATGGACGATAATGGCAAAGGTATATTGACTTACTCCTTGGCTTATTTCAAATAGTGCGACGACGAATGCTAAGCAAGCATATTCTCAACGTCACGAGTAAAAATTACTAATTGCTTTATGATCAGTGTAGACACTATGGTTTGTTTGAGAACGCGAACTAAATAAAAGTCTGTGAAAAGAGAGAGAGAGAGAGAAAGAGAGAGAGAGATAGATAGATAGAGAGAGAGGGTGAGTTGGGGGAGGATTTATTCTGATATTTCTACTTATCTATATGGATTAATAGGTATTTTTTTCCGGAGAAATTTTGGCTGGTGTCCTCGGATAAGTGCACCCAAAGAAGGCTGGAGAACAAACTGACCGACATGAGATAAAAGCTTAGGTTATTTTAGGCCTATAAGTTTTTGAATTGCGTTCACTGAATGTTCACATTTACATAATTTCTGTTGTTTTTAAGGATTTTTTTTTGGTACACATGGACCAATCGAATACAAATATCTTTTAAACGAATCTATTAGACTCAGAGATTGGACTCTCCCAACAGATGCTACCTCTTAGAAGAGACCGAGGAGCAATAGCAGTAAATGGGTACTCCACACTTCTCAAATCTCCAGAACTTCAAGACAAGAGGTCCTCTACCAGCAACAGTAATCATGCCAAACACAATAACACTTCCTCCTTCAAATTTAAAGTGCATGAGGCGAATGTCGTTCCTTAGTACTGCATCGAACAAATCTTCTCCTGTCACAACTGAACAGGTTAAACTTTGACTCACCGCTGAAGGGAACACAATCCCACTGTTCTTCAGTCCATATGACGTGTTCAGTGGCAAATTTCAGACGGCTCATTTTGTTCTATTTAGAAATGTAAAGCTTCGTAGAAGCTACCCGACTGCTTAAATTTATTTCATTAAGTCTTCAGGAAATAGTGTGCCTTGATATTTTCATCCCAAGGTTAGCATTAGCTCTTTTAGAGATAGCGGTTACTGTCGCAAATCGATTCTATTTTGGTTCATTTCCAATCTATCTGTCTTCCTTTACAGTAGTTTTCCTTGGCTTGCCGGGTGGTTTCTTGGCTTCACATGACCCAGTTTCCTCAGGTTTTCTTAAAATACTATGAATAACACTTTTAAATTTCTCCACAGTGTTTGAAATATCCCCAATCGAGAGTTTATCTTCATTACATAACTTGACTATTTGTTATCTCAGTTTCTATGATGTCACAGATTTTTTCGCCATGTTTACAAAGCAAGAGACGGTGAAGAGCTGGTGTGATTTAATAAAATACCTTATTTCATATTCTTATCCCAATCTTTTTTTTAATATTACATAATAATTTTTAAATTTTACAGATTTATTTATATATTCTGATGTTGATCATCAATTTTTTTCGAATGTTATATAATTATTCTTATAATTTTATTACGATGAGTTCATTGAGCTTTATATTTTGGAATTATATAAGTTATCTTTATATCCTTATTTTCCTTGATAAAATATTCTATGAACCTTTAAAATAAGAAGTTATTTCACTTTTAGACTTTTTCTTAACATCGTTCTGATCTTTATGCTCGCTACTATATATAAAAGAAACTGACTGCTATCAAACGCTTTTTATTCTATGCTAACATTATCCTCACTTAAATCTACCTATGCTCCATCACAGATATTGAGCACTCTTTATCTATAAACTTATCAAACTGCGTTAGGTATATATATATATATATATATATATATATATATATATATATTTGCATGATTTATTAATTTAATGATTAAGATAGAAAGTTTTTAAAACATTCTTTTTTTCTTGATAATTTTTTAAATTTCCGTTGATAGAGATTTGTTTTGAAAATCCGTTTGATGTAATTTGAATTTTAGTTTAATACAATTATACGTTTATGTAAAGTCTTTTTACAATTTAAAGAGCATAAAACTTTTATAAACATTCCTGACGATGGTCTATGAAGGGTCCGAAGCACTCGGGAAAATTTAGGTGAATTCCTCTACCAACTCCAACCTGACACCAAAGCACTTCTTAGGAAACTTGAAAGGGCCCTAATACAACTATATAGACAACATGCGTCTTTATTATTTAATCAAACCTGCTTAAATGAAGGACTGTTACCCAACCACACACACACACACAGACACACACACACACACACACATATACATGTATGTATGTATGTATGTGTGTTAATATCTGAATATACGAATAATAAAAATGCCATAACCATATTGAGTTATATGCAAAAGATACAAGTGCCATTATTTTTGACAAATATTTCAACAAAATCCTTTGACAAAAACTTTTGTTCATGTTCATTGCCCCTGTGGATAGAGTGTTCGCCAATGGTCCGGGATACCGGGGTTCAATTCCAGGTCGCGTCATACCAAAGATTTTAAAATGTACTTCATACCTCCTTGCTTAATACTCAGCAATATAAGGCACGTATCAAGGGTAAAGTGGAACAATCCAGGGAAAGGAGTAGCGCCCTCTCCTACACCTCAGTGAAGTATCTTTTGAAAAGGGAGCCTTCTGGTCGCCCTCGACTACGTTCGCCCACTTTACTTCTTAATTAAAACGCTAGATATTTGAGAAACAAGAGATGTGTTATTTATCAAATACCTGTCTCAAACACATTTATTTAAGCTATTTTGGGATACCACGAAGGCCTTTGAACAAACCGAATAGGTGCACGAAAACTAAAATTATACAGCTGCACCGTACAAGACTAACCAGAATAAGGGTCATAAGTCCTTCCCTTTTAATAATTGATTGATTTTAATGGCATGTCATCCATTGAGGGCTATTTTATGCCAAGAGATTAGGGAATCGTGTTCACATGAGTATATATATATATATATATATATAAGGAAAGTTTTAGTAGTTTATAGATGAACTGCGATAACTGTTATTGCATAACACAAAAATTTACAAGTGGCTTGTTTGAATGATACTTTAAAAGAAAAAATCTTTTAAATTATCATTTATTTGCAAATTAGACTGGGAATTGCTTTATTTTCTAAGATATATTCAGTTTCTTACTGTTGTAACCTTGTAAAAAAAGGTTACTGAATGAGAAATAAATAAAACAAAGGTAGGAAATGAAATGAAAATCTTCATAAGATTTACAAAATACAATACCTGTCAGTGGGGTGAAGAAGGTAACCACTGCTAGTGGTGATTACTGAGGATATTTTTAACCTCTCACAGTAGTGTCCAATGTATTTATGAGGAATGGGAAACACCCATTAATGTTCCGAGGTAGGGTATGTAACAATTGTTATAATAAAAGTCTTACTAGAATGATACCATTACTGTGTTAGATGCACATAAAATATAATGAAGACTTTAGTAATATAGAGATGAATTGCTAAAACTTGGACAACACTACAATGATCAACTGGTTTGTTTGAATGATATATTAGAAGAAAGAACCTTCTCTGAAAAAGGAAATTAACCAATGATTTTGCTGCATTATTATCCCTGTTCTCATATTAAGAATGGAATACAGTATACAATTACAACTTTAAGAATATTGTTTCAAATGTCACATATATTTCAGCTCAGTTACATACTCTTTGCTATACTTCTTGTCTCGTCAATAGTTTCAACACTTTCAAGGTGTCAAAAGATTATTCCAAGAAATCTTTAAACCAAAATTGGAATCTCTTTTTAGGAATCATTATCATTTAGCCGAAAGGTGGAGTCAGACTGGGTAAATACTTTTATGGTTGAATAATAATGCCATAGATTTCAAAGAAAAGACATTTCTTAAAGAATGCGAGAAACTTTTGAATCAATGCACACTATTTGCTTACGCCTATTTAACTATGTCTTGAAACCTCCCTTCTTTATTGATAAGTCTTTCTATAAATGCGGTTTGATCCGTAGCTGGAAGCTGTAACAAGTTAGACATTGACATTCGCAGGAACTGGAGCTTCACCATCAGATGCAGTTTTGTGCCAGATCCATTTCCCTCATTCCTTTTAGCGGGAAACCTTACTCCTATGCAGAGTTACAGTCAGCTTATTCATGACAGAAGGCTAACCAGCATAAAGGTCATAAATAATTCCCTTTCAAGAATTGCCAGAAGGTGCCTGTAAAACGAATAAGAGATTTCACAAAAATACCAAAGCTCTCATAAATTAAAACTACTATAACTTAAAATTCTCTAATTCTGTTTATCTTCACGCACACCTGCCAAAAGTGGACTTGTGCGTGAATTCCCCTCCACAAGGTAACTGTCTAAATGATTGTTCGGAATTGTCTAAGAGCTGTAACCAGTGGAGTGTTAAAGGAAGAGTGGGCGATTCCCACGCCATTTTCGAACTGGTATTGATTGGTTGGTAGAATCTATAAAATCACTAGTTATAGGAAAAAGTCTTTTTTTTTAATTTAAAGACAACCACGAGACAACAGACTGATTTCAATTTGGGCTTCTTACAATGATCCATTGAATCCAAGTTTGCTTGCCTCTGCTTTCTTGACGTCCAGTTAAATCTCCGACGTTGAATTTCAAGTGACAGGTATCATCCAATCTCTGAAGAGACCGGCTTTACAAGTTGTTTTTTCTTAATGCAACATCCGACTTTTCGTTTTTCTGTGTCCTCAAACTAAGCGACTGTGGTCGATAGATTTACCCCCAAGAAATATACGCTTCTTCTCTTGTTGGTACGCCTTATAACAATTGGTATGGCATTGGTATATTTGGCAACAACTAATAAAATTTTGCAAGTAAGATGTGGCGAGTTGGAGTTTGGTCGAAAACCAATGGCATAAAGTTATCTCACCGACACGGCACTATCTTAAATATCAATAGCTGTTAAATTACGAAAATATAAAGCGACTCCGTTGTTTCTTTTGTTAGAAAGTTTATTTCCTGACTGTAATGTTTCATTGCCCAGTCGGCTTGGGCTGTAGAATACACTGACTGCACCTCTGCAGTGGGATAAGAACCCCCCCCCCCGACAAGTGTCCTGGATATGACACTAAACACTCTGATGGTGTGGTCCCAGTAATGCTGGGGTCTTGGGGAATACAGAGCACCCCTTCATTGCTATTGCTCTCATGTCCACTCTGGCCCGGCGTGGTAGCACCTGATAGGGCCCTATCTACGGGTTAAATAAAACTAACAGCATACTTATGCTAAACTGAATTGTTTGATTAAACTGAATAGCTTGAAATAGAAATATTTTTGACAATAAAACCGTACTTACATTTAAACTGTGTGCTTATGCTAAACGGAATTATTTGAAATAGAACTGTTTTTGACATTGAAACTGTATTTACACTAAACTGAATTGTTTAACATAGAACAGTTTTGACATTTAACTGTGTATAAACAAAATCTGTACTCATACTTAGCTGAATTAGAATTGCTTGACTAAACTGAAAGATTTATGTAAATTAAAGCAAATGTTGTTAAGAGGTTAATATTCCAGTCATAAATTACAATAGTGCTCATTAGAGAGGTGAAATTCGAATACTTGGCGGAGAAATGAGGTTAGGGTCCTATTTTGTGAGTCACATCTGTTCAAATTTATTCGTATTCGATAAGAGAGTGTGCGAAAAAACACTCTTAAAAAACAACCATGAAAAAATGTAAATATGAATGAATAATGAATGCGATTCTCTAACCTCTAGGTATAAAATAACCCAAGACAGGTCTACAAGTAAAGATAAATCAATTAAAAAATCGAACTCACAATAGTCTGCTGGCCTGTGGTGATTTTTGGTTGCCTTCTTTTAATATAGGTTCTTCTTTTTTATTTTTTGATTCTTAGAATTGTGAAAATGAATGTTTTAACAATACGTTGTATATAAATAGACGGGGATATTTTCGTTAATTCTGGGCATCTTTAATCTACCTACAACTGTTCCTCCCTTTCGAATTTTATCGAGAGCAGTGATTGATTTAGAAGAAATATTTCTGATGTAGAATCGAAGAACATTAGACGGCCGTTTTGTTCGGTTCCAAATTAGTCTTGTTATTCGGCATTAACAATAGTCCGACGTTCCTGTGGAGATTTTAAAGATAATAAAAGAGGATGAGGTAAAACGTCTGTGAAATAAAATATAGGTTTATTTTTGAAATCTAGAGTATTAGCTAAAAGCTTTTCTTCTGATTCCACTAAAAGTCTTTCCTCCACCTGAATCCAGAAAAAAGATTCCCAGCCGTGTTTGTTCCCTTAAACTTGTTCTATAAAAGTTTCTGAGACAAAATGTGGCTTACACTTTAAATGAAATATAACAAATGTTTGGTGGCTTAGACAGGTGCGTATTTGATAGCAGAATCAGTGGATTGTGTAAATTTTGAACAAATGCTTAAAAGGGGTGGTCGCAGGGGATGGAGAGATAGGTAATTTAAACAAAAGCAAGCAGACCGAAGAAAGGCGAGGTAATGAAAATAAAAGGCTGGGTGGAAGGTTAGCGATAGTATCAGTTATAAAATGATGTACCCTCGATTTCAAACCGTAGGGCAAAATTCAACGTTGGTTTGCTAGAATAATCAAAAGTTCTGTCAGGCATCTAGAAGTGGATCACAGGTACCTCCTACACAGACTAATATTTGGTTTCCTTGTTTGGAATAAATCCATTAGATATGCTCAATTTTCTGAGACGAGGTTTTGGGGAAGTCAAGCAAGTGTGATACACCCCTCGCGGTCCTCCTTACTTATCAACTTCTTTGAAACAATTCTGTCTAGACCAGTGATTCATCTAGTGGTCTGCT